>OW679194.1:260976548-261503635 GCA_940337035.1 Agriotes lineatus | reverse complement strand
ACCACGTAACGTTGAAAAACTGGTTGTTTTTTGCGACACTTCGATGTTAATATAACGCTTGATCCAAAGTTATGTTTCAACGTTAGTTCAATATGTCTGTGCACACTGGGTCCCGGCTTTGCAATGCGTGGCTGTATTTAACTAAACGGACTTATTGTTGAAACTTTTTGACTCTTACGACATTATACTGTATCTGTTTGGTTCCATTTTCGTCAAGTGTAAAACCTGACCTATATGCAAATTATTACTTGTATCTATTTCTCAGTTAAGGCAAAAATAAACAAAATTTAATTTTTAATGTGCTCGCCTTGTATATATTTGTCCGAAATGTTCTCGGGTTTATGACAGAAAGACATATAATCTGCATGGAAAATTGCGTCATCCTTCAAGAAATAGTTTTTCAGTTGAGGAAGTAGAGGGGAGATGTCAACCAATCCCCCATGGGCCTACACAGGTAATCTATTATGGCCGCGATCATGGTGTAACCATGGAAGCGTTCGTATATGGTTGCTGGCACTGTCAGTCGATGTCAAATGCGAGGTTAGCAGATTAGGTTTTTCGTCAGTCTGACACCAACTGACGCAAAACCTAACCTCGAATTTGACATCGACAGCGTCTTCAACAATACACTTCAGTACTACCAATCGTGCCATTGTGGGCCCATGTCCTATTGGTTGAATTTGAGGTCCGCCCACATTCTGCGGAACGTTACACCTTGTATTCGTTACACATGGTTATAACCAAGAATATTCTAAAAATACCTTTGAAACAGCTTAAGGATAGCTGAGGACAGGATCGAATAAAAATGCCTAATTAAAAGCAGAGTATTTAATGTTCTTTAATCACATTACATCTATAGAGATGTGATGATGCTGAGGAAGAATAAAGTTTATGCAACTTGCACCTGATCTGCCGCATTAAAATTATGTGGTGTGTCATGTCTCTCAAAATTTATAAAAACATAAAAATTATCAAAAGAGGTCACACGGCAAGCGGATAAAACTGCCCAAGTTTCAGAATGTCTAAATAACACTATCTATTATAACAAGTTCTTACGGCAGGAATCAAAGTTAAAAATATATAAAGCAGCGGTACGACCTATAATGACTTATACAAGCGAAACTCAACCTGACACAGAAATGAAAACTCGAACAAAAATAACATGCATCAAAAGATCAGATCATATTGGAATTGGAAGTGAAGAGATACGACAACGATGTAATATAGAAGATATTGGAAGATGGGCTATAAGAAGATGAACTGATTGGAACAAGCACATAGACCGAATGACGGAGGATGGACAAGTGAAAACAGTAAGAGACAATAAACCTTCAAGAAAGAGATTCCCAGGAAGACCTAAGAAAAGATAGAGAGAGCTGTTGGAATAAACAGGTTATAAACCTATAAGGAAGAAGAAGAAGATAAAAATAACCGATTCCACAATTGATAAAAGTTAAAAAAAGAGAACTTACGTAGTCGGTTCGTCCAGAAACATTATGGGTGGATTATCGAGCAGCTCTAACGCTATCGACAATCTTTTCTTTTGACCCCCAGATAATCTGCCGCATCTGGTTTCTTTGCAGCTTAAGAGCCCCAAGGTGTCCAGGATGTCATCAATCTGGAAACACATACGAACCATTTAAAAGTAAGTTCTCATTGATAAAACTTGATGACCTTCACATTGAACTACAAATATAAACACCAAGTATTCATTTGAGCATATTGAAAGACCAGTGACTATCAAGCTGAATTCGTCAAACAATTATTGTGTGGCATTCATGGCAATGGTAACAAATGTGTGATGTGAATAGGTAATTAAGTCTGTAGGTCATTTGCAGTTATTTACAGACACAACAAAAGAACATAAACAGAATATTAGGTGTGCTACGTTTACAGGTAATGCACTTTATGAATATGGAGAAAATGTAAATTTTATCTGGATGGGATTCTTACTTGCAGTTTTACGTTATTTTACAAGTGTCGAGCCATAACTAGAAAAACACTTTGTAATCCTTGAAAATACAATTTTATATGCGTGCAAATTGTTTTGTCGTCAAATGCTCTTAGTCACGTTATAGCTCATAAACTGCAATAAATGTCAAAGAAGTCTCGTAAGAATAGTACTAAAGTTATACATTGGCTTTATGTTAGTTTTCTTGTTTATACTTTCAAGAACAATCCCCGCCTGAAAGTTCAATTAAAAGGTCATCAAGATGTTTCGGTAATTAATTAACAAAATTGGGGATCGCGTCTAAGTATTATAATAGTTTTCTCTCTATTTATCACTGATTGTTGGGATAACTATACGCTGTTGAAGAAATGTATAAGAAGAACGAGAGATGTCACACTCATTGACTGATAAAAACAAGAATATTTTCTGATGATGTAACTCACTGAAAATATCTAAATTTTAGAAAAACACGTTCGTGTGAGTCTCTCTTCAAAGAATGGGTTATTAATAGTGATTGTAATGTTTACTTGACTACATTATTAACTTTTTCCATATAAATCAGTATGGTTAAAATCAGAAGCTGCCTATATTACAGCTGATATCTTATCGACTCCACAATGTTCTGATTTCAGTTCAATGTCCAGTCGCGTGACGTAAAGGGGTCAGATTGCAAATATGTGTCTTTAGGCCACTTACAATAAGTAATTTCGATTTTTCCGAGAAACTCCGGCCGAGCTTGAGGTTGGTTGCTATCTGCATGATTTCTGCCACAGTAAACAACGGTATGAGCTGGTCGTCCTGAAGGATATAACAAGCTTCCTTTTTGTACTGGTTCGATCCTTTCTTATGCTGCTTACTTCCGGAGCTCTTAATGGAACCTTTCATGCCGGAGCATCTGAAAATGTAAAAAGAAAAATGCTATAGCGTAGATATGAAAACATAATGATTTAAAAAAATGAAAATCTTGATTGTGTTTTCTTTTCTTGGAGCATCGTAATAACGCCTATTCTCGTTATTTTTTCAATAAAAAATGCATCAGAACTATTAGGTCATGGATAATAGTACAACAGATTATTACTTTACAAGGCCATGTAGTTCCAATGCAATGGATTGACAGCTTATAACGGTTAAAACATGCAATGGTGCTGATTTCATTATTCATTATCAACCCTATTCGCTTAAATAGTATGTGGAATAAAAAGAATGATTAACTATAAGTCTAAAAAAAAAATTAAAAATATCACCAAAGAAAAGCAAGAATAAATAAAATTACATCCATAATAGCCCTCACACATTCGAACGGACAAAGCGAAACCTTAATGGATACCTTCCAAGAATAATTTTCAAAAACAGATATAAAAGTTTTGTCAGTTTGAATTTATATGTTATCATTTTAATTTTTGTTCGCTATTCATAAAAACTAAAACTTAATAGATAAACAATATTTCTTAATTTTTTATATGGATTCGTAAATAAAATTCGTAAAAATAGTATGGAAGCATTACACAGAAAATCACCATTCAGAGAATGAGACTTTTTAAATTATTTTGATCATAATTTAGTCAGAAAAGACCCAGACAGACACGTTTTGTTTTCGAAATAGCTTAAACTTCTCCAATAATTTTTTCAGTGTTCAACAAAACACTTAGATATTAAACACAGTCATAAAATTGTATATACTGCAGGCATTTCTCTCAATAACAGGACATTCCCTTCAAAATATCAGATGATACATGCACTTTAAAATATATGGAGTTACTTAATTTGCAAGTAGCCCCAATGGCAAAATCTTAGAGTATGTTATACATTGTTAGGTTAATTTCTATTCGTAACGCCGCTTGTAGATATTAGTTAGTACTCGTTCATTTTGAACTAAACCGGATCTACCTATATAGTTCCGTAGATTTCGAGTCATGATGCAAGGTTTTAAAAGCATGACGCAAGCCTGTTGTGGAACGTAGCATCCCTCGTTGCAGACCGCTGACAATGCATCGGGGAAGTACTGCGAAAACATGTGAGCGACTTCCGTTGCCTCTTATTTAAAGCTGTTTCTTGGAATTTTCCAGTACCTTTAACAACGTCTGTGTGGCTGGTGGAGAATTACCTATTCTGCCGTCACACCCCGCGCTAGTTTACGATTGTTGTTACGATTTCTGCCGTAGTAAATTGACGTACACCTAGGGGGCTTAAGTTTTGTTGGTTTTTTATATTCTCCGTAACAATATGACCATTCAAAATAGAAAAATAGTACTTTTTATTATACCTGCATCAGAATCGCCGTTTAAAGCACGCCTGAGCGTGCGAATACAGGCGATTAAAGCACGCCGAGCTTTAAAGGTTGTCAAGGATACTACTGGATTCAACAACGGACATGGACGCGACAAAAATGTAAACAATTCTCGTAACTATAGTAGCAATATTATTATGGCCTCTCGATTTATCACGACAAAAATTATTTCTAAGTTTTTAGTGCGTAATTTATTTCCAGTATTGCAGGTATAATAAAAAATAACGTAAAGTATTCGTGGATAACTGGTCTTTAAAACACTTGCTCTATTTCGAGCACTCCGGCTACGCCGTCGGGCTCGAAAACTCGCGCGTGTTTTAAAGACCTTTTTATCCACTCATACTTTAATATACTATTATGTAACTAGTCCTCAAAGCAAGGCTTTAGGGGACGAGTCGTAATGTTTCCGGACGAGGCGGAGCGAAGCGCAGCCGAGTCTGTAATATGAAGATGAGTCCTCTAAAGCCATTTGAGGACGTGTTGCATACAACGTTTTTTTTGTATTAGCTCTCCAAACAGTTTCAATTACCATTAACGCGGCATTATATTAGGAGGCCGCGCAAAAATGTATTTTTTGCTCCCCAAACTGGTTACTTTGGAAACTGTCTAGGATCCTCAAAATGGCCATTTAGAGGCCTTGTACTTAAAGTCGTCATGGCAACTAATGTTTGAGTCGCTAAAATGTTGCCATGACGACTTTAAGTACAAGGCCTCTAAATGGCCATTTTGAGGATCCTAGACAGTTTCCAAAGTAACCAGTTTGGGGAGCGAATACAAAAAAGGTTTTTTTAATCGTTTAAAACGAATGGTAAAGTATAAAGTGTACGAGAGGTAATAAACAACAAAATATAAATTTCCTTTCTGAAAACACAAACCTTAATTAAATAATGAATATACTACCTGTCCCAGGATTCTTCCTCCTGGCGTCAGACGCTTATGTGTATGACTTAAGATTAACTACCAACTTCGTAATTTAACAACTATAATCATGAAACTTCAGTTGTCAAAGTCAACACATAAAAGTGAGGTTAGGTAGTCACAATAATATTATAATTTATATAAGCTATTGAAATGCATTTTATTTAGGCCTCGGCCTTGATTTTCCTGGACTAGACAAAATCGGATTTCTTTTACTTCACTGCTTAATAGTTGTAACACTTGATTCACTGATTTTTAATCAGTTATGACGTATCAGGGATCTTGTTTTGCTAGCCAAAGTTATAAATAAATTTAACACAATAGTGACTTCAGACATTTAGATAAACAGTCAACATTTGAAAATCAGAAAATAGGAAGACCTATTTACATAAGTATTAAACGTAAAAATATATTTAAAGATATTCAAACATATTTAATGCTTTTTTATAGGAAATTTTCTTCTATACATATATTTACCAAGGACTATTTTTATCGTCAGACTTAAGATAAGTGAGATATATGGAAGAATTCAATTACAGCCTCCATGTTTCCAAAATGGCGGAAAACGCCGAGCCTACTTTTGTCTGAAAAACATTAGAAATTAATTGGGGCTGCAAATCTACGTGTATAGAAAAATTATTCACAATTAATGTAAGCAAGCCATACTCTATAGTTCCCTGCCGACTGGCCTTCTAATTTATTTCTTTAGATGTTTTGTTATAAGTAAGTCAAGCTTTGCAATTAGTGGTATTTTTAATATTTTGTGGAATATTCAATAAATCATCTTTCCTTAATTCCCTAATGGTTAAACAAGTGAAAATAAATTTTAAACGATACTGTTTTTGTTTATGTAGGTAATTAAAAAACTTTTGATTCATACGGGAAAATTTTGCTACGAAAGGGCAAAGACTAAAGCGCTTTTAAATGTTGGGGTAAATATTCGTTTGCATTTTAATCAATAGCATCCAGGAGGTTTATTTATTAACGATATATTCAATGAACAATATGGGATTGTTCTTGAAAACGAGGCTCTCGGCACGCAGACATGAAGTTATCAACTATTAAGACTCTAGTTCGCGTTGTACAAAATGATAGTTTCTTAATGCAAATAATCTTGTAACAAACCAATAGATTTTTTAGATAGTGAGAGAACAGATTTTCAATAAAAAAAAAACTATGCACATTCTATAGAAGTAATCAAAGCAGTACCTATATCATCACCTAGTGCCCAACTATGCATACATTTTATGATTTCTAATTGACCAAATAGTAGGCGAAAACTGAAAACCCGTCCTAATGTCAGGTTTCTTCCCAACACGAATGATGAATTCATCACAGAACTAGCCCTTTATAAGTGGATGCTTTTTACCTGCAATTTCATTCGACGTCATAGCAATTTACAATTACTGACGGTCTTGTATTTTTTTTCCTACATCATATTGTGTGAAATTAGCTAGAACTCTATCATATGGAACCAGGAAATAGAACAATATACCGGCTACGTACTTCAAACCATTACCTATAACTACCTATTTATATTCACTTTGATTGTGTAGCCAATTTAAAACGTCAAAAATAATGTTCATACGCATAAAATCAGGACGAAGGAATCGTTACATTAGAAGACGTGCTTTCAGTTTACTCGATAGCAAAGTAATTATCAGTTTTGATGTTAAACGTCCTTATATTTATCAATGCTTTGTTTTCTATAAAAGAATACGTTTGAAATAACTTATGCAGCCTTACATTTATAAAAATGTAAACCAGAGCACGATCTGCAAAGATGAGAATTGTCTGTAAATATTATCATCTAGATAGAAAGTGTTGTATCACTTTCTGAAAGTCGTTACAGCTTGTAACATTTAACTCTGGTATTTTTAATAATCAAAACTCAGATAAAAATCTTTGCAGTTATGGCAGGGCTTACGAAAAATATAAATTGCAAATTAAAGCAGTGAGTGGAAAACTATTTGCAAATAAAAATATTCAAATGCAGAGTAGTTTAGTTAAAATTTGAACTTCATGATACTAACTGTGGTCGTTAATAGTAGAACAATCCAAAAAATCTGTAAACGGCTTTACTCAGAACTTCCCTCGCAAGTGGAAGTTGTGACCCTAAGTATTTTGACAAATCAAAGGCAACTAAAAGTAAAAATATCTTAACGTTCCTAATAATACCGAAACAATAAAAAGAAACACCTGGTGATGCAAATTAAATCAATTTTTAAATAAAAAAGTATTGCACAGCGACAGCATTACATTCAACAGTGTATTCTTGCCCATCTTTGTTTTTTTTTTGCAACAATTACCCTATACTTGTTGGGTTCCATTTTTGTCAAGGGTAAACCCTGGGCTATGTGCAAATTAATACTTTTATATATTCCTCAGTTAAAGTAAACAAAGTTTTATTTTTTAAATGTGCTCACCCTGTAGACATTTGAACGATTTTTTTTCGGTTTCATGCCAGGTACACATATAATCCGCATGAAAAATATCGTCTCCTCCAACAAATATTTTTTGAGCTATACCGCCAACAAACAGACAGACAGACAGACGGTATTAAGAAATCCTGTTTTTCATCATTCAAGGACCCTGAAACGTGAAGATCTGAAGAAATCTCGGAAGGTGATTTTTTCGCGATTACAATACTTACTTCGTTTTTAGACAAGTGAAGTAAAAAGCTTAAATGGGGATAGCGAATATCATTTAAGATAATTGAAAGGTAAACGAGGCTATAGATGATGAATGAATGAATTATTACTCACATATACAGGGTGCTCCAAAATATTTTTAATTCCGATGGTGGAGGGATGTATTACCCCAAAGTGCAAATTTTTTCTTTAATAATCGAGTTATTAAACAAATTCACTTTTATGTAATGTGGGCATTTTATAACGCATTTAAAACGCATACTCTTTGTTTATGTATTACGCTCTGGCTACGTTAGTTGACAATTGTCGATTGTGATTTAAATTGTTATAACTTTTCAGAAAATTCAATTCGCAAGTTTTGTGTTTTGTGTGAGTTGCACGGTGGAATCACGATCATGAGCTAGGAAAGCTCAATCTGCATTAAGACAGTAGAAGGACATTTTAACCACCTGCTTTAACAACAAATTTAACAAATTGTTCTTTTCATGGCCACTAATAACTTGATTGAAATTATTATACGTGATCAATTTCTTTTTTAATTAAATTGTGTTTGTTTAATAGTTGGGTTATTAGATAAGATAGGCAATTGGTTATTCAAGAAAAAAATCAATTTCAGGTAATGTATCACAATTAAAAACATATAGCACCCTGTATAATTGGACGTTCTTCCTTCTCTTCTGGTTACTAGAACTTCCACTTGTTATGTTATATGGTTGTTGTTTGTTATGTTGTTATTCCTACTACACTAAAATTGGACAACCCCAACAACTATCATCAGCCGCAGAATGGGAAGCTAAGTGCTTTGACTCTGGTGCTAAATATGGTTTCGCTGATGGTATTCTTTTTATTTTTACTTCCCTCGTCTATAAGACGTAATCACTAAAAAATTACCTTCCACGATTTCTTCAGACCTCCACGTTTTAGGGTCCCTAGATGACGAAAAAAACGGGTTTTCTCAATTCAGTCCATCTGTCTGCCTGCCTGTTGGCAGGATAACTCAAAAACTATTTATTCGGGGAAGACGATATTTTGTATGCCAATTATATGTCTACCTGCTATGAAACAGAAAATTTCGGACAAATATATACAGGGTGGGCACCTTAAAAAAATTTATTTATTTTTGCGTTAACTGAGAAATAAGTAAAAGTAGTAATTTGCACATAGGTCAGGCTTTACACTTGACGAAAATACAGCCCAATATATGCAAGATAATGTCATAAAAGAGTTAACAAGTTTGAACAATAAGACCGTTCCGTTAAATACAGCAGCGCAGCGCAAAGTCAGGAGAGGTCTTCCAAGGTCCGGTAGATCAAATTCCCGGATTTAAATTCTTGTTCGCAGAAGCTATAATTGCCAAGTATTTAGTTTATACTTTCAGAATTATTGCGCACGTGAAGATATTTTTACCCAAATTTTTCTTTAAAATTGTTTAGTGTCACAACATCCACTTGCGAGGGAAGTTCTGAGTAAAGCCTTTTACAGACTTTTTGTTAAATAATTAAATTCCATAGACATTTTTCAGTAAAATAATTATCAGTAATTTAAATAATTGCTAAAATACCAAATGCGACAACTAATACCGGCGAAAGCCAAAATGCAAATTAAAAAATGCTCTCCACATTTGAAGCTAAATACTGATATATTTGAACTACACAATTAAATTAATTTAGTGCTTGTATAATATTGAATCCTCAATTTTAGGTTTTTTTTCATTATTGCTTTATAGAATAGAACAAATTTAAAAATTAGACCGAACTGAAAAATTAATATTTTACTTTGGATATTTAAACCGACTACTGTCAGAAACGAGAAATTTTGTTGAATATGTAGACAGTAAACCAAAGTTGTGCAATAGAATTTTATCGATGGGCTGTAACCACACAAAAGTTTATGTGAACAGAACCACATAGTTGCAGCCAAAATTCAACTTTAAAAAATAAAAATTCACCAAACATAGATCTATCAAAATGTATCCACGATTCATCACTGGGTATATAAGTCAAATTCTGGAAAACCCAACATTGGAAATGAGAGAAAATATTTCCAGTATTACATGCGAGATGTTGTTTTATTGTTTTTCAACTTATGAAATGCCACTTGACTCGATTATCACATTCGATTTTTTTTCTAAATAGGGTATTAATGGGCTCATTCGGACTTTAAATAGACAGTAATCTAACTATATAGTGATTATGGACAATAGATACACCGTATCATTCTGTGGCATTGGACAAACCACTCACGTTTCCTTGCAAGATCAATCTTAATGCTAGAATTGAGGGAAAAATGTTTGCTTAAATTTGAAATTAATAAAACCTTTCAGATTACCAACCTGCATTAAACATTGCAAAATTAAGAACATTTTGAAAGAACATGGACATGTTCTTATATTTCTCTCATATAATTGTCAATAAAACTTTTTTCTAAAAATTGAGATGTACATTTATGGTGCGGGTCTTTATCAGGGTACGTCTGACGCGTGTCAAAATTGTTGTAACTGTTGGAAAGAGACATAATTTTAGATGACCCGGGCTAAACATGAGAAACGTTTTGAGTAAAATTATTCTTTCATTTATTATTTCGATAGAGGAATCTGATTTAGAATTTGATAATGTTGGTTTTAATTCATTTCAAGACGGAGTTAGGTTAGAACAAGAATATCAGCAATCGTAATCAATAAACCAGGTTATTTCTATCGACAAAGAGTAAGACCATACAATTCGAAAAACGTAACAATATTAAATAAAATATTTAGTCATTTTAAAATAGCAAGATAGGTACTTATAACCTACAACTTTTTTGAATTAAAATGTATATGGTATTGGCAACCTGATATTCGTGAAAATCGTGAAGAAAGTACCACTTTTTTAATGCAAAGTCGTGAAAAAAGTACTATTTTATTAAAATTGTGAATTGTCAGTTTGACAGTTGTATATTTCGAAGTCCTTTTCGGCTAAATTTCGAGTTACAAGACATCACTTTGCAAAAACTACGTGTACAACACGTTTTGAAAGTATCTTTTTTCACGAATTTGCAGTTTGATTGATGAAGGCGAAGCACGGTGCATAAAATTCTACCATCCACGCGATTTTCACAATTTTGTACCAGTTATCTTCATTCAATTCTACTACTTTCTTCTGTCCATTTGCATCGTATAAGGCACAACTTATTAGGAGGAGCACCGCTAACGTCACTTTCGCACGCGCCATTTTAAATTTCTGTGAATTTCTAACTTTTGTGATCCTAAAGAAATCACCTTCACCACAGATGTTCACGTTTGAGGGCCCCTAGATAACTAAAAAAAGGTTTTCTCAATTCTGTCTCCCTTTCTATCTGTCTGTTGGCGGTATAACTCAAAAACTATTTGTTGGAGGAAAACGATATTTTGCATACACATTATACATCTGCCCGGCATGAAACCGAGACAATTTCTGACAAATATATAAAATTTTGTTTATTTTTGCTATGAATAAGAAATAAATAAAAGTAACAATTTACACATAGCTCAAGCTTTACCCTCAACGAAAATGGGACCCAACCGATGCAGCGTAAATGCTTTAAAGCAGACAAAGGGGAGCGTGCTCCGTGGCGCATGTAGGGAACGGGCTTGCAATATCCCGCCAAACGTTGGAATCGCATTCGCAGCCGCCTGCCGTACGAATTAGACCGCCGCCCCGGTAATGTTTTCTTTATTTGATTATTACACACAACTGTTACTTCACTGATATCATCCAATGAGAACCATGCATTTTTTTATTATTACACACAACTGCCAAATGCCTAATATCATCCAATGAGAACCATGCATTTTTTGAAAATCGACCAATTCCGAACTGATTACCTGATAAGCTCCCTAGGGAAACTTATCAACCGATAAGCTCCCTAGTGCTAATTATCGACCCCATAGATGGTGTCATAATTAAAAATAGAAATGCAAGAAACGAGCAATTTGAGTTTTTTGGCATTACTAGATCAATTTTAAATCATAATTCGTATACGGGTGATGTGTAATAATTTGCAAAATATAAACGCGGGCGACACACTTACATATAATTTTACCCGTGCCACGAGTAATCGTAATAGTTTCCCTAAGAAAATTACCCTCGGGGAACCCTCGGGCCAGTTTTCATTGCAACCAGCACTCAATACTTGGGGTGTGCAATATTATCGGTAAGTATGTCTCGCCCTTGTTATATTACTATTGAAAATTTTTGTAATTTGCATTACCAAGTGTTTCCTTCTATTGTTTCAGTATTATTAGAAACGTGAAGATATTTTTTCGCTTAGTTTCTTTTGAGTTTTAAAATTATTTAGTGTTAGAACGTGCACTTGCGAGGGAAGTTCTGAGTAAATAATAATAATATGAATAATAATAATAATAATTTTATTCATCCAATCGACCATTTACATAGTATAGGAGATATCAAGGTAATACAATTTAAAAATTCGATTAAAATAAAACATTAACATACATCACATACAATAAAATATATACATATATCACAGTCAACAGAACCATCACAGCTTGTCTTGGAAAAACTCCGCTAAGGAATAGTAACATTTATTTATTAATAGTGTTTTAACATTTTTATAAAAATGTTTATCGTTACCTTCTCTAACTGACTTTGGGATTTTGTTGTACGCTTTAATCGCTAGACATTTTGGACTATGTTCATAAATTACAAGATTGTGAATAGCGATTTCAAGTAAATTATTTCGAATGTTATATGAATGATTAGAGTTTAATAAAGACCAGTTCCTTCCCTCTGATCTAGCATATTTCAGCAATTCATAGATTAAAACAGATGGCAATGTTAAAATTTTCAGTTGCACAAAAAGTGCTTTACAACTAGTACGTTTGCTAGCACTTACTATATTTCTAATTGCCCTTTTCTGCAATTTAAAGACACGAACACTTTGGGAGGAGATACCCCATGCAATGAGTCCATAGGACATTACTGAATGGAAATAAGCGTAGTAGAAGGAAAGTAATACTGGTCGGTCTACTAAGTCTCGTAATTGATACAAACAGTAGCATATAGGAGCAACCCTTCCACATACTGATTCGACGTGATTGTCCCACGAACAATTTTCTTGGATGTGAAGTCCAAGAAATTTTGTCGTATTCATTTGTTTAATTGATCCATGTAAACTTTTGATTAATACACTATTTTCATATTTTAAATTATTGCAATTAAATCTTATAACAAGGGATTTATTATTATTTAGTTTAAGTTTATTAAGTAAGAACCACCGATGAATTTCTTTCATTTGAACATTTGCATTTACAATCGCATCATTAAGATTGCAACCACTAACAAGAAGTGATGTGTCATCAGCAAACATTACGTAGTCATTAAAGGAAAAGTTGTTTACGTAAATAATGTAAAGGAGCGGCCCTAAAACCGATCCTTGTGGTACGCCAATCGAGGTTTCTAGTAAAGTGGATTTAGTATTACCAATTTCAACATATTGTGATCTGTTTTCCAGATAACTTTAAAACCAGTTTAATGGTAGGCCGCGAATTCCGTATGATTCTAGTTTGAGTAGTAGTAAAGGGTGATAAACGAGATCAAATGCCTTACTAAGGTCAATAAAAATCCCCAAAGACGTTTTACGTTTATCTAAATTTTCATACAAATTATTCAAAAATTTCGTTATTGCACTAACTGTTGATAGTTTCTTACGAAATCCAAATTGGTTTTTATTAAACAGTTGATATTTATCGAAAAATCTTATAACTTTGTGGGCCGCATATTTCTCAAATATTTTTGAAAAGGAACTTAGGATGGCTATGGGTCTATAATTCCCTACTTCAGTGGTGCATCCAGTTTTATGTAATGGTTTAATTTTTGCTATTTTGAGTTTATCTGGAAAACAACCTTCTCGTAGTGAGCAATTTAATATTTCAGTTAGTGGAATTGCTATTTGTGGTATACACGGTATACAATAAGAGATCATACATATACATCAACTATAGGAAAATATGGAGAAGAAAAAAGAAACAATAATGGGAAGAGACTCTTGAATTTCTGTATAATACATGACTTAATAATAACGAATACTTTCTTTAAACACAAAGACATCCATAAGTTCACAAGAGTGCAACCAAGTAGAGGCGAGAGATCAATTATTGATTACGAGATGTCAGAGTTAAAAGAAGCTTTGAAATAAACAGTGACCATTTTCTAGTAGTAGCAGGAATAAGAACAGATGAAGAGAAAGCTAAGAAAAACAAAGTAGTAGACCAAATGAAAATATATCCGGAAGTGATAAAATCGTACAAGCTACAAGACAAAGCAGTAGCAACCAGATACGAGGAAGAAATAAATGCAAAATTAACAAAAGAAATGAAAATAGTAGAAAATACAGATATAGAAGAAATGTGGAAAATATTTAAAACTGTTATTACCGAAGCAGCACGTGAGGTATGTGGAATAATCAAGAAAAACAAACATAAGAGACAAACTGCTTGGTGGACAGAAGAAATTAAACAAGAAGTAAAGAGTAAAAATGAAAGATGGCGAGCTTATTTAAGAGAAAAAACAGAAAGAAGTTATAAACGGTACAAAGAACAAAGGATAAAGGTAAAAAACTTAGTTAAGCAATCAAAACAGAAAACATGGGAAGATTTCGGGAACAAACTAGAGAGAGACAGAAAAGGCAACCAAAAGCTGTTCTATAGAGTCCTAAAAAATATCAGAGGAGACAAAAAAGTGAACATTCTAGCAATTTCAAATAAGGCAGGAGACATATTGACAAAAGAATCAGAAATAATGGAAAGATGGAAATAATATTTCCAAGGGTTACTTAATGAGGAATCAATAACAGAACAGCAAAGAAATGGAAGACCAAGAAATACAACAAGAAGAGCAAATAGAAATAAATGAAGGCCAAGAAATAACAAGAGAAGAACTAATAGATGCTATCAAACAGTTAAAGATAAGTAAAATACCAGGAAGAGACAAAATTACAATCGAAATAGTCAAAAACATGGGAGAAGAAAGAACATTACTACTCCTAGAGATCTGCAATAAAGTATGGAAAGAGGAACAAGTGCCAAAGGACTGTTAAATGGGACTAATTCTACCACTACACAAAAAAGGCGATAACACAGATTGTAGTAACTACAGAGGTATCACTCTATTAAGTATAGCAGTAAAACTCTTGGCAAAAATAATCGAAATAAGATTAAGAAAACAAATGGAACGATCGCTATCAGACAACCAAAGTGGATTTCGAAAAAATAAGTGCACTTTAGACCACGTATTCGCTATAAAAGAAATTATCAACAGAACCCTGGCAAGAAATAGAACAGCATATATAGCTTTCTTAGATATGGAGAAGGCCTTTGACAAAGTGCCGAGAGCGAAAATATGGGAAATCTTAAATAAAATGAAGGTGGAGCCAAAACTAATCAGAGTAACCAAGTGTTTGTACAAAACAACGAGAAATTGTGTAATCAGTAAAAATTTGATATCCGAAGAATTTGTCACCAAAGAAGGAGTACGACGAGGGGTAGTTTAAGCCCACTGTTATTTACAACTTTTATGGACGAACTGATCAAAAAGACTCAAGGATTAGTAAAACCAATGTTTCTAGGTTATAGAAATTTGGAAACAATTAGCTTCTCAGAATGCGCATTCGCGGCGATATTGCAATTATAGCAAGAAGTAAAAAAGAGTTAGAAGAAAATATCAATATTTGGAATAAAGTACTAACTGAAAATGGGATGAGATTAAATAAAAATAAGAGTAAAATTATGGCTGTATCTGAAGAAAGAAAGGAAATACACATAAGAGTAGAGGGGGAACTAATAGAACAGGTTGACAGTTTCCAATACTTACGGATTATTTTGGACCGAAAAAGAAGGCAGGATACTGAACTAAATAATAGAATCAAAAACGCAAATAGAGTATATTACGCGATCAGTAAGTGTCTCATAAATAAGAAGGAAGTGTCATCCCAAACAAAATGAAAGTCTATAAATCGATATATAGGCCTACTCTGTCATATTTATGCGAATCATGGGTGCTAACAGTAAAAGATAAAAGTAAGATTAGAGCAGCGGAAATGAAATACTTACGAAGAGCCAAGGGAGTGACAAAACTAGACAGAGTGAGAAATGAACAGATTAGAACAGACCTTAATATAGAACCAGTCGAAGAATACATAGAACCAGGGCCGTTCCTACCGGTGGGGTGTTGCGTGTCCATCACGCAGGCGGCCGATTGAAAGGGGCGGCCGCTCGAAACCGATTTTATACAAATTTAAATTAAAAAAATAAGTAATTTGAGAATAAAACATCTCTGAAAAATGCAAACCACGAACAAAAAACAAACACCACTTTATTGTTAGTCGAAATCCCAATTTTTGTTTTTTTTGCGTTTATTACAGATATTTTAACACAAAATCAATAATAAATTTGAAACTATTATCAATAATTTGTGTTTTCATTTTTTCCTTTCAAATAATTAGCACCCTCTATCAACCAATGTCCAAAATACGACAAAAAACTAAGATAGGAATCTGTAAAATTATATCAAATCTTTCTTGTGAAGTCTCGAATTGGTTCGTACTAATTCAAGTAAATCCCCGGGTGACGTATTTTACCGAGGGTATAAATATCACCCGACGAAAAAATGCGTTCATTTGTGAATAGTGGAAGCAATATGTAGGTGTAAAATACTGAGACCCATTGTTATTTTTGTGCCCTTCTATGGAAATAAAATATTGTGGTACTGATTAAAGATCTATATTACTCAGTTACTTCTATCATACTTCATCATAATAAAACGTGTGTTGTAGAGCCTGGTTATTAAAGGTAAGCTATTGATATACGTTTTTTTAATTTATATGATTTTCAAGTAATAGCTGCTTTGATAGTCTATTAAGACTGTAATGTAGAAGTAAATTAAAACAAAACTTTTTTAAATTTATTCAGATGTCAAGCTCGGAACGACGACGAACTAAAAGACTCTCTGGAGCCGCTTACAGAAAAAGACAACTGTTTAAAGAAACTGAAAAAGAGAAGTTGCGGGGCTCTATAGAACAATTTTTGAAAACTCCTGGAGCAGAGGAAGAAAGTGGAAGCACGGCTGGAGATCCTTTTGTTTCAACGCCTGACAGTCAGCAAGTCGTCCCCATAGAGCCACAGATTCCATAGACTTCGGCAGAGTCTTGTACTCCAGAAGAACCAGAGGACATTGAAAGTGGGAGTTTATAAGATCCAGCTTCATGGCCTAAATCACTTGATAATTCAACAATTGAAGTATTAGTAAAAATGAGACCTACACAAGTAAAAAAAATTTCATTTCCTTTAACAGAACAAGGGCGCTTTTCGGTTCATTATTATACACGAACATTAGCAAATGGTGAAAAAATACCTCGTATGTGGCTAATTTGTTCCATTAAGTTAAATTGCGTTTTTTGCTTTTGTTGCAAAATTTTTGGGACCAAAAATATTCAGTTAACAGATGCTGGTTTTTCAGATTGGAAACATCTTTCTAATAATTTATCCAGACATGAACGATCAACTGATCATATTCAAAATTATAAATTATGGACTGAATTGGAAAAAAGATTGAGTACTTACACAACAATCGATCACCAAGAACAACGTATTTTTAATTTGAAACAACAATATTGGTGTAATGTTTTAGAACGTATTGTTGCAATTATATTATTATTGGCAGGACAGTGTTTAGCATTTCGTGGGTCATCCAATAAATTATTCGAATCAAACAATGGAAACTGTTTGAAGACGGTTGAAACATTTGCAAAATTTGATGCAGTTCTTTCGAAACATCTAAAAAATATTCAAATCAGTAAAATTTCACATAAACGTATGCCTCATTATTTAGGAAATAGATTACAAAATGAATTGATCCCACTTACAGCAAATAAAATCAGAGAACAAATTAGGGAGTTATTGTCAAAAGCAAAATATTATTCAATTATTCTAGATTCAACCCCAGACTCAAGTCATACCGAACAAATGGTGCAATAATGGTGCAAATATGCTCGGAAAACATGTAGGATTGCAACGCCGAATTTTAAATATCAATCCTCGAGCAATGTTTGTACCTTGTGCTGCTCATACCCTAAATCTAGTGGTTAAAGATTCTGCCAATGTTACCTTGCAAACATCAGAGTTCTTTAATCTTATACAAGAATTATATACATATTTTTCTTCTTATCCATATAGATGGAATGTACTTAAAACTAATGTACCAAATTTCACATTAAAAGCTGTTAGCTCAACTAGGTGGGAAAGTAGAATTAAAGCTATTACACCTCTGCGATATCAATTAGGGAAAATTTATGATAGTCTAGAAGAACTTGTAAATGACAAATCACGCGACATTAACACCAAACAACAAGCCCAAGCATTGGCCTTAAAAATTAATAGTTTTAAATTCGTTTGTTCTGTAATTATTTGGCATGATGTTCTGTCTAAAATTAATTCCGTCAGTAAGATGCTTCAAGGTGTGAATACAAATCTAAAAGATTGTGCAAATGCGTTAAAAAATTTAGTAGATTATTTGGAACAGAAAAGAAATGACCACAGTTTTGAAGCGTTTGTAGAAGAGGCGAAAATACTTGCTACAGAAGAACTTGATATAGCAACGGAATTTCCCCCAACTAATATAATTCGTCCACGTCGAAAAAAAAGACAATTTGATTATGAAACCCCTGATGAGCCTATACTTGACCCAAAGTTGAATTGTAAGATTAATTTTTATTTTACTATTTTGGATACCGCCAAAGTATCTATGCAGGAACGTTTTGAACAATTACAACGTTACAGTGACAATTTCAAAGTGATTTATGAATTTCCTATTATGGACCATAATTCAATGAAAAAACACTGTACAGATTTATCCTTAAAATTAGAAGACACTGTCAGAAAAGAGGCTGATGTAAACGCCGTAGAATTAAGTGATGAATTAAAAAATTTAAAATTACATTTCCAATCTGTTGAAACACCATCTAAAATTCTCTACTACATTGTTACAAATAAATTACTTGCGACTTTCCCAAATACAGCAATTGCCTCAGTGGCGTAACAAGACGGTTTGGCGCCGGTGTGCAAGAATAAATGATAGCCGCTCTAGACAAAAAGTTTCAGAAAAAAGAGGAAGGGGGGTAATTCTTGGTCATGCAACACTTTAAATTTAAAAGAAAAATAATAAGCTCTTTTCTTAACATGAAAGGTTACTTACTGCAAAATAAAACACATTTAGATGTTTCAATCTTTTATTAAATATAACATAACAATAATAATAATAATAATAATAATAATAATAATAATAATAATCCCATTATTTCCTATTGGGACATAGGGTATTCGTATATTCTCTCCAGTTGTCATTTTCCTTTGCTCTTTGGCTCAGTTGTGCTATAGTCTTCTTTCCTGTCTCTTGTTTTACAGTTCTCCTCCACGTTTTTCGCGGGCGTCCTCTGTTTCTGAAACTCTAAAGTTTCCAATCAAAACTTTTCTGCAAATTTCAGTTTAATTTTTTAGCAACGTAGGTATGCCCAAACCAACCATATTTTCTTCTCCTAATTTCTATATTAATGTCCATCTGATTTGTTCGGTCCCAAAGATCTTTGTTCGAAATAATGACTGGCCACCTAACACCTATTTACAAACACCTGCAATTTCTGCTTTACCAGTTCTGTAACCGTCCACGATTACGACCCATAAAGTAGAACAGATTTTACCATTACATCAAACACTCGCAAAATATAACATGAAACATAAAAATACATACGTAAATACAAAAACAAAA
The DNA here is from genome assembly GCA_940337035.1 of Agriotes lineatus. Lineage (NCBI taxonomy): Eukaryota > Metazoa > Arthropoda > Insecta > Coleoptera > Elateridae > Agriotes > Agriotes lineatus. The sequence continues at coordinate 261,484,033 of OW679194.1, read as the reverse complement.
ACCATGTGAAAGAAATACAAATTTAAATAATTTACAAGAAAAATAAAATACCGATGGGGCCACAATTATATAACAGCAATGAGATAACATGAACAAGAAAATAACACATATTGCTTGAGTAAGAAAGAGATAAACACACTAGCAAATATACGAGTAGGTTTGACGCTCACTTTAATTATGACATATGTCAACTAATTGTGCCTACTAAAGTAATGCTGTTGTATGGTCATCTCTTTCTTACTCAAGCATTCTATTTTGTAGTTCATGTTATCTTATTGCTGCTATATATAATTATGGCCCCATCCGTATATCTTTATACATATACATAATTCTTCTGTACGTGTGTACTTGACTGAACTCCTCCTAAACGGCTGGACCGATTTTGATGAAATTGTGTGTGTGTTTGAGAGGGTCCCTGGATGGTTTAGATTCACAATTGGATCCGGTTGGTGACGGTGCAATCGGGTTCTAGAATTGTTTTTAAAAAAATTTGACGAATTTGTTTTTTTAAGATTTCTCGCATATCAGAACATATAACTCCAAAATTTCACCCCCCTCCCACCACCCTTCAATATTTTTTAAAATGAAAAAGATCGAAAATTCGAACACCGAAAAAACGTTTGCTAAACCCGCCAATAGCAGGCAAACCAACGTTCGGGCAGGACAACGTCTGTCGGGTCCGCTACCCCTTAGGGGGTGAAATGGGGCAAATAAGCCTAAAAATCGATATGGGTGTCGTTATTGCGGTTTTTTGCGACGTTGATTGCGAAACTGGCATGTATTTTTAAGTCCAAGACGATGAACATGACATAAAATTAAAACTCTATAGTCGTGAAACGGGGTTTCAGAGACAAATTATTTTTGGGGGGCCGGTTGCCGGGCCAGCTAGTAGATATATAAATATGTAGGTAGGTACAGCACTTTAATTAAACTCTCCTTTGCGACACTTTGCTAAAGCTAACATATCTATCAGTGAATTAAAACCAAGAGTACTGGCTCTTACTTTCCCGATACTCAGTAATGCAAAACTCTTTAGGCGTATTTGGCTCATCTTACTTAACAAAAAGTTTTTAATAATTTTTAATTTAGAAAAAGATCTCTCAGTGGAGGCTGTAGTGACGGGATGTAAAAAGTAGGATATAAGCTGTATCCAAATATGGAAAGCTAGCCAATGATGTGTGATTAGACAGACATTTTTCTTCCACTTGCTTCACTGATAAGCAAGATTTAATACTAGTTGTGTACGAAGATCGAAATTGTACAATTTGCTTTTGTAAGCCGTCATCGAGATCAGTTTCATACGTAGTTTGAAGTAATTTGGCACTCTCTATGACATCTGCATCTGATGCAATCGTCAGAAATTTGCGGTTTAAAACTTTGAATTTATAGTATGTTACTATGCAAGCTAAGAATCACAAACACACAAGAGCTGGAACTTCTAATCTACTCAAAAGGAGAAAAGACTGCGCACTCAAAAGGCCCCAGCGGCGCTCACGTATCGTAGTCTGTTGCCGCTTTGAACCTCTATTCTAGGAAAACTTTTATTTTCACTAAAAACTCCGCTACCGCGGCGCCTATATACATTCAGCGCGGAGGTTCTTTGCACCCCCTGCACATATGATAGTTACGCCACTGAATTGCCTTAAGACTTCTACTGACTTTACCTGTCTCAGTTGCGTCAGCAGAAAGGTCTTTTTCAAAATTAAAAATAATTAAAAACTTTTTACGCTCGGCCATGAATTGTCAGATCTTTCTATTATATCTATAGAGAGAGACTTGGCAGAAGCAATTGATGTCAAGAACCTTGTGACCACTTTTGAGTGTCTGTCAAAGCTAGAAAAGCTAAATTCTAAGATATTAAACTTTGTATTTGTTTTTTTTTTTTTTTGTATTTGTACAATTTTATTTTATAGGAGTATTTCTTTTTATTTTATTTTATAAAATTGTTATTAATAATTTTTTTTAACGTAAATATATTTTTTAATTGCTTGGAGGGTGGGGGCGGCTATTTTATTTTTCACGCAGGCGGCCAAGAAGCTAGGAACGGCCGTGCATAGAACAACAACAACTAGGGTGGTGGGGACATCTCCAAGGACTAAACAGCACAGCACTTGTTAAAAGAATCTGGGAATGCAAACTACCGTGAAAGAAAAAGAGTGGAAGACCGAAAGAAACTTGGGACAACACAATAGGAAAAATCTTAAAGAAAAAAGAGAAAACCTGGACAAAAGCAAATAAACTTGCACAAAACAGAAAAGACCGGAAAATGTTTATAAAGAAGTAGTTTTAAGTTTGAATTGTATTTTAAGTATGAATTGTATTTTAGTTGAATTTAGCCCTTACACCCTCCGGGTAGAAAAGAGATTTGATTATATAATATAAAGATAAGAAGGAATTTTATTTACAACAATTTTATGATATAAATTAGCAGCATGGAGCACCCTTCTGTTCGTCATATTTAACTACCCTATTCAATTAATTTGTGTGAGATATGTTCATGCTTTCTAATGCCATAAATTAAACCAGGAGTTTTGCATACGCTAAATTCTTTTAATTTCACTGCTATCCAAACCAGGTCCATATACACAATCGCAAAAGTTGAATTGTGATAACACAAGTGCTTCACACAGCACAGTATTTATTTTTTTATTCAAGGAAAATCGGTACTGAAAGATAATTTTTAAATTCAAATATGATTTTTGTAATTTGCTGGAAATATGTTCTTTAAATCTTAATTTAATATCGATGATAAGTCCTAGATTTTTACAAGAATCTTTAATTTCCAATGACATCTTTTATTTTAATAGATATGTTATTAACATTGGCATCTCTAGTTTTTGTCCTACCAAATAACATCACAAAACATTTACTTGCATTAATTTGTAGATTATGTTATTTCGAATACTCTATAAGATTTTGAAGATCAAAATTAACTGCAGCATTGACATCATCCAACTTATCGGGATTAAATTTGATTAATAGTTTTGTGCCATCTGCATAAAAATGGTAATCACAAAATCTTAGAGATGTTTTTAAATTTAAGGTATAAATGATATATAACAAAGGCCCTACTTTAGATTTTATTTTAGTTAGTTGAACTATTTGAGAGCGATTTGTAAGATATTTTTTTATGAACATTTAAGCTGTATGAGTAGTCAAAGTTATGTCGAATATTTTTGCTGTGGTATCACGAATGTCCATTGCGCTTAGGTTCATTAGGACGAGTGCGCTAGCACGAGTCTTAATCCCAAGCAGAATGGACATGAGTAGTAATACCACCGCAAAAATATTCTACTTAACTTTGACTATTCAATGAACCAAACTACTTTTTCAAATTAGTTGTCAGTAAATTTAGCAACAAAATATGCAATTTCTATAGTAACAGAACACTAACATTGACTTTTTCTAATAAAAATCACATTTGTCTAAAATATTCACCGTATCACTAGTGAAAATTGTCGATTATTTTCACTAGTGACAATTGTCATAAAATATTCACTATACCACTAGTAAAAATTGTCATATACAATACCGCGAGCGGTGGATGAATTGCCGAAAATTTTTGTCAAAGTGTATGAGTGTTTATTGCTTCGATATAAATTGGTCGAGTGCGACAGCACGAGACCAATTTTGAAACAATAAACACGAATAAACACTTTGACAAAAATTCATGCAATTCGTCGGCTGCAAGCGGCATTTGAAGGACTATTCAACGAACAAAATTGACATTTCTTAGTAAATAATCATTTTTATCACGTCCTCTTTGAAAATAAAAATATGTTGACGTAAAATAAATTGTTTGTCAAATTTGACATTTCTAATATCATATTTGATTAATTTTACAGGAAGTTAAATAAATGTCACAGGAAGAGAAAAAAATTGTCATTAAAACTCCGCTAGCGGAATTGTTGCACAATTTTACGCTGATTGGTGGCAAATGACATAAATACTAAATTCTGATTGGTGAATAGTTAACTTGAAGGGGTGAGTTGAATAGTCTCTATTATTTTCACTAGTGAAAAATTGTCAATATAGTTTACGCTAATTGGTGCAAACAACACAAATGCTAAATTATGATTGGTTAATGGTTAACACGAAGGGGGTGAGTTGAATAGTCTAGGATATTCAGCAGTACTTTATGGCTTATCGTGCCAAAAGCCCTCGAATAATCAAGCATTACTGCTAGAGATAATTAATTTTTATCAGCGACAGCCAGAATATCATCAGTTATGTTTAAAAGAGATGTAGCAGTTGCAGCCCGATCTGAAGCCAGATTGGGTTTCAGGGAGGACACCATGTTGATCAACACACTGACGAATCTGAACCGCCATAAGCTTTTCGAGCACTTTTGACAGACAAGGTAAAACACTAATAGGCCTAAGATCCTTATAATCTGTTGGTAATTTAACTTTAGGTACAACAATAATATGGGCCACTTTCCACCCATCAAGAAAAGTGGAATGGAGTATACAATAGTTTAAGATATGGGTTATATATGGTACTAGATAAGAACAGCAACATTCTTATACTAAGGCCATCAGCACCAACAGCGTTAGTCTTGATACCAAGAAGGACCCTCATTACATCACTCTCAGTCACTTCTTTAAATTTAAATGAGGCCTCAAATGTTTTTAATTTATTAGCTGAATAATAATTCAAGAGATCGTCGTTATTAGTTGTTTTCAAAGGTTTAATAGAATTAATAAATGAGTTATTAATTTCATCAGCATTGTTTAGATGTGGGGGAATATCTGCAGCTTGTGATTTTTGATAAATATTGGTAGTTTTCAATTCCTTCCATAATACCTTAGGACCCTGTTTATTAAGCTGAAACTCCAGATACGTCTTTTTTACTTGTCTTATTGCAAAAGTTACGTAATTACGTAAGGACTTGTAATAGTCCCAGTGAGCAGGATTTTTTGATCTTTTAAATCTAGGTAAAGCCTTATTTCTAATTGACATCATGAATTTAATATTTTCTGTCATCCAGGGAACTTTTGCTTCAGTAATTCTAACCTTCTTTACTGCTGTATGCATTTCAAATAAATTTAATATATTTCTATTCAAAAACTGAACTTTATCATTTACGTTATTTAATTGATAAATAGTATTCCATGGCATTGACTGAAGGTCAAGATGGAAATTTTCAGGATTAAATTGATTAAACTCTCGGTAATTATAGAAGAAAGGTTTTTAATAACTCTTCAGTTAAAGGATAATCACAGTAAATCAAATTGTGGTCAGATATACCATGTAAATTAATTACACCACAGTGCTCAATTATTTTTTTATCACTAACTAGAATTAGATCAATTAATTTTCAACTAGGTTTTGTAACGCGTGTAGGCTCTGGAATAATTTGTTTATATCCTAATGCGTCTAATGTAGAAGTGAATTGTACAGTAGCAGACTCATTTAAATTCAACATATCTATGTTAAAGTCACCTACACATATCATTTCATCAGAAATAGGTGTGGAAGTTGAGATGGAGCCTTCTGTAAAATGCGCCAAACATTAAACATGTATGTTTAATTTTCAATTTTATCCATAATTGTTCAATAGCTACATGAGTATGTATTGAAGGATATATAGAAAAGTTTATGGAATTTTTAATAAAAATACCTACCCTACCTCCCCAGGTGCCAGTAACTCTATCTTTGCGTAGAAACGTATAACCTTTCACATGAACTGCATTATCAGGAACTTGTTAAGATAGCCAGGTTTCAGTCACACCTACCACATCATAGCTATTGGACAGCAATAGCTCCCTGATTTCTGTAAAGTCAGCCAATAATGATTGCGCATTAAAATGAGCAAATCTTATGCTGCTATTAGTCATCCCTTACAACTAAAACTTGCTATTAAATAAAATAAAGGAAATTGTAGTACATAAATACATAGCATACATATAATATAATAAAATAATAGTACCTGTTGAGAAATAATATTTTAGTTACTTCTTTTCAAAACCAAGCTAACATTATACTTCGATAACGATAATTGAAAAGGCATTTGACATCGAACAAAACTGGGCATGACTTTTCTGAAATTTGAATACGAGGGATGCTCTGTTAGCAGTAGCAGGCCATGGAAGCTCAACTGGCTAGAAAGAATTGCAACAATTGAATGTCGCATTAATGACATTCGTTACGAACAATTGTCAAACGTTCCGATTTCCTTGTGAAATGTAGTTAATTTTGTAAGTTTAGTATTTGTGCATTTTTAATTCAGTTAAAATAAGCATTCCGCGAACTGCCTTGAGAGCTATGATTGTCTATGACTATAAAAGACAGTTAGGATACCAGCAAAGCAATGAAAATTTGATAGCAGCTTTTGGCGATGCTGCCTCTTCATTATACCCTGTTAGTCGTTGGTTCCACGAATTTCAAAGAGGGCGAGAGCTGCTATAAACGAAGCAAGACCTGGAAGACCTGCAGAAGCTGCCTGTTCAGAAAATGTTGATCGTGTGGCAAAATTGATTCAGTCCAATATAGAGAGATTCAGGAAGAAGTGAAGATTGGATCCTCGGCGGTGAATACCGTTTTGCATATTGGGGTAAAAAAGCTAGCAAGCCGTTGGATACCGCATTTATTGTCAGGAAGTCAAAAACGAGATCAAGTAGACTGGTGTAAATTTATGGTGCAAAAATTTGACGGAGGAGCTTCCAAGCAAGTGGCATACATTGTAACAGGTGACGAATCTTGGGTATACAGTTACGATCTTGAAACTAATAAGATGATGATTGCTGTTTTTTTTTCGTCGAAGTGGTCCTGCTGCTGTTATTCCACTTGAATCGCAGAACTGTTAATTCTTTACCGCAGATGTTTGGAAAATTACAGACAGGTCGCCAAAGGACCGGTTTGTGTATACATCTTAGTCCATCATGACAACGCATCCTCCCACACTGCTGCCAAAACATTGAATTTTTTGAAAGATTCGAGAGTTCAATTGGTAACTCATTCTCCGTATAGCCCAGATCTGGCGCCGTGCAACCTTATTTTTTTGTTTCCAACTGTTAAAAAAATGATGCCCGGTAAAAGATTTTCCAGCGCAGATGCAGCAGTTACAGAATTTCAAAGAATTTTTGAGGACCTTTCAGAAAATGAATTTTTCGAATGTTCTAAAAAGTGGTTTCAAAGAATGCACAAGTGTTATATATTTTGAAAAACAATAAAGATTTTTTGTTAAAAAATTCAACAGTCTTTTCATATCTAACCAGCGCAACCCTCGTACCTGTTAATCTTTGATAGTTCATTTCGAACATGTTTCCGCTATCGACTTCAAATCAATACTGCGTCCTGCTATAGTTCCTTTTTTTCAATCACATGTTGTTAAGATATAGTATATTAAGTATGGAGAACGGGAACCCTTAACGTTCGACGTGCTTATAACATTTTTTGCACGATCGGTGTAAACTTAATTACTTAAAAACTAAATTATACAATAAATATAAACTTTTTACTGAGAAATTAGTACGAGCGAAATACATCGAAGTGATATGGTACCCATCGCTAGGTAACCAATTTGTTATTTGTCAAATAAAATTTCATAAAATTGTGCATGTAAGACTAATTTTGATTGTTTTAAAAAAAGCGTCGGTAAGTATTTTTCTTCAACAGCGGAGCGAAAACAGCGAGTTTCCATCCGCAAACGAGGATGGAAACCAGTCGATTGCCGGTCGCTAATTCGCGCGGATAGAAACCGCGAGAACATATGTGTCGCCATCACTTGATTCCATAGTAACGAAGGCAGCAGGGACCGGCGAAAGCTTTTACCGGTTCCTGATGCCCGTTTTCCGATCTTGACCGGCAAAACGTTACTCCAGAAACCGCACATTTTCTGGTCGGTCGTATAATCACCTGCAGCGAACCGACAATCGACTACTTCCCATCATTGCTTTTTCGCACCGCTATTGAAGAAAATAGTATGTTCACCTAGGAGAAAACGGTCGTTTGCGCCTCGTATGAAGTTGAGAACACCTCGGCTTCGCCTCGGTGTTCAACTTTATACTCGGCGCACAAACGACCGTTTTCTCGCTCGGTAAACAATGTACTATTTCTGTCCAGGTTTTAAATTGGTAAGTAATTTTGATGTCGTCTTAGTTATAGCAACTGGCAAATTCCACTTACTGTCATGGAAACACGCATGGTAAATAGTCAGAAATGACCGATGGTGCAAAAATGATATTTTTAGGGATTTATTTACTGTTTAATAACGCTAACAACCGGTTTGCATTAAAAAAAATCAACAACCGGTTTGTGCGAACCGATGAGAATCGGTCCCAAACCCTCACTGCTTGTGTGTAGTATAAGAAGATTAAGTATACTAAAATCCCTAACTGTCACTGCTTACGTGGTCTTTAAGAATCGAGGAATAAAAAGTCGTAATAACGACGGGGTATAAAAAGCCGGAAAGAAGTGGCGACGGAAAAGAAGCCTACGGAAAAAAGCAGAAGACAAAAATATTTTACACATTTAATAAATAAATACTTTTATTTGTTTCTCACTTGTAAACATCAATTAATCAAGCCACTGTATTCACCTTGAAAATGTTTCTTAACTGGCTAGCCAGTAAAATTTTACAAGCGTGCTCACAGATAAATGATAGCGTGCAAAGCCAGAGTTGTCTTCCTTAGTATGTGTCATATTGATGAATTTAGTTGCTTGTCAGTTTGACATTTTGAATAAATGGTAAATTTCTAGTTATTTACAAGTGAGGAACAAATAAAATATTCAACAATACACGCAAGGTAACAGGTTTTACTGGCTCATCCTTCTATTCGCCAGTAAAAATCCTCTTACCAAGCTAGTAATGTTAAATACTATAAACAAACGAAAAATTTGATCCAATTCTAAGAGAACATTTACTAAAAAATGTGAAGTTTTGTTGTGTTAAATTCCAACGTAACCACCACTTCTTATCCGACCCTCTTGAGAGCCTAAGTGAAAGCTTCCGCCTCTGTTGTTAGTTGTGATCGGATGGGCACATGTTTCTTTTCCTGATGTTCAGACTCGTCACGGTACCGACATGCGCCCTGTTTGTGCAATATTGTAGATGTAAAACCTTTGACTGTCAACTTACATTCTTTACCAACTTCATGTCAGTTGACGTACTATCCTATAGACCATTCAGTAAACACAAAAACATATAATTTTTTTTAAGTTGGCATATACGTAAAATTTGTCTGCTATGGATTCTGTATTTTGTTTTGCAAAGGTTTCCATACCTGCATAAAGGTAACTTTGAATTTAAAAATGACAATTAATAAATATCATTAATTCAGTGTCAAATTACATACTATTCTGGAAATTCTTGCCTGAACTTTTATAAAATGTAATAAAAATACTTATTAATAAATGTTACATCAATAGTATCAAACACAGTATTTGTTTAACATCCTTAAAAGTAGTTATGACAGATGCTAATTAAATGTCACACTCTTAACCTATTTGTTTCAGTAACTTTTTGTAAGTACATTCCTAGACAAAAGATTCATTTTGGGAGTACACTCATGAAATTTTAGAAATCAAAGGTCACTTTGTGTTTTTATGTGTAGTGAACAGACTATATGTAGTCTGTTTTTGTGGAATACTTCTACTGAGACATACAGTAAGTGAGTATATTTTACTCTACCCGCTATGGTACCTATCAGTTGCATGAGGTCTCACACACAACTACCTGCTTTTCCGCGGCAAAATAGCCCATGTCGGCACCTGGATGTGTCTGAACATCAACAGACGAAATATGTGCCCATCCGATCACAACTAACAACGGAGCCGGATGATTTCACTTAGGCTCCCAAGAGGACCGAGTGAGAGGTGACCATCTCCTTTTGGGGATTGAGTATTCTCTCCTTGAGGATGGGACTATAAAAAATTAAAATAGTATCACCTATACCACAACCGCTATTAGCAGCAGGTTGCAGGCAAACGCGTCTAATACGCTGAGGAAGTTCTGACTTATCAGCGAACGATAAACGGTCTTATTTTGCAATCAACTCGGCTAAGTAAAAAAGAGAAACCCGAAGGTAAGGGCGACCTTTGAAATTGAACCAACAGCTGTTGCTAGACCTGCCGAGCCTTTCTTCCATGTACCAAAGAAGGTACGGCCCCTAAGCATGGTGACTGCTTAGAAGCAGTTAAAGGTGCAAGACCTTCTATTAGTAATGAAAACGGTTGACCCTTGAGCTTATGCCCACACGGAATGAATTGTGTGACTCAGTCCTCTGGCTAGTCTTCTTACAATTTACTTCATTTATGACCGACACACAGGTAGTTGTGTATGACTTCAAGCAACTGAGGTACCACAGCGGGTAGAGTAAATATACAAGGTGGCGCAAAAGTCCTCACTCGATTTCCTAAGGCAGTAACTTCCTGTGTAAATAAAAAGAATTGGTTCTGTTTGTTGATTATGTTTATTTAGACGTTTAATTTTTTTTCCATTAAGTCGCTAAGATAATATCGGTCAAGTGGACACGGCCAGAGTTGATGCACATTCCGGCTCGTTTCACAGCATTTTCCATGACTTTTCTCAAAATTTCTGGTGATAAATTCTTTACTTCTAGTCAGATGTTCTCCTTTAGGGCCGCCAAGATCTGTGTCTTGTTCGTATAGATCCGCGACTTCAGAATACCCCAAAGAAAGGAGTCTGGAACGGTCAAATTGGGCGATCTTGAGTGACAGTTTAAATACCCAAAACGAGAGATTAAGCGGCAGGGAAAAACTTGCTTCAGAATATCCACTGTCGCTCGTGCTGCGTGTGCGGTTGCACTTTGTACGGGAACATCTTCAAGTGTTTCACCAAAATTCCCTGTAAAGATCTTGTACTGATGCCCAATTGCTTGGCCCGTCGTCTGGTTGATGTTTGAGGGTCCTCTAGGACAGTGGTATTCAACCGGGGGTACGCGTACCCCTGACGGTACGCGAATAGTTCCTCAGGGGTACTCGAGGATCTCCAATCTATTAAACAAAACGGCAATCAAACAATTATATTTGTTTCCACAATTTGTACTAATTATTACATTCTTTGCATTTGTATATTACAGATTTACGCAAAATGCTAGGAACATTTATTGCCCTTAACCAAACAGCCGAAGTCTCTTCTTTGTTTCATTTTAAAAACGCCTGACAACGCTGTATTTTGCAGCGGCCAATGCAGGCACGTCAAACTTACCAAGATTTGTATCTGCAATATGGCGTTGTTTCAAATAACGCCTTACCGCCCCAACCTGTTCGTGTGATTTGTAATCGAGCATTGTCAAACAATAGTATGAAGCTCTCGTTAAAAAGCCATCTAGAAACAAATCATAGAGAGTTCCAAAAAAAGTCCATTGACTTCTTCAAACGAAAGTCTATTAATTTCGAAAAGTCTTGAGACATTCACCAAATCTTCCATAACTGCACCCGAGGTATCATATGAACTCGCATTGTTAACCGTGAAAGATAAGAAAGCTTACACCAGTGTAGAAAAACTTGTAATTCCAGGTTCAATTATAATTGCAAATAAAATGTTTGACAGTAAGGCAGTACAAGCTATTAAAACAATTCCATATTCAGATACTACCACTGCAAGAAAAATTAGCGACATGGCAGAAGATGTTCGAAAACAGGTGTTTAATGAGATAAAAAACGACCAACGTTTTACTCTTCAATTGGACGAAAGTACAGACATTGCGAATGGAGCACAAATGATAATATATGTAAAATACTTTTCTCAAAAAATTGTCATTACAGCAGAAATCTTAGGATGTAGAAGTCTGCCTGGCAAAACAATTGGAGAAGAACTTTTTAATGCACTGAACCAGTTTATTGTTCAACAATTCAACGTTGGATGTGGTGTAAGAATATTTCTACTGATGGAGCAGCAGCTTTAACAGGGCGTAAAAGCGGACTTATTTCACGTCTAAGAAGCATAAATGCAGGCATTAAATGGACACACTGCATGATTATCGAGAGGCTTTAGCGTCAAAAGAAATGAATCCAGAACTACAAGAAACTCTTCAAATGTGTGTAAAAATTGTAAATTTTATTAAATCGCATGCCTTAAATACAAGACTATTTAAAACCTTGTGTGGAGATGGGATCAGAACATACTGAACTGCTTTTTCATAGTGAAATTAGGTGGTTGTCGCGAGGAAAAGTACTAAAACGATAATTAGAGTTAAACATTGAAGTTACCCGTTCGGAACTACTTACATTTTTTTGAAAGTTCGGATAACATTTGTAATCTTGCATACCTTGCAGATATTTGGCAAACTAAACGAACTTAATTGACAGTTACAAGGTGACGAGAATATATTTAAATCTACCAGTAAAATAAGGGCTTTTTACAAAAAACTTTCATTATGGATAGAAGACGTTAAATAAAAAAATTTAACTGCTTTTACTGCGTTACCTGAACTTATTACAGACGCCAACGTTATTTTGAGTAAAAATCTATACAAAACAATCTTAAATCACCTAACAGCTTTACTGGACCAGTTTGAGCAATATTTTCCTGAAATAAAAAACAATAATGTTTCAGAAGTGTGGATACTTAACCCCTTTAATGTAAATACTTTGGAAACTAATATGGAAACTAATAAGGAACAGTTATTAGAATTAAGTTCTGATATAACTTTAAAAATGGCTTTTGAACAAGTTTCACTGAACCAATTTTGGTTTAAATGCCGGAAAGAGTACAAACAACTAAGTTACTTTGCTATTGGTGAACTTCTTATATTTTCAAGTACTTATATGTGCGAACAAAGCTTTTCTGCATTTTCGACAATACAAAATAAACACCGCAATCAGCTTAATCCAGAAGCCCCTCTTATACTCGCACTGACCTCATGTTCAACCGCGCATTATAGATTTGTGCGCTAATAAGCAAGCTCAAGTTTCTCACTAATATACTATTATATATACCTATTTAAATTTTAAGTCTAAATTCACATGTAATCTTTTCCACCACAATAAATAACATTAAAAACCATAACATGATGTATTATTTGAGTTTTAAGGTAGGGCGTACTTGATTATAAGGAAAATGTTTGAAGGGGTACGCGAAAAAAGAAGGTTGAATACCACTGCTCTAGGACATCTGCAGCCACAGGAGCGATATTCTCGACTGAACGGATACTCTGGAGCCGGCCACGTCTGCAACTGTCCCGTGTTGAGCCAGTCTCCTCGAGGCAAGCGATTAACCGCCACAGTGTTTGCCCAATTGGTCCCACACTACCAAGAAATCGACGACGAAATTCGCGTCGAGCCAAAACTACTGACCAATTATTTGTCAAAAACATTGACACAATAATTATTCCGCGTTCTTGAGGAATATAGCGATCCATGGTTTGTCTACGTGTATTCTGCTTCTCTTTACTTCACAAATGTCAAAGTCGCAATGATATAAGACGCCATTTGCAAAAATGAGAGCATCTTTCAATAGGGTGATTACTTTTGCGCCACCTGTTACTTACCTACAGTATGTCTCAGTGGACGTATTCCACAAAAACATACTACACAGAACTGTTACGGATTCAGATTTAGCTCTTGATACTCCTACGCCATTGTTTCATCTTAACTTTGAATAGTATGCAATTGTCAACAATGCAGTAGAAAATCTCTACTATTAATTGCAATTTAGATTTTCAAAGCCAAAATATGTCAAAGTAAAGCTTGCTGAAAAACTTGAATTTTGATGCTAAATTATTGCATATTTGGAATGTTACTACAACTAGAATCTTGAGTATTAAGCCATTAGTGGTACCTCAATCTTGATCATCATCACTCTCTGATTCTAGCTTTGATTCTTCTAATGATATAAGAGAATTGGGTTTTGTCCAATCTTTCAAAATAAGGTTTTCACGATGTTTACCATAATTTTGCCACTTGTTAGGAGTATAGTTTGTGGTATGTGTGGTTGTATAAAAAGTAAAATTCTGTATATTTCTACATCTTTTAAATTTCTGAAAGTGTAAGTAAATTAGAATCTGGTAATTTCATCAATTAGAGAATCATTGAAGAATGGAATAAAGTAAAATACCAGTTACAGAAGTGTGCATGACGAATAGGTGGCTTTTTACAAACCACTTCACTAAACTTTTAAATGAATCGCAACTATTTTACTTTCTTTGATAAATAGAAAAGTTAACTTCTTTAAAATCTTTAATTTTTAAATACTACAGCTCTACCGATTTCAGATCTTGATAGTGTAAACTTCAAATCAAATTTACTCAATAATTTTCATATAATTTATAGAAAAAATAGATTGTCATGACGTTCCGTATTGAAATTCGAGATCGATATTGTCATTTTTTGATATCGAATATTCGAGAACACATTAGCTCAATTGTCGATTTTGACAGGTTTGTAGTAGTATTTTTAAAAACCAATTAAAAGCGAAACAAAATTGGCTCTCAACTTAGAAGAGATTATTAGGCATTCAGACCTCATGGTTGCCAAAGCCGGATTGGGGATAGCAGTAGAGTCGACTCTAGATTTTTTTGGTCGTTGGAGTTTATTGAAATCGAACCCACATATTCTAGTCTAGAACCAGACCTCTGAACCAGCTCCACTGTTTTGCTCGTTCAAGTATAATGCCATAAATATCGCCAAAGGAAATCCAGAATGGGAATTAGTTTGGGCATTAGAGTCGCAAATGCCTCAATTCGGCACGCGCCTATCCGGTGACCGGTTTCAAAACCAAACATAACGAAAGCATGGTATATCACAAGGTAACTAGAAAAATGTAATTTTATTTAAAAAAAAACAAGGTTGTCTAGATCACAACTTTAAATTATAGGGCTCGGGCGAGGCTGAAAGTCCTTAAGACATCAATTATGTTACACATATCAATTGTTTACTAAAAATTAATAAACTTGCTATGTTCGGTTTGGAAATCGGTCAGCCGGTACAATATATTCTCGAGTTCGAGAATCGACGTTGGAGAATTTTCGAGATCGAGATCACGATATAGGTAAAACCTCGTATAGTCTTGTAGCAACAATGTGGATGACAAAAAATGTCTTGTTCTAAAAATTCTAAAGATTAAGTTACTATTTAAAAAATGTATTACCTTAGCGGTGAAATAAATAACAACTGAAAAATATCAAGGTCATTTTAAAACGTGTTGCTTTACGTCAGCAATAATTAATAATTTACAATTAAGAACAGTTACTTTTTAAGCCCTGTATATAAGAACACGTCGCCAGCGTGGCCGAGCGGATAGGGAGCTCAGGCTGCGGTGCCACTGTACGGGGTTCAAACCCACAGCTGTGAAAGTAGGGAAAGCAAGGCAGTCGTCGAAGTCGTGATCAACCCGTACGCCGTTAAGGTGTGCCAGATTGACTGGGTTTCGGACAGAGATAGTTCGGCGACCCTGACTTGCCTTGTCTCAGGCCATGTTCCTACATGGAATGAAGTGCCCGAACTTTAATTTATATAAGAACACACACAGTAGAAGCTCTACTTTGATTTAAATTTCTCAGTTTTCGCCTAATTTTCTGTAGTTAATTTTTTCAAACTGTAAAATATGAATACGAAATCGTTCCAGAGATTTGCACATTATTTTCTCATTCTGGGTAAAATAAATGTGCCAATGAATTATAATAAAGTAGCCCGCTAATTGTCATTTTTGCAATTAGCAACAAATAAAACATCCCGTGGGAATTTCTGATAAGTTAAAGCATTAAAGCTACATTTAAGAAGAAAACAAATGAGAACAATTGGGGACAAATGAAAACAAAAGAGGACAAGAAACAAAGAGAACAATTTGAAAAGATTTGAAATATAGAACAAAGGAGACAAAAGGATTTGAAAATTAAAATATATCAAAAGCACAAAGTCTTGCTACGTCGCTTACTCCTGAGAACAAATGCGTCTAGAAGTAGAAATTTGTTAATTATTATATAAGTCGTTTTTTGAACATACATGTAAATTGCTACTCAACCTAGTTATGATGAACAGGACGCTACATCATGACGGTCTATTGATTCTACGAGATTTTCTTTTGTACTAGTAGATGGCGCTCCCGCTTCCAGGCTTGAACATATTGAAAGGGATTTTCGAAGTAACTTTCTAAATATTAATGTCTCATATTTATGACGTGATTGCTTTAATAAATACTTTTTAAATTTTCATACCACTCTTATAAATTAGGAGATCACAATTCTTGTTGGAGTAATTGATCACAATTCATTATGATGAAAGTCTAAGAGCGCTTAATTACTGTGGTCTACAGATCTCCAGACATTCGACTAAACGCATATAAAATATAGTATGAGCAAAAAGTAAGTTCATCAAAAGTGATTCTACAATTTTGTAAGTCATGTTTATTGTAACACTAGAAAATTATTCAAAATTCTTATCAATGACATTTTATAGACTATAACAAACTTTTTCCCAATACGATCTTGACCAAATGGTTTTGATTTTATATTTAAAAACTGCAGAAACATCTTATTAATTTTGTAGAAATTTAAATAAAGTTAATGCACTTGAAGTGATATAAATGCAAAAACACAATTGGTTGCAGAACGATTGCTTTTCATTTCCTTCTCAAAATAGATGGCATCAATTAAAAAAATAAACTCAAACAACATAATAAAAAGTATTGTCCAATATGCTTTTGGAAAATAAGTTAGCCCATTTTTCTTAATTCAATATATTTTTTAACGTTCGATCAGCTTAAGCTGACTTCTTCAGAAATACAATATATCAATGTAGAATAAACTAAAAATGAAAATGAGATATTACGTTAGATAACTAAACTAATGCAAATTTAATCTTAACATATGTAATATGTTGACTAACATTTTTTTGGGAAGCATAAAGTTGTAAAAAGATCAAAATAATTTTTAGGAGTAATATTTGATAAAAATCTAAATTGGAAAACCTACTTAAATCATCTAAAACTCTCTTGCACAAAAGGATTAGGATTACTTAAAACCTTGGCTAAACATCAATGGGGAGCCGATACAAATAAACTCCTACATATCTACAGAAGCTTGATCAGATCCAAAATTGATTATAGGTTAGTCGCATATTCAGGTTGCAGGAAGACCTACCGCAAAATAATAGAAACAATTCAAAATTCTGCATTGTAAGTCATTACTGGGGCATATCGGACAAGCCCGATAAAGAGTCTCTATGGTCTGACACAAGAATTGCCGCTAGACTTATGAACTAAATTACTATAACTCTCTTATGCAACCACCGTTTTAGCAAATATTAAAAATCCAGCATATAAAAGTACTTTTACACGCCGTTACAGTACAATATTCAAATCGCAGTCAAATATACAGCTGCCATTTTATGAGCGAATAAATACTTATCTCACTGAAATCAAATATAAATATCCTACTGTTCTCCCTCTCCAAAACATAAACAATTCACCATGGACTATAAAAATTCCAAATATAAACTATACCCTCACCGAACTTCACAAAAACAAAACCCACCCCTTGATCATACGCAAGGCCTTCTACCAACTCCAAGAACAGTATATAAGTTCAACGTTTCTATATACTGATGCATCAAAATCCGGTGTAAAAGTTGGAGCTGCAGTGATAACTCCCAATCAAGAGTACCGCTATCGCCTACCTGAAATATGCAGCATCTACACTGTAGAGCTATATGCAATATTACAAGCCTTGGTGTATATTACAAATCACCCAGGATCATCATACGTCATTTGTACAGACTCGTTGAGTTCATTACAAACCCTACAACAATACTACCCTACAAATCCAATAGCTCAAGAAATAAAAGACCAGTTATCCCAGCTAGATTCACAGGGAAATGAAATCACATTTGTTTACATACCATCCCATGTAGGTATTTTAGGCAATGAAAAGGCGGATAAAGCAGCACGGGAAGCCACTACAACATCAGAGTTCAAACTTCAAAGCTTCGTAGAGGGCGCCACAGATAATTCATGAGATTCTTTAAAAAACAGATCGATAGCCCTTTTCGGGGTCTATCAGTGTATGAAGTTTAAATTCCTGTGGGCAGTTTTTGAGAAATGATTTTTAGAAAATTTCCAAAATTTTGAAAATTTGTAATTTAGGCCCCTTAATATTTTTCAAAACACTTTTTATATCACCTCATGTTAGCCTTCATATACTATTCAGAAAAAAAAATCAATTGAATCGATTCATCCGTTTTTGAGTAATAGGGCGTTAAACTCAAAATTTTCAAAAAATCATAGCGCCCTTCATTTTAAACCTAGCGAGTTCGGCAAAAAACTAACAGATTTGTCTTATGACCCTCTATCGTTATCCGCGATAAAATTTTCAAAATTTTTATCACGAAAACA
This sequence comes from Agriotes lineatus, assembly GCA_940337035.1. Taxonomy (NCBI): domain Eukaryota; kingdom Metazoa; phylum Arthropoda; class Insecta; order Coleoptera; family Elateridae; genus Agriotes; species Agriotes lineatus. Next base: position 261,465,738 of record OW679194.1, on the reverse strand, counting down.
GTGATACCAAAAAAACATGCGTAACTTCCGCTTCCGGTTTCGGATTTTTTTGAAAAGCTTATTTTGTCAATGAATTTTAGATACACCCCCGCATTCCAAAGCGCATCAAAATCGGAGCAATACTTTCGGCTGTAGGAGCGTCACCCACCCACACACAGACAGACATTTTTTAAAAACCACTTTTTTGGGTTCCTAGAGGCCCAAAACGGATATTTCTGTGAAAATCTCGATTTCCAAAATTTTCATGATTCCAAGACTTCCCTATACCTATGGGAATGGGAAAGTAAAACATTCTTAGAATATAGTTTGCAAAGATAATTAGAATTATTATGTAAAGATAAAGTTTTTAAATGTCAGATGCCAAGTTAAGTTTAATTTTTATTGTAAAGGATATCTTGATATTAATACTAATTTAGAAAATATTTTTTTCTTAATTAATTATATAAGAATAATTAGAGAAGGTTTCTAGTAAATAGAATGAATATTATATGTCAGTTTTGTAATTAATAGAATTTGCATTTTTTTTATTACTTTCTTTTTAGATTAGATTAGATTAGATTTCACGACTGCCTTTTGCTGGCATGCGCACGTCAGCCCTTTGGGCTTTTTGTACTGTCGGGAGTTTTCAAGTTAGCAGGCCGACATCCGTATCTTTTACTAGACTTGCAATGTCCCCTACTAGCTTGCGGTTGTCAATAGAGTTAAGGCTCCAATCGAGTTGGTGTCTTTTACGCTCTAATGCTGGGCAGTCAAAGAGGATATGATAGGCTGTTTCATCATCCTCTTGCCATAGTCTGCAAACAGGTTCATCTCTATAGATATTGATTCTGTGCATAAATTCTCTGAATGCTCCAGTGCCTGTTAGTAGACTGACTACTTGCTTGATTCGAGTTCTGTTCAGTCTCAACAGAGTTTTGGTGGTTTGTGGATTCGGAGTTTTTAGCAATCTTTTGCAGTGTGTTGCTTGATTGTAGTTTCTCCACCTTAGTTGGTGTGCGGTATTGACCCACTCATTAATGGCTGAGCGGGCTTGGTTTTTCTGAATGCTTAGACCAGGTTCTGGACCGGTCATTGCATTACGGGCTGCTTCTTTTGCGAGCTTGTCCGCCTTTTCGTTTCCTTCAATACCTTGGTGACCTGGGATCCAGCATAATTTTACTGTATTTCCCTGGCTTAAGGTTTGAAGTTTAGATTTGCATTCCTTGACCAGTCTCGATGAAGTACTGAAAGCGTTTAGCGCTTTCAGTGCTGCCTGACTGTCTAAGAGAATGTGTATGCCTCGATTGAGCAGCTTCTTTTCTATGCTGATGTTTGCGCATACCTTAATAGCTTGTACTTTAGCCTGAAAGATGTTACAAAACTTTCCTAGACTGACTTTTTCGTTGGTTCTAGGATTGGTACTGTACACACCGGAGCCTGTACCCCCTTCAAACTTAGATCCATTAGTGTAAAAAATGATGTTCTTATTTGTTGGAGTTGGTAGTTGGTCTGGATTCCAACTTGTGTGTACAGTAAAATTCTTTTCAAAGTCATAGGCTTTGATTATAAGATCAGAACCCATTTCTAATATTGGGTTGTTGATGTGTGACATGATCTTGCCATGTCCTAGATTATTAGCTGTGGTCATCCAGTGACCAGTACTTTGTAATCTGTAGGCTGCCATTCTGGCTTCACCTTCCAAGAAGATGTGCAGAGGTGGCAGATTTAAAATAGCATTCAGTGCTTGTCCTGAGGTGCCTTTAAAGGCTCCAGTGATGCACCGATTAGCTAGATATTGTATTCTGCTGATTTTGTGGATCGCAGTTGCTTGGTTTATTTTGGACCACCAGGCGATTATTCCATATGAAATTATTGGTCGAACCATGGTTTTGTACAGCCAGAGGGTCAGTTTCGGTTTGAACCCCCACGTACTACCTATGGCTCTTTTCCCAATTACTAATGTTTGTATGCACCTGGTGATTGTTTTGTCTAAGTGGGAGTTCCAAGTTAGTTTGGAATCGATGGTTAAACCTAAGTACTTAACCTCGTTCTCCCAGTTGACATTTGTCTCAAACAGTTTTATGTTGATTCTGTTCGTGATGTTCTTTCTACGAGTGAAAGCAACGAGAGTGGCTTTGCTGGGATTAATTCTAAGATTATTCTCTAGACACCACTCTTCGCTTATCTTTAGTGCTGATTTCATTACATTGTCTACGGTTCTTTGGTATTTACCTTGAATCAGTATGACAATGTCATCAGCGTATCCTTGAGTGTAGTAGCCTTTGTTATTGAGTTGGATCAGCAGTTCATCAACTGTGAGGCACCACAGGAGTGGAAAAAGAACTCCTCCCTGTGGACATCCCTTTGTCGCCTGCACTGTCTTTTCCTTGTCAAATAACTTGACTTTTACAACTCTAGTGTTGAGCATTGCCATAGTCCATCTTGTCGTGGTGTTATCGATCTGATGGTTTGTCATTGCTCTTTCAATAGAGTGGTAGGAGGTGTTGTCGAAGGCATCTTCTATGCCTAGAAATGCTCCGACTGCGTACTCCTTGTACTCCAAGGTTCTCTCAATTTTCCCCACTAGTTGGTGTAGGGCGGTTTCACATAACTTCCCTGTTTGGTAAGCATGTTGATATTTGTGAATCGGGAGTGAAGTTAGGGCTTTCTCCCTCCAGTACCTGTGGACTAATCTTTCCAACGTTTTAAGGAGGAATGACGTTAGGCTGATAGGTCTGTAAGATTTAGCTTCTGCATAGCTGCTCTTACCAGGCTTAGGGATAAACACTACTTTAGTCAGTCTCCAGGCTTGGGGAATGTAGCTTAAGGCAAGGATTGCTTGGAACATGTCTTTGAGTGGGTTCAGCAGTATATCTATCCCTTTCTGCAGCATTACGGGTTGTATGCCGTCGTTTCCAGCAGATTTGAAAGGGCTGAAGAGGCTAGTTGCCCATCTAATCCTTTCTTTGCTGACTATTCTCTTAGCTGTTTCCTAGTCTTCCCTCCTAGGGGTATGATTGGGTTCAGCCAGAGTAGGTTGTTCCACTGCTCCGGGTAGGTGAGTTTTTATCAAAAGAGATAAAGTCTCCTCTTCCGTTGTAGTGTATTCTCCGCTTTCTTTTTTAAGAGTGCCTACTGGGTTCATGGCTTGCTTTGAGATGATTTTGTGGAGTCTAGCTGTGGATCGCGTGGTCTCCACCTCCTGGCAAAACTTTTTCCAGGCTGCTATCTTAGCTGCCTTGATTTTTTTGCCATAGTTTGTGAGAGCCTTGTGATAGTTCTCCCAGTTATTTGTGGCTTTAGACCTGTTAAACAGACGTCTGACTGCTTGTCTGGTCTTTTCTAGGTCTTTATTCCACCAATTTGTGTGTTTTTTGCTCTTTGCTGACTCGGGTCTATTAGAGGACAGCTACTCTGAAAGGAGTCAATCATGGCCTCTTTTAACCGGTCAATTTGAGTTTAAAACTACTTTATTGGGAGATCTGAACTTTAGGTGTTCTATCTTCTCTTGTAGTTTTTGTTTATATAGGTCCCAGTCCGTCTTTCTTGGGTTGTAGTAAACTCTTTGGCTTAGTTCCCGTTGAGACAGTTCAAAGGTTATATAATTGTGCTCAGAGAGTGATGGTTCGTCTGAAACTTGCCATTTATTCACTGATTGACTAATTCTCACAGTGGTTATGGTAATATCTATAACTTCATGTCTATTAGAGTTATAAAAGGTTGGAGTGTTACCTTTATTGACTACTACTAGATTGTTAGTTAAGATAAATTCTAAAAGTGACTCACCTCTTATGTTGCAGTTGGTGCTGCCCCAAATGGTGTGGTGAGAGTTTGCGTCGCAGCCTAGGATGAGGTCTAGATCGTCTTGGGAGGCAGATGATACCAGGTTCTCTAGTTCCTCGCTAGGCGGTGGGTCCCTGGAATCGGATGGAAGGTAGACGGAGCTTATAATGGCTTGGTCACAACCTTAATCGTTATTCCATTTTATTTTAATTGTGGTTATGTCTCTAGAACAGAATTCCATTAGTGGTAAACAGTCTAGATTATTTCTTATAAGTATGCATGTTCTAGGACTTGCATGATTATAAATAAGCTTACCTTTAGCACCCCCTAATCCACGGACTTGTCCCTTAACTATCCATGGTTCTTGGATCAGTGCTAAATCGATGTCATCTGCTAGCAGCTTTCTGCTTAGATTTGCAGTGGCTGCTTTGCAGTGGTGGAGATTAATTTGCACTATTTTCAGGTTCTTCTTTCCTATCCTTGAAGCGGATAAGGAAAGTGACCTTGTTGAGGCCTAGGTGCGCTACACAGTTGATGGATGTTAGTGCTTGTATTGCCCTGTCATCTATCATTGCTGCGAACGTTCTACCGCCATCTTCTAGTGGAGTGACGTTGAGTATTCTCCAGGTATCGGTTTGGAGATCTGCCTTCCGTTTGTTCTGTTTTCCGATCAAACGGAGAATAACCTCGGGTTTCTGTTTGTCGTACCACTTGGGGACGTTGAACACTACCCGGACGGAGTTAATAACTTTTGCCCGCTCTTTTACCTCCTGCTTGGCATTGGTCCTCGGGTGCAGCTTAGGTACTTGCTCACTTAACCAGTGTTTTGTGAGTTCGTCCTTGCACGCAACCACGTATGTACCAGCTTCGAGATAGTGGCTGGTAAAGAGAGGTGTGTTCTCTTCTTCTTCCATCTGGAAGATGAAATTTATCAGACTGTCTCTGACTAGGTCATTTTATTCCTTTGTCAGTTTGACGTCTGGATATGCAGCAGGGTAGATGGCCATCTTTACCGTAGTAACTGCCTCAGCAAAATCAAGCTTGCTGGTGCCTGCCTTTGGTGAGGTCGGCTTGTCTACTTTCTGCCTGGGCCTCTTTTTGGAGTTTGCCGGGGAGGGAGTGGCTTCGTCAGAGCGTTGCCTCTTTTGCCCCTGGTTGGTTGCAGGTTTTTCAGATTTCGAAGCTGGGTCTGCTGCCCTCTTCTTCTCCATCTTCTGCTTTCTTTTAAAGTTTGGGTAGTACTAATGCCCTTGGCTTCGCAGGCTCGCTTGGCGCGTTCTCTGCGTTCCTTGGCTGTAAGTTGGACCTTTTTGAGGGACATTTTGCCTAGTTTATCGGCTATATCCGCTCCGGTTGCGGCCTTTTCCTGCTTGGAAGACTGTCCTTGACTGGAAGTCTAGACTGTCAACTCTGCAGTAGAGGCACACTGTTCCATTTTTATCTCGGTCACCGAAGTCTGAGCATCAGTGTCGGAAGCGGTGATGACTCCATCAGTGTGTCGTCTTCACCCTGTGAAAAAGCAGTTGTTAAATCCATACAAGTGAGTATTTAATTCAACTGTAAGAGGTTTGGCTAAATACTTCTGGAGGGCGCCTGGTATCCAGAAGGCTCCGTTCATGACGCATATTATAAGCCCCTGCGCCTACACCTGTTGATGCTCTGCTTTGCAAGGGTCGCATAACACATTCGAAAAGGGGATTTTGGAACCAGAAAGGCTGATCTCCTAGACAGCCATGCATCTCTTGAGCCTGGTCCCCCGCCGTGAGATTTAGGATTTTTATTGAGGTTTTCTCCTCTTGGTCCGGGCGGTGAAGCCAAGACCCCCAGCACAGATATCTCCCATAATACATGCCTACAGCAGAGATATCCATGTATGGTATAACGGCAATGACGTGACCAGAGGTTCGTCTTTGCCGGCATCGTTATCCCAAGTGCAGACCCTTAGCCACGACACGACAGCTGGGCTTGGGGGATGTTTATCGACTTCCCAGTCTAGATCCGCGGGGTTCAGTCTCAACGGGGCCACCACGAGAAGGATGCAATCGCTAGGATCGCATATCACTGATCGTTGCCAGTGATACCCTGCGGTCTTCCTTGTTGTCAGGCGGGAGGTGCAAGACCTGATCAACTTGGCTGCGCTGCCTCGGCATGAATCTTCACAGCGTTTATAGCCGTTCAGTTCAGCTGGCAATGCTCGACCCCTACTCTCTTTTACAACAAAGAAAGTATTGGATTTACCCCAAAAATTCGAAATTGAGTTTTGAGATGTTCACGTTTTCGAATCCCCTGACCCCAAAAAACATGTTTTTGCTCATTGGTCTATGTGTCTGTGTATCTGTCTGTCTGTGAACAGAATATCTCAAAAACCAAGAGAGTTATGGCGTTGAAACTTCACATATAAGTTTTGTGTACTATCTAGATGCGACCGCAAGCTTTTGAAGAAAATTGCATAACCGGAAGTAGGTGTTTACTCTTGTAATTTTTCAGTTTTTTTCGAATTTTTCAAAAGCGGCTCTAACGATTGCTTTAAAACTTTACATTTTTATTACATATTTAATGTGTATTGGTGTGAGAGATGTGATTTTCTAGTTGAATTCTTTTAAAATGGGTTGCTTTTGTTTTCTTTTTCAATTTTTGTATGAACTCCTACTTTAAATAGAACGGGGTGTTCTACGGGGTGTATATTATTACATTTTTGAATTTAGCTTAAAATTTTGGAGAAAATTTGTGTCTTTCACTAATGCTCTATTTTGTACCGTTTTTGTAAAATTTGTAATTTTTGAAATTTTTTGACAAATGCTTAAAAATTCATTCTCAAATTTTTGACTAATTATAAGATCACTGTAAAAGAAAGTTTTGTGAGTGTATCACACCAGGTTTTTTCAAAAACGGCTCTTACGATTTTGTTCAAACTTTACATTTTTATTACATTGTTAATGTGTATTGATGTGAGATAGGTGATTTTCCAGTTGAATACCTCTAAAATGGATTTCTTGTATTTTTTTCTTTCTTATATTAATTCCTGTTTTAAATAGACACTCAGTACATTATTACATTTTTGAATTTAGCTTAAAATTATAGAGAAAATATGTCTCTTTATCTAACGCTCTATTTTGTACGGTTTCTGTAGAATTCGTAATTTTTGAAAAATTTTTGACAAATACATAAACGTTAAAAATTTAAAAATCAAATTTTTGGCTAATTATTATAAGATCAGAGTAAAAGGAAGTTGTCTGCGTGTATCACACCAGATTTTTTCAATAATTTCATAGATAAGGCGTTTTTGTAAATTATTTTCTCTTATTTTAGGTAAGTCAAAATTAAAATTATCGTAATTATCAACTGCATGGTCAGGGAGGGCAGTATTTGGTTTATTTGGGGTTTTAGTTTAGTTTTTATAGAATTTTTATGTTGAGTTATTCTTTATTTTTAGATTTTGTTTTGTTTGCCTAATGTATTATCATTACAATTATTACAATTAATTTGGTAAACAATATTTGATTCAGATTGAATTTCTGTCTTACCTTTTAGATTGTGAAAAATTGATTTTTAATTGTTATTATGATATTTAAAAAAGATATTAAAATTATTTTTGTTGGTTAATATTTTACTTAAACGTAGTAATAGTTTTGGTATACAGGGTGTCCCAGAACTTTCTACCCACCGATTAGTCATAGATTCCTTAGGTTAAAATAAATCGGTTAAACCTAATATTCCTTAGTACAAAGTCCCTCTAGTAAGAAGTTTAAGGTGTTAAAGTAGATTTTTTATTTTTTATTTTTATGTTAATTTCCACAAATATTAAGATACGGATTTGAGTTTTGGTATACATGCGTACTATTACGTACTGCACTAGTAAAAAATATATATACTAGACTTTACTGTAAGAGGCACTTTACCTTTATCTGAAAACTCTTTTTAGCTATAACTTTGTTACTTATCACATTTATTTAAATTTTAAGTTATTATCCATCACCGACCCCCTTAAATTGATTTATTAGTGTCGTTTCCTATATTACAATCGTAACCCATTGTTTTTGTGATCATGGCTACTTGATAATTACACGTTTTAATGACAACCAAAAACCTTTGATGGGCACTTTAAGGTAAACAGTTCCTTTCACGCTTATAAACTAAGAGTACTTTATTTTTAGGGATTTTTATTTTCTTTCGGATAATAACTTACAATTTAAATACATGTTATAAGTAACAAGGTTATAGCTAAAAACAGTTTTCAGATATAGGTAAAATGCCTCTTACAGTAAAGTCTAGTGTATCAAACATTTTCTACTAGTACAGTACATAATCATGCTAACGTGTACCAAAATTAAAATCGGTGTGTTTACATTTGTGGAAACTAATATAAATTAAATAAAAAATTCAACTTCAACGCCTTATAACTTCTTACTGGAGGGACTTTGTATTAAGGTATATTAAGTTTAATCGATATATTATAACCTAAGGCATCTATCACTAATCGGTGGGAAAGCAGTTCTGAGGCCCTGTATATGGAATTGAAATGTAAAATGGATTTTTAATGTTTTCTTTATTGTTAAATTTTTGTTATAAACAGTTAGGGTATAAATTGATAGTTAAACTATTATTATTTGTGATATTACTTTTAAGTTTATTTAATCTTTTTTTAACGTTAGAGTTAATGAATTATTAAATGATTAGAAATAATAACACAAATAATAATAATTCAAATATCAATTTATACCCTAACTGTTTAGGACAAGAATGTAACAATAACCAAAACATTACTACTTTATTTTCAGTTGCAACTAATTCTGCGCTTTGGTCTATTATTAAATCTATGTGTTACTGTGCATATGCGGACGGTATAGTTTTGTTTAAAGTAAATAATTTAAATGAGGATATACATACAACTTTGGAAGCTAGCTTTAACCAACTATCACAAACGCTGTCTGGTCGCAATCTGTCTATATGTACAACAAAAACTAAATCAATGCACTTCTGCAGAAAGAGATCTACCTACACTGCCATCCTTAAATTTAGATAGCAGAACAGGACCTAGAAAAAGTAGAAACATTTAAATATCTAAAAGTCCTCTTAGACAAAAAACTCACATGGAAAGCCCATATTCATAAAGCAGTTTGTTCATGCAAGAGAACTCTTAATATTATGAAGAGTTTACTCCGTACTAACTGGTGCTCACACTGAGACGTCTGTTACGGGTTACAACGACATTTACGACAACGCGCCAGCTCATAACGGTATTTACAAAAAGACACGAAAAATCTAGATGACTAGCGCGTACGATATCTCACAAAGTCGGGAATGTAACTCACATAGGACCGCTGCCCAGCCCATAACAAAAGTTCCGACTAGGCTGTAGTGGAGCGATATGACACAAGAGCAATGGCCTAATAAACGGTAAACAGATCTAAATAGATTGAGCTCACTGAGGAACCGGGAAGCAAGTAAATCTACCTTTTAACTTTACACTTGGCAGAAAACCGAAAGCAAAACGAAGTAGAGTATGGGTGCAACCTTGGAACAGGCAGCCGGAGTGTTCGAATCTACCTTGATGCTCACAAATTCGTCCAGGATCTGCTTTACATCAATCTTACACCAGACGCCAGTCGGGTGACGATACTACAGATTGCTTACACTAAAAATCAACATGCAACAGAAAGAAAAATACAGCGGAACCGTTTGACAAGTAGGTCTATTGTTCTTCAAACACATACGGTACATAAATAAGGTACACAAATACGGTACACAAATATTGGTTAGTACGCAAAGCCTAACGAAAATGGGGGATGTTAACACAACCGTTAGTTAATGCACTAAGATAAATAGTACGCAATTATGATGCGCTGGCATAGGGTCCTGTACATTGAAATTGTATTCTCACTGCTTAAGGTATAAGAGTGGTGATATGACAAATGTTAGTTGGCGTACGCTCGTGATTAGCGACATTAAATCCTGCCCAAATATGATGAACTTGCATAAGGCCCTGTATATTGAAATTGTGTTCGCACTGCTTAATGCACAAAGGGGTGATATAGCAAATGTTAGTTAACACACATAAATAATTCGGGAGACTTACGAATAGTACAATACCTCTCACATTGCTTCACCTGTGGTGGCCGTAGCTGTGTCCAGCCGGCGGTTTGTGTCCCAAAGTCGGCGAAACAAAGCGGAAAGCCCTAACAAGCTCTAAGCGGGGGTTGAAGGCACGACGGCCCATAACAGGAGAAGCACGTGGCACTTGAAGGAGGAACCAACACTGTCCGCCCGACTCTCTTCAAACTTTCGAAGACACTCCCATATAACGGAACTCAGCCACACACACTAAATATTAATCATAGGAAAAACAATCTCGCAAGCGCCCAACAGACGTCACTTCGAAGGGGACGACGCCCGTGGCTGTGCACTTTTAGAACTCGAATCACTGCCTTCTCGTGCCTGAAGCCAACTCCTAACGGACTAAACAACACGCCATGCCACCCCAGCCCTTAAAAAGCAGGAAGGGCGGGAAGCGTGTCTTGTCTAGCACGAACTCGGGCAACGATCGACAAAGCAACTGCAGCTTGCGGACTCGATCGCACTCACGGGCGATTTAGCTCGCGAAATATTCTAGAAAAGCGTCTGTATACTAAATCAATATTGGAACCCAGCATGCCAACGAATATAAGCAGACATGAAATACGCGTCTTTCAGATTCTATGGCAGCTAACCCAGTTGGGTACGCCGTGAGCCATTAACTACTTGTAAGAAGTTCGATAAGCTTGACTTAACAAGCGAAATAGTTTGAAAAAAACTATATACGAGTGGGGTCGTAATTTTAGAAAAATACTCTAATAGCCGTACATTGGTACAATTTGAAAATGTCGTGACACGTCCTACTCCTACATAAAATCTTATACTCTTCAAAATCGACTATAGATGTGTTGTATACGCTTTTGCAAAATGCAATAGATTGTCACCCCTAAATGTCATTCATAAAGGTGGTATTAGAGATTCCATAGGGGAATTCCCTCCTTGTACAACTGCAAGCTTTTACGCAGACTTTGGACTACTATTGCTAATTTTAAGGCGCCAACTGATTATTGCCTCATACCAAATACGATTGCATGCACATCTCACACATCCTGTTCTAGCTCTCTTCAAGGATAATACTTTTTCTAGTCGATACCAACAAGAAAGTAGAAGACATATATCATCATTGTTTCGATCGACAACTACAATGACGACACTCGGTCTTACAGAACACCAACTGCACAAACCTGAAGAATAGGTAGAACCTCCATGGTTAAATAAAATACCAGAAATTAGGCTGGATCTCATGAAAATAAATAAAAAATCCCAGCATGCTAGCGCTAATTCATAGATGCGATCAGTTGATTTTTACGGATGGTTTTAAGTCTGGATATGCAATAAATTACGGAGATACTACCATTCAACGTTCTCTTCCCAATTTCGCCAGTTTATTTATCTCCGTGTCTTTTGCTGTCCTAGTAGAGCACTCCGGCTTTGCGTAGAAAGTTGTCACGCTTCATTTGCCATTTGCACATATTCTTTATGTGTGCTTGAAGCTTTAAACAATAATTTTACAATGGAGCCTGTGATCATAAGTATTAAATTTTCGTGCACCAAAGTACCAAAATCCAATAAAATAATTACGTTTATATGGGTACCAAGCCACATTAGCATAGCTGGCAATTAAAGGGTAAACCCCGCCACAAGAGGCAGCTGCTGGAAGTAACTCTGCACGCGATCCATCATACACTATAAAAGACATGCGGTTACACGTTAAAAAGTTAATATTTATAAAATTCCAAGAGTTTTGGAGCAACTGTAGAACGTATATAAAAATTGTCTACCATCAGTAGGTCTTGTTACCTACTCCAAACAAATAGCACGAAAAGAACAGGTTGCGTTAACGAGAATTCGAACGGGATATAATGCCTGACTTCAAGATATCGAGAATATCGGCCGATATGCAACGACTGCAACATTCCGCTGAGTATAAACCACATCTTAGTAGAATACGACTAATATAGGCGGGATAGAGGATTCAACGAATAATAGCCAATTGGCATAATAACCTTTGTCCAAATTTTAACATTTTTGAAGAAAATTGAATTAATTTAAAAAAAATAACATGAGATACGCAGATACAGAAGAGCTAATATCCACAGAAGCTGACGCCCTTAAACAAAAAAAAAAAACAATTACTGCGCTCTCTGACCTTGCAGTTGATCATTACCATAATGTTAATTTTGGCTTATCTAAAATAATACAAAGAGAAAATATTTTACAAAAACGCTTTATAGTATATGAAATGATTGAAAAAAAATGCAAATTTTATTAATTACAAAAGTGACATAGATAATGTTCATTCTATTTACTATAACCTTCTCTAATTATTCTTATATACAATTAATTTAAAAAACTTATATTTTAATTATTATTACTTAATTACGTACTTACTCTTCTTCATAGGATTTTGTCCTGTTTTACTTCAAGTTTTAAGCCGCTTCTTTTGATGTAGAGGTCCATGAGTCTTTCAACTTTTTTGGTGGTCTACCTCTTGGGCGTGTTCCGTGGAGTGTGTTGTTTTTACAAATTTTGACATTCTTGTGTTCTTCCATTCTTTGGATGTGTTCATTCCACTTTCGCCTTCTTGTTCTACTCCATCGTACTATGTCTCTAATGCCACATTCTTCTCTTATTTGTTGATTGTGCACTCGGTCCATTATTGTTCTTCCAGTTATACATCTTAGGACTTTCATTTAATTTGTTTTGTTTTGCTCGAATCTGCCCTTGTTTCCATGCTATATGCTAACACGGGCCTAAAACAGGTCCTGTATGTCTACTTTGCTCTTTGTAGCCATACGTTTATTCCTCCAAACTACGTCTCTTAATGCACCAGATATAGCTGCTGCTTTATTGACTTGCTGCTGCGTCTCCCTGTGCGGATCTCCCCGGCTGGTTATTATTGCCCCTAGATAGGAGAATGCCATTACCTGTTCTATTATTGTGCGGTTAATTTCTAATTTGCACCATGTTGGTTCCTTTGCGATGATTAAACATTTCTTTTTATTAACGTTTACTATCATGTTATATCCCTTTGCAGCTTGTTTAAATTTATACAGGAGTCTTTGTAGATCATTCTCACTTTCAGCTACTAAGGCAATGTAGTCAGCATAGCTGTCTGATTCCACAGCCTATTTTTATTGCATCGGTTAGCTCGTTGTTACTTCGAATTTTTGTGTAGTTCTCTGTGTTGAGTGTGAGTATTTATGTATTATTGGTCTTGGTATATTTAGTTGCGTAAGGATTGTTAGCATATCAGGTAGTTGTACTCTGTCAAAGACACTAGATAGGTCTACAAAGCAAAGTTAGACAGGCTTTTGGTATTCTATTTATTCTATTAATTATTATTAATATCAATCTATCCTTTACAATACAAATAAAAAGAAAATGAAACTTGCTAGATTTCATAACTTTAACATCTAGCATATAAAAATATTTATCAAGATATCCTTTGTAATAAACATTTCTAAACATACTAGATATCAAAACTTGACATCTGATATTTAAAATTTTTATTTATTCTAGTCAACATCTTACATATGGTAAGAATAAAATTGCATTAGTTTAATTATCTATTCCAATATCTCATTTTCATTTTTAGTTTATTCTGCATTAACATATTGTATTTCTGAAGAAGTCAGCTTAAGCTGATGAAACGTTAAAAATATATTGAATTAAGAAAAATTGGCTGACTTATTTTCCAAAATCGTATTAGACAATACCTAAAAGACAGCTGTATTAAACAAATATAATTATAATAGAAAGTACTTCTCAATTTTTTAAATCTCCATCTCTGTGCCATAATGGAATTCAGTAGTTCTTGCAATAGTTTTGTAATGTTAGTAAAATGTTACCGATAGTGCAGTTATAACCTTCAACAGACTAGCCGGACTCCAAGCGGACCCCAGACCACTATTTTTTGAATAACTTTTCTAATTCTAAATTTAGAATATTGGGCGGTCATCTGTCTTTTCTTTGCTGTTTCCTGTAACTGTTTAGTATATTATTTCTGATATGATCAGTTTTGTTTCAGTTTTTTACAATTTTATTCTTTCAGCCTGGGGCCTGTTTAGACCTCGGTGCGTCTTTACGGTGTTAATTATTATTTCCAAACGAGTAAGGGTAATTTCCCAGTGCTGTCTGTAGTTCCACTTTCTTTGTGCTTCTAAGCATACTTCAGATATTTCAAATGAGTCTGGCATTCCCCATACGATGTGCAACATTCACTTAGTTTCCGTTAGTTACTCGTATTATGCGGTTGAAGATGGGTACCGTGCTACGACTTCAAGATAGTAAACGCCTTGCAGTTGAAGAAGAACTGTTGTATTTTCTTGAGAATGACGATCCCGATGTTGAAAATAATTATGATGTTGAAGTGACTGCAAGTGATGTAGAAGAAGATATCATGACAAGAAGATGAAGAGGATTACGTAATTGTTGCTGATAAGGAGATAAAAGACGAATTTGAAGCCACTGCAGAATCCAGCAGTTACGTCCGAAAATTTCCAAAATATGTGGAAAAAGATGGAACCGAATGGTCCAAGATACTAATGAACGCAAGAGCTAAATTACCAAAAGCTAATATTCGAAAAACTGCAGTTGGACGCTAACGCAACCAAGTCTTACATTGGACTCCTTTTCACATTAGGAGCTTTGCACTTTTCTAAAGAAGCTATAGATATGCTTTGGTGTCAAGATATATCTTACCGCCGTCCTATAGTACCTGCTACAATGTCACGAGACAGATACAAAGAAATTGCAAATTTTCTTGAGATTTGATAATTTTGAAACTAGAGAGGAGCGAAAAATAATGAATAAGCTAGCTTCAGTAAGGGACGTATTTAAAATTTTTGTCTTACACTGTAAGGAGTCTTTTAACCCAAGTGACCATCTGTGTGTAGACGAACAACTTGTGCCCTTTCGAGGGCGACCATCTTTCAGGGTCTACATGAAAAGTAAACCCGACAAGTACGGTATAAAGATATGGGCCTTTTCTGACTGAGAATTTCTATACATCAAACATGCAGGTTTCCTTGTGTAAGTTTTGTATGGGACTAAGAGAAAATTGGGTGGTATTTAACAGTCCACCAAATTTACCCAATCTTTTCGTGCAAAAAAATACTTTCGTTTCCCAAAAATACTAAATGCTCACCAAAATTAAGAAAATACATAATCTTACAGCGACAACCAAATATTGAGATCATGCTAGTCTCTCATATTATTTGTTCCTAAAAATAACTTTTTTCGAAAACTGTCATCAAATGTTGACATTTTCGTTAAATTCTCAGTAAGCAAAGTGATTCTTTTTTGTCACTTAACTGCGAAATACTTTTATGTTCTAGAATGCAAAATTCTTTTTCTACTCCTTTATTAGTAAATTGCTCATTAAGCACTGTTTACTTGATTAGTAAATTCGTTGTTACAAACAGTGTTACGTAATGACTAACACGTAATTTTTTTTATTACGTTACAGTTAGCTTCTGTTGTTTGTACGAAGCGGTGTAGGGATGTGACTGCAGCCGCCTAATTTTTAAGATGGTGTGACAGATAGTTTGACAGTTAATAAAATATTTCTTTTTCGTTTAACGAAATGAGTGTGATCGTAGAAAAAGTATAGTACGCAACTCGAGCTATAGAGCAACTCGCGTGTAATATGCTTCCTACAGCTCTCGTTGTGTAATATACTATTAGCGTTCTAGAACATAAAAGAAATGTCAAAAAATTTGTCATTTTTTAGGAACTCATTTGTGAGTTTATTAATTAAGTAACCTACATTAGTTTTTTATAAAGTAATTTAAAATTTCTATAGATACTAATAACTATTATAAACTATTATAAACATGACTAATTTATGTTGTACTACATGTAAATTAAAGGTGCCGATACTGCAGTCAGTTAAACTTATACGTCACTTTGACGTTTGTCAAACAATTCAGCAGGCCGTAGTTCAAACATAAATGAATCGTTTATGAAATATAAAATTGTCAATTAACGTTAACAGTTACCTTATTTAATTTTTTTTATTCTTATACTAGTTTTATTGCAATTTTCGAAAAATCATTGTTTGCATCTCGAATGCGAAATACTTTTGCGTTCTCGAATGGGTATTTTGCCTCGCTAAAGCTCGGCAAAATAACTTCCATTCTTGAACGCAAAAGTAGCATTTCGCATTCTAGATACAAAAATAGCCATTGTTGGCTAAAAATGCTAACTGTTCACCAAATTTTATTCCACATTTAATTCTAACATGGTACTCAGATATTTAATTTTCGTCAGTGTTTTATATTATTTAGCAGTTAAAAAACACTATTTGTTTAGCAAAAATACACAATATTTACTATATTTTATACCACATTCAATTTTAAAAGTATATCCAGATTTATAATTTTTGTTAGCCTAAATAGCACTTATAAGAAAAATCTATCATGTTTTATTAGGTCTTGTTTATAAATGGGGACATAGAAATAAGTCTGAAGAATTCTTGGAAATAAATCATTATATATATAAAAATCTAACACAAAATTAACAAAACAAAAATGAAAATGAAACTTATTAAGTCTTTTCGTACGACAATACACTGGTTACACTCACTGTAAAAGCTACCAAACACAGTGTGCGGCTGCAAGCTGAAGCCTGCAAGAAGTTTGTCTGGAAGCGACAAGGAGAGATGCGCGAGTTTATTTAATTTTTGGAGTAACAGAATAATTATTTGACGCACAAGTAGTTTTTTCGTGAGACTAAATATAAATGAATAGTGCAAATATGTATTATGTACAGCACGAACGCATAACTTGAGCGTTCTAAATTTGGTGAACATTTAGTAAAATCGATAGACATATGGACTTATGTAAGCAATGGTAAAACAATACGCAACATAGCTATTTTACTGGTGCTGTTCCCATTTTCCGAAGTATAATAATTCGCGTTCCATTAAGATTTTTTGATGTTAATTAAATTTTTAGGTGAACAGCGCTAGGGATGTATGATTTAATTTGGTGTACATTATATTTGACCCCGATAAAATTTATTTCTATATACAGGGTGTTTCAGAATAACTGTTCCTAATTCTCAGAATTGAGAGAGGGCCTGTTATTCAACACTTTTTAATAAAAAACTAGTGTTCGGAAATACTTCCGTTTCGAGATAATACGACATTAAGGAATTGCGTCTTTCAACATGATGGTGCACCAGCGCATTTCGGTTTAAATGTTCGAGACTATTTAAATGCACAATTTCTAAACCGATGGATTGGGAGACTAGGTCCTATTCTTTGGCCTGCACGTTCGCCAGATATGACTCCAATTGATTTTTGTATTTGGGGTCATATTAAATCACTCGTCTATGCGACACCTGTGGACGCAGCAAAGGAGTTAGTGGCTCGAATTATTCTTGCTTTTGATGACATTCGTGATCGTCCGCAGATATTTCGAAGAATTGGTCGGTCAATCACACATCGTTATACCTTGTGTGTCGACAATGGCGGCCATAATTTTGAACAATTCTTATAATTTTTGTGTAATACCATTTTTTAAATATTAATAAAAATTGCAACCGCTGCTTTTCACATTGAGATTATTTCAAGTACTCAATTCGTTAATGTCGTATTATCTCGAAACGGAAGTATTTCCGAACACTAGTTTATTATTAAAAAGTGTTGAATAACATGCCCTCTCTCAATTCTGAGAATTAGGAACAGTTATTCTGAAACACCCTGTATAAAGAAGAAACGGGGAGAGCAGTTGGGAAGGCGCTAGGCTAGCATTAAGCAAGTTCTCGATTCGAATTCCACGCGAGCCGGAATTTTTCCTCAGCTTTGACGATTGGAATCGGACTCGGTGAGACCATTCACAGTTGGGCATCAAATTAACTGTTCCCTACTCAGAACCACAAACCTAAGCGATAGAGTAACAAGGTCAATACATCACCACGAAACACACCTCACACAATAGTTGCTGAGCAAGCACAAAGGATGCGCTCCAACTTTGTAACCCGAATCCGGGGCAAGTTGAGCATTGTGCCACCAGACGCAGGCGTATAAAGCACCAGCGTCTACACCGCAAGGTAAAATGAAGTTACCGATAATAAATACATACATATATAAAGAAAGTCCTTTTCACAGCTCGTATGTTTACAAACACAGGATAATGTTCTTAACTGGGAAAGGGGTTGAAGGAATACTTGGCAAAGTAAATGAGCTTTAATGGTTAGATTAAAATAAACCTGTAACGTTTTGGCCCACCGAATTTAATTATTTTAATCCTGGTAATTAATTCTGGATATTTATGACTTCCATCAATTTCGAAAAGGCTCAAACGTTTTATTAATTTCTACCTCGGGTAAACTCAATTGAAGAAACTGTTCACTCAAATGTATATGGTCCGGAAAACACAACTTATATTGCAACGGTGTATTGTTTTTAACTATTAATACAAAATAATAAGTAATTCTTAAGCAAATTATTTGTATACTAATAAAATTTGCTGTTTCTTCTGGGGGCGTGTTTCTTTGTTTCTAGTTGAACAGTAACCCAAGTATCGTCGGCGGCAACATTTGACCTAAGCGAAGTATAGCCGCTGCCCCCTCTGTATAACTTGTTATCGAATCGGTTGGCGTGGTCAATGTGTGCTGCAGTTTTGTTTACCTTTGGCGTTCTGCGAACACACTCAGAAAGTACAGAGGGTACATGATACCTGTGGCCCCGGGGGTGTGTAACGGTTGGTGGGGTTTGTGGTGGTGCCTTAGGATGGAAATTCCCTAGTCCTGGAGTAACGACAACATGTGTTTCCACCTGGAGAAATTTGCTCGCGTTAGCGGAAGAATTTATTTGACAGTGCCGGTATTCGCTTGCGGCGAGGTTTTTCGCGCTCGAGCTGGAGTGGCGTAATTCGCCTTTGGGCTTCAGGAAGACCTCGTTGGACGTACAATGCTGACTGTCCAGGTAAGTTAATGAGGTTATATTGTTCGTGCTGCCTTCGTGCGGAAAGTACAATATGATTCCTACAGTTGTAGTTATTAATAGGTTATATTCTTGCCGCCCACGGTAGTGTGGGGCTTTGAATTGACATTAAATACGTTAGGAGATAGAGAACTACTGTCACATTCTAACGTACAGGTTGGGTTCAGGTGGAGACGTTAGGAGACAGAAAGACACTGTCACATCTAACGTACAGGTTGGGTTCAGGTGGGGACGTGAGGAGACAAAAAGACACTTTCACATACTAACGTACAAGTTGGGTTCAGGTGGAGACGTTAGAAGACAGAGAGACACTGTCACATTCTAACCTACAGGTTGAGTTCAGGTGGAGACGTTAAAAGACAGAGAAACGCTGTCACATTATAACGCAAGGAGAGGGTTTGGAGGAAGGAAAGTCCAGAGACTCACGTCGGAGTGGTCGGGATCGGTAGACTTGAGCGATTCAAGTGATTTAAAATGGTTGCGGAGTTTTCTTTTATACTCTTAGGGCGGCTTTATCAGTACAGCCGCTCGGGTATCATTGAGTGGGTGCGTGATTTGCTATCACCAGTTCGAGCGCCGGGTAGATATAACGCCTGATTAGGCGATGTACAAATTAAATACATTTTTGATGTATAATTGTAATTTGCTGCAGATGCTAGCGTTACAAAAGCACTTGTATGTAATGGTCTGACGATTCGAATTTTATTGAATTTATTTTCATAGACCTATGAAGCAACATTGTTTTACAAAAATGATAAATAAAATGTCACTTAACAACTTGTGGAACCAATTGCACATGCATTGCAAAACAGGTGACATTGATATTTAATTATGAGAAGTACATCAGCAAAAGCAGAAACTCGTAGGCTAAATTTAACTATACATTTGTGTAAATTTGATGTCCGGTCACCAGGTTACATCTTAAAAAGTAACTAACATATTAAAATTAATTAAAGAAATACACTTTATTAGTTTTAGGCCATCATGACCGTCGATTTGACAAACGTGTTGTTTGTTTAAAAAAAATTGGAAAAGTTGACAAGAAGGAGCTGGTGTTAATTTATTTACGGCGCATGCGCCTTATGCACGGCGTTCGTTACATACCAGGGACGTTCAAATTGGAATTGCACAGTTTTCTTGTGAAGTGAGGGTGTTTGAGAATATAACCGAAGGCTAGTGTAAAGGAGCTTTCTAAGGATCCAAAAAGGGTTACAAAATTTAGAAGGTAGTCTACCGAGGTACCTACTAAGACTTGATGAGAAATCAAGACGAATACATTCTGGAAATTATTATGAGGATTAACAATATCAATGAAAATTTAAGTGTAAGGACGAAATGTATAGAAGAGTGGGAAAAAGGATAAGTTGAAACTATCACCCAAGTAATTTAACCGGGTTGAAGAAATTCTAAAGAAAAATTATTGTTAGACATGGCTAACAGGAGAAGATAAGAGATGCTGAGGTTGTCAATGTGTGTGTTTGAGTTTAAGGTGTTATTATTATCAAAAATGTGACACATTTCAATGAAGGTGCGATGATTCAAATTCGATTAAGTTGTAATGATTTTAGTGTTATCAAAATTCATACTATGGCCAGTACTATTAACATAGCCAGCCAAAGTGCAGGCTATGGGTTTAAGAAGTGAGTCACTCTTATGCTGAGTAATTCTAGCTTTCAACCTTTGCGGTGTTTGCCCAATCTAGGGGGAGTCATAGCCACTACAATGTATCTGATAAACTACATTATGGGTTAATAAAGCTGGAGTTTTGTCCTTCAACTTGGAGTAACAGTCTTTTACGACATATCATTTTTATCCGCAATTATGATGTGTTTGAACTTGAGAAAAACCCTTTTAATTATGTAGGATAGTCCCTTGATACAGATAAAACCTTTTACAAGGGAGGTTTGTCGTCTTTATGTACAGACATATTTGGAGGCGTGCTCCTATTGTTAGTGGTGGAGAATAGAATGGAATTTAATCAGGCAATTGGATAATTGTTTAATTTAAGAGTGTTAATTAATTTATTGGGATTGGCCGTGGGAAAGCCTGGATGTGAGATCGTTGGGATTCTATGTTTAAGACCTCTCACGACATTAAACTTATGTCGAATGTTATGTATAGATGTTCTCTGAATGTCATTTTTTGGCAGTGGTCTGTTATGATATGTTTTTCGGACTTTTTCCACTGTATGTATAGAATGGAAATGCAAAAACAACCAGAACTGGTTGGCTCACAGTGCTAATCCAGTTTGATCATATTATACCTCGTTTTGATGACCAAAGCATCTAAGACTGGTAGTGAACTTTCCTTTTCTCATTCCACTGTGAATTGGATGTGTTGGTTGAAGCTATTGAAGACACTAAGCACATTATCGACTTCGTCGACCGTACTGCGCAGACTATGTCGTCAACATACATATTGAAATAGAAATTGAAAAACCAACTTCGGCGCACTTTTCTTTATGGTGGTATTAACGATGATTTCGGTTAAAATGGGGGAAAGGGTTGAACCCATTGGAGATTCGAAAATTTGTTTGAAGAATTTATTATTAAATGAGAAGTATGTAGAATCATACATAAATTGAAGTAGATTAATAAATTGTAGTTTGGGTATACTAGTAAGTTGATCTATAAGATTCCAGTTAGCTTCGACAATCTATATATAACTAAATCCAAAAGAACATTAGCCAAGAGTGACACCACTTCTAACGAAATAACTTGAATGTTGGAGGCAACTCGAAATTATTATTATTTTCGCTGAAAGCAAAGTTATCTTTGATTCGATAATTATTATATTCAGTAAAGGCTCTCCCTAGAATCTCTGCCAGATATTTGGAAATGTTTTTATCTAGAGGTTGTGTTGACGACACTATTGATCCGCAGGGTGTGTCTGATTTGTGTATCTTTGGTTGCGGTACAGTTTCGGAGATGCATGACTGATGTTTTCCCTGAGCTATTGGAAATGTTCCAAGAAAGAGCTGACAATGCAAGTGACGGAAGAGGACGTTCTTACATGTGCTAATGGAAGAAACATCGAACAAGTCAAAATAAGTGCGTGTGTGCTTCTAACATTTTGTTTTTCAAACTACTTGTAATCAGTGCAAAAATGCAAACTAGGTAAGATTTTTAAAAAGTTTAAGAGTAGTAGTTTGGGCATTTCTATTAGTACAACTAAAATAAGAATAGATAAATAAATGTGTTGCTTATTGTTTTTAAAACTCAAACGTCAAGTATATGCAACCGTTCCAGGATATTTTAACATGGGGTCCAATAATTGGTCCCCGGTTAATCTGGTGCGTAAGGCCCATCCGTTGAAGGTTAAACAAAGTAGTGTCATCACGGACATTTTTCAAAATAGGTAAGGCTTTCATTTTTTTTTAAATTTTCTTTCATATATTTTTAAATCTTTGGGTTTGGAGTAGGTAGCCTACAAATTTTCAATTACACTTTTACCCATAATTCCTATTTAACCATGATTATCTTCTTTCAGCTCTCGATACCAGTTTAAAGGACCATCGCTTTCTCTATTTGCTGCTTGTCAAATTTGTTATTGGTTTTGGTATTACTACGCCAAAAAGCCTGTACAATATGTGTAAGTTTTGTGGTTGAATATGTGTATTTTTTCTATTGTAAATGTTAAAATGTGCTTTAATAGACTCAAAACAAAAGGTCAAGTTTTACTTTAACAGCAAGAGTATATAAAGTAGCACTGTAACATCAAGGGTAAATAAAGTAATTTAAATTAAATATTACAGCTTCTTATTATCCTAGCAATCCAATCTAGCTACTGAGATTTTAAGATGTGATTGACTTTCCTTATTTTCTTTTGAAATTGTTAAAGTTCTTGCTATAGAAAAAAAATATTATACACGACGATATAGTAGTTTGTACAACGAGAGTGGATATGATGTCCATATCGCACGAGGATAAAGTTTGAGCACGACGCCGTAGGCGGAGTGCTCAATTATCCGAGGGCGATATGGACATTCCACTCGAGTTGTACAGTGTATTTTTTCTACGACCTATCAATGGAAAAGAATCGAAAATTAAAAGAAAATTTATTCAACGCTAATTAATAAGATATCTTACAACAAAATCACGTTTGCCACAAACAGGGCACAGCAGGGCGTGCCCATTGCAAAACAAACAATTAATGAAAGTTGCCTAGGTAATCACGACTAACGTGGTTTGTGATTGGTGTATTTCATATCCACCCTTGTGTGGATATGAAATCATATACGTTCAGTTAACTACAATTGCCTACATATCCATTCTGTAGATTGTGAAGAAAACAGAATATATACATGCGGGAGTAGAAAAAAGTTATTACAATCCACTCTTGAATCATTAACGTCTTGACTTCGTAAAATTTAACTTTATCGTCTTGTAACATAAATTACTATGGTTTCAACCGTCAAGTTAATAAAGGTAATTGGACCTTTAAACGTTCTTTGGTTTACTAACCACAAAAAAACAGCAGTTATCAAACTTCATTCTTTTGAAATTGAAATGGCACTTTCCGAAATGTTTTTAATCACGTAAACAAGTTTTAAAATTTAGGCGCTTTAGGCAGGAATCAACATTCGATTATTCTTAAGGTTTAATCAAAAGTTGTAATTTATATGTAATATCACAGAAAGGAGAAATTCTCTCTTCTGTGGTAATATTGTCTTTAAGAAAATAAAAAATCTGTTTTGGCTTTCAAATCTGACTAGTAAAAGCTCTAACCAATCAAATGCAGAATGTGCCGCATCAGTTTGCATAATTAAAGCTTTATAACTAAATAATAGTTGTAGTCTTCAGCAGGTGAAGGAATAACATTTCTTGCAAGAGAGACATACCAGAATGTCTGTTTATCGTCAAAAGAACGTTTTTTTTCCTGTGCTACTACCACCCATCAACGTTGTTGTAGATACTGGTTGCATAACTGCAGTTTGGTAATACTTAAATATTCCTACTACCGAAACTGTCAATCCTTACAAGTTACTAGTTTTACTGTTTTAGGGCTTTAATGACTAGCACTGTAGTTATCCAATAGACAGAGTTTACTGTGGAAAGTAAGGTCATTTCAATAAAAGAAAATATTTAACCACAGCGCATTAGAAGTACTGCTGGGAAATTAGTTTGCAGAAGATGCGTTGTTAGCCTTGTCGTTGTTCGGAAAAAGCTGTCAGTTGTCGGTGCACATGGTGTACAGAAGGCAATGTGTAATGGTTGTATATAAGTAGCAGATAGTTATCATATATTATACAACTAGAAGATCGAAAATTATCAATTATACGAGACGTGTTGTCTGAAAAGGCAATACGTTGAGCTTGGAGAATTTTCGATTGTCGAATTATATGGGGTGTTTCAAAAATAATGGGACACCGATTGTCATAGATTTGTTAGGTTATAATAAACCGATTAGACCTAATATGCCTTTATACAAAATCCTTGAAGTAAGACGTTATAGAGCCGTGAAGGTCATTTGAAATTTGTTATGTTTACGTAATTTCCACAAATATAAATATAGCGATTTAAACTTTGCTACACGTACTACACTAGTAATAAAAATCGTAAATTAGACTTGACTGTAAGAGGCACTTTACCTATCTTTACATTTTGTTTAGCTTTAGCTATGTTTCCTCTAAGATTTTTGAAATTTCAGGATAATATCTCTATCGAAATTAAAAATCGTAAAAGTTCATAAGCGTAAAAACAACTGTTCACCTTAAAATTTCCATCAAAGATTTGGATTGCCTTTACAATGTGCAATTATCAAGTAGTCATGATCACCGAAACACTGGGTAATGATCGTAATCTATTAAACAACTATGATAAATCAATTATTAATGTTGTTAAAGTAAATATTTTTTGTTTTACGTGTACGAAAATGCAGGGATATAAGGAATTCTTCAATGCTGAAATGTTTGTTGCTTCGCGACATTGTCGAAAACGTAAAAGAATAAAATTCGTCATTAATTGATTTATCATCTGTGTAACAGATCACGATCATAGGCGCCGGAACCGCGGTGGCTCTGGGTGCTCAAGCACCCAAACAGAATTTGCTTTGGGTGCAGAGCACCCAAAGCAATTTTGTTATGTATGTATTGTTTTAAACTATTGTGATGTTTTCAAAACTCTGTTTTCTGGTTGTGGTGGCTCTCGCAAGTTCGTTTTACGCAACCTCCGCTTCCTACAAACACATCATGATACTATTCTATTGTAATAGTAATAGTAATCAATGTAATCATGCATGATGCTCACAAAACACATCATCACATCTGCTCTCTGTCGTCCTACTACACCGACACGGGCGACAGTGGCGACATCGTTGCGTCCGTAGTTATGTTACTAACTAGTTACTAGTCTAACTTTATTCAACTGTTACGTTTGCGAACTGAAGATTCTACTGCACTTAAAGTATGGCTAAATAGAAGACACAACAAGTGGACATCACACGATGTAATCAACGAAATACTGGACATTTTAACCGACAATGTACGAGAAAATATTCTAGATAAAATTAAAAATAATATGTTTGCCATCGTCGCGGATGACACCACTGATCTATCTAAAAAAGAGCAACTCTCAGTTTGTTTTCGAGCAGTAACGGAGGACTTAGAAATACACGAATATTTTGTAGGACTGTATGAAACACCATTGACAGACGCACAAACGCTGTATAAAGTGGTAAAAGGCGTTTGACTAAGATTCAAACCGAATATAAATTTGTGAATAGGTCAGTGGTGCACCTACTGGTTTACAAAAACGAATCTTAAATGATGAACCACGAGCTCTATACATTCATTGCATGACACAATCCTTAAATGTAGTAGTTCAAGATGCGTTTAACGGAATGCCTAATGTAAGAGACTTCTTACCAACTGCGAAAGATACTTTAAACTATATTAGAGACTCGGTAATGAGGGTTGAAATTTTAAAAAATATTAAAACGAATACTGAAGACTCTAGAGCATCGTCCTTAAGACTATTTTGTACTACTGTAACGGTACCAGCCCTCTGCTAATTAGGACTAATGAATTTAATTAATTGCTATTTTAAACTTTTATAAAGATCTTGCTCGGGAAATTAATGACGAGCAAGTTGCCATCATATTTATTTAAAAAAACAGCCAAAGGCGACAAGTTTTTTATGTAACCGGCTGAGATTTTGTTCCTTTTACATTTTTTCTTAAGTTATTTTTATTATTCTTGTGATATTAGAAACAAGAAACCAAAGTTGTGTTTAGTTAAGGTTTTGTTATATTTTTGTTATTTTTTTCATATACAGTGTTCACTATAGGTATAATCGACAAAAAATTTTACAATTTTATTTTAATGTTTTGGGATCTCGCCCTGCTTGGTCTGAAAACCATTTTAAGCAGAGTTTTAATTTTTAGAAATTAAGTCGGCCATGAAAAATGTGAAAAAACTATTTTCTATTTAGGTAAACTACCCTTAGTGTTTATGATGCGGCAAAATTTTGTTAAAAAAAGTTGTTTAGAATGAAAAATTATGGCCCTATACCAAATTTCAAAAAGATCTGTCGACTTAGATTTAACAGTTATTTTTTAGATTAAAAATGACTGTTTCATCTAAGTTGACAGATCTTTCTGAAATTTTGTATAGGGCCAAAACTTCTCATTCTAAACAACTTTTCTTAATACAATTTTTCCGTATCATGAACAAAAAAAGTAGTTTACCTGAAAATAAAATACAATTATCTAAAAAATAACGGTGTTTTCTAAGTGAACAGATCTTTCTTAAATTTTGCATAGGGCCGTAATTTATCATTCTAAACAACTTTTCTTAATAAAATTTTGCCGTATCATGAACAAAAAGGGTAGTTTACCTGAAAATAAAATAGTTTTCGCTTCCCTGCCACGGCCTACTTGTTTTTCAAAAACTGAAAATATTCTTAAAATTCTTTTCAAACCAAGTAGGTCCGAATCCCAAAACCTTAAAATAAAATTCAAAATTGTTTAGTCCATCTTACCTCTTGTAACATCAATCTTGGGACACACTATTGTATTTTCTTTTCAGGTAAACTACCCTTTCTGTTTATAATACGGCAAAATTTTACTAAAAAGAGTTGTTCAGAATGGGAAATTATGGCCTGATACAAAATTTCAGGAAGTTCTACCTACTTAAATCAAACCGTAATTTTTAATAAATACAATTTTAACGGTTTAATTTAAGTAGGTAGATCTTGCTGAAATTTTGTATAGGGCCATAATGTATCATTATGAACAACTTTTCTTGGTAAAATTTTGCGGTATCATGAACATAAAGGGTAGTTTACCTGAAAAGAAAATAGTTTTTGCTTCATTGTCAAGGCCAACTTGTGTTTTCAAAAACTGTAAATATTCTTAAAATTCTCTTCAGACCAAGCAGGGCGGAATCCCAAAACATTAAAACAAAATTGTAAAATTTTTTGTCAATTATACCTATAGTGAACTCAATCCGGGGACACACTGTACATATACCTAATAAATATTGTTCGTCTTTACGTCTTTTGTGTTGTACCTATAACTTTATTTTGGTTCCATGATAAATAATTGAACATAAAATCCATTCCCACGTATCCATTGAAGGAGAGAGGTGGAAGGCAGAGCACCCAAAGCAATTTTGAAAAACCGGCGCCTATGATCACGATCACTACCATGTTTCTATGATCATGGCTACTTGATAATTGCACGTTTTAATGACAACCCAAAACTTTGATAGAAATTTTCAGGTAAACGGTTGCTTTATACTCATGAACTAAGGGTACCTTATTTTTACGCTGTTTGAGATAATATACTAAAATTTTAAAATATGTTAGACAGCAAAGCTAGAGCAAAAACATATTTTAAAGATAGGTAAAGTGCCCTACGGTCAAGTATAGTTTACGATTCTTTTTCATTAGTGCAGTACATAATCGTAAATATGGGTACTAAAATTCAATTCGGCATCTTAACATTTGTGGAAATTAACATAAAAAGAAAAAAATTAAAATTGGACTTCAAGGCCCTATAACTTCTTATAGAAGGGACTATGCAGTAAGATTTGTTATAACCTAGAAAATCTATGACAAATTGTTTCTGAGGCACATGTATACAGGTAGACTATACCATAAATAAGTAAAATAAATAAAGTAAACCAGTAAACACGAAATTTATAAATTCAATAATTATAAATATTAAATGTGCTGTTATTATACACATTTGTTCGAGCATCACTTTTTTCTAATGATGAGGAAGATGAGGATTCTTTATCAACTGAGGCCAAATTCAGATGATCTAAAGGTCTATATAATTGGTTATACAAGACCGGTAAGCTCCTTTTACCAAGTTGAGAAAAAGTTAGAAAAACGAGACCTAAAGAGTGGAGTTTTTCTAATATTCTCGACCTGTTATAAGCACTAAACGATTCAGTATAGTATAATGTTTGCGCGATAAAAAAAACAAGGATAGTCCCTAAATTCTAAATCTCTCTCTAAGTCCCTCTCGTTTCGCATTAAAGAAGAATCAGTTTGCTTTGTATACGGTTGCTTTGGCACTACGTGACAACGGCTAGTAACTAAGTAAACGAATATATACTAAATTTCAAATAAGAATGCAGTAGATGGCGCTCTGAACTCACACTCAGTACAGTCCCTTTATATACAACAGTCCGGCCATATGAAATGTCACTTATGACATAAGACAGAATATGGCCGCCTCCAGTGGCGGGTCAAAGGCAGTGGCGGGGTTAGTGTTGGAAAATAGTTTAATTAAATAAATGCTTAATAAAGTAAATATATGACTAAATAGTAAAACAAACAATGTCGTATCAATGAGATATTATAAATTTTATTAACAGTTAGTGCTCACATAAATAATAATAAATCTACAGAACTTAAAGTGATCCCAAAACTAATAAAACAGTGAGTATACAGTCTAATACGCTTAAAATTACTGTTCATAACTTCCCACTTAATTTATATAGGCTACATTGTGCATTGCCACAGAAGTACAACTATGACTACATTTACACGGTAATATAACGCTGGTGATATTTAAACCGTTGTTATTAAAATTCGTGTAAGACGTGCGTTTACACAAGGGGTGTTGTACAGGCGTTAAAGTGTACGTCGGTGTTAGCGTGGTGTTATCTAAACCCTCGTCGCAGTGTGACCAACTGCTTCGAGATTTTCCATCTGTAACTCTGACAGATACTGTCTGTTATTATAAAATTATAAACATAACCGCTATAACCTACAAGATTAATAACACAGCTGATACAATTCAACGGAGTGACGTTTGTGTGGTTGACAACTGCGACTCAGAACAACCAACCGTCTTTACAATTATGTTGGTAGTCCTGTTTCAAAACGGGTGTAAGTCGAAAGTATCTATTTACACGTAGATTTTACACCCGATTACTAACGTCACGCCTCTTGGCGAAGTGGTGAGCGTTAGTAAACCGGTTCTAGTAAAACCGGCGTTAAACCCCATTTACACTACAATTTACACCGGTGTTAACAACAACCGATGTTGTAACACCGGTGTTAGCGGACCGTGTAAATGTAGTCTGTATTTGCTTTGTTGTGTATTTTGCTTTTTCGTTCTCGTTTCAGCTATTCTTAAACGAACACCGATAACTTTGGATATAATAAACTTTTCTAATTGATTAAAAGTTGCAATATGTTTTACATCAACAATATGCATTTTATTTATATAAAATGCTTTTACATTTAGATTCTATTCTGACCTTTTATGTTATTCTAATATGCTCGATTAACCTGTTTGACCACAAGCCTTGCTTTTTTATTTATAGGGAAGCTTTTCATCTTAATACCATGTTCAGACCTATTTTTGCATTCAAATGTACCTACCTAAAATTTAAACGTCGATAAAATCAGTTTTTGGAAGGCTAATGTTATTGGTAAGTATTTTCAATGGCTGTAGGCTCCGAAGCAGACGATGAGAAAGTAATTAATGTTAGAACAGCATTATCCTTAAGTCTTTGTTGCCACCAACTCGTGCTTTTTCACACATACAATCTGCAAAATGCTTTTCACAAATTCTTGAATTTCTATTTGGGTACCAATTTTCTCTATTAATTTTTTTGTCCATAAGTTTCGCCTGTCCCTATTCCTGAGGAAAGTTTCAGTTAGCACACATTTTTCATATTTACGTTTGCATCCGACTGCTCATATCTGAAGAAAATTTTTGAAATTGATAAATTTCTTTAAACCTTGTCAGCTTACCGTTAATAAATTATAGTTCTAGTTGTTTCTAAAAATTATGATCAGTTTTTAACTATTTACTCGCATTTTGAACGATTTATGTTGATTGAATGTCAACTTATTCTATTTGCATAAATGTGACTTTGACATTTTTGAAATTTAAATCTTATTGTCAAAATGACGCAAGACATAAAATGGCGGCACCAATGGGAATCGTGACCATATATGGCCAGACTGTTAACGTTAGTGTATATAAAGCGACTGTAACACTCAGCAGAGCCAGTAGATATAGAGAGTACCGCCAGTCTTTGATCCGTGAAAATGCCGCTATCGCCGCCATTTTTGTTCCCACCAGCAATGACTGATTGAGGTATGTCTAAAATTTTACTTGAAATTGGCAAGACTGTAAGTCTATGTCAAATTCGACATTAGCAGGTTATATTTTGCGCCAGTTTGTGTCAAAACTGACGCAAAAACTAACATGCTAACCTCGAATTTGACATAGACTTCCAGTCTTGCCAATTTTAAGTAAAGTTTTGGATTGCCAACAAACGTCACGTTGACGGAATTGTGTGACAAACCTCAAAGTGACGCATATGTCAGAGGAATAAACATGGCGGACGTGGCGGTACTCTCTATATCTACTGGCTCTGACACTCAGTTTTACACTAGGAAAATATAAGTTTTTTGACTGTCGTGTTTTGCAATAATTTTGTTCTGTATAATTCAAATAAACGTTATAAGCCAGTCTGTTTTATCCAATATTTATCGGTTTTTCTTTTATATTTTTAAAATTCATACCGAATGTCAAATTGACATTTTGAAAACCAATACTTGATTTTCAGATGGTTGTAATGATGACTTTGTTTCAACCAATCACGGCCATAGTTGTGATTACTACTTAGTTCCAAGTACCGCATGCTTATTTGAAATTTAGTATAGTGTATTACGCAATTAGTCTAGAACAGTCATGTTTTACTGGAGAAGTATGGCCTGTTTGAGCACGAACCTGTTACGTTTAGATGGCTTTTCTACTATTTTCACATCTCGGTGTGTGCGCGGTCTATATTTTTAATATCTATGGTGCAGGTTTTCGTACTCACGGCCTTCCTTGACTCTTATCTGCGCGGCGAAGCGACTCGAATATTGGCGTTTGTTTGAACGCGTCTTTATATTTTTTTCTTGGAACGCCGTGATGATGACTTGGTGTTAATGGCTGTGAAATTGCTCTACAGCTTTACGGGCTTACAGAATATGGTTGTTTTAGTTCGTGGCCCCCGCCAACAAAAGTTACTGCTTGTTGTAGCCGGGCAGTTCTTGGAGGATTTTTTTCTCGCGCCTAGTTGGCGGATTTTTATGTGCTGCACGTGTCATTCAACGGCACGTTGCCCAAATTCATTTGGGCAACCAGTCCGGGGCCCCTCAAACTCATAGGTTCAGCATTATGCAAGATACGCCATCACTGTGACCGAGCGCGTCGACCTTGGCCTGGTTCAAGCTGTTATCACCTGCATTCGAACTTTCGTATGTGTGGACCTTTGGTTATCTGGATCATCACATAGCGCGCAGAAGGGCTTCAAAGGAAGCTAAGATCAGGTGTTGTCTTCCTTTTTTTTAAGTGAAATGATACTTCGGACGTTGGCTGCTATTGTACAATTCGCTTTACGAACTGCGTACCTGATTAAATGATTTCCCAACCACAGAATCTAGGTTAATCGCAACCGCATTTAATTTTAAACTGTTGTGGATATTGTTTGTACCTTTGTCAGAACTGTTGGGTAAGCCTCTTATTTTTAATTCGTACTACTGATTAATTTTAAGCTGGTCAATAATTATTCGTATTATTTATTATATTTCGTATTATGATTAATCGCAATTTGTACTATTAATAATCTAATATTTGTATTGAATTCTACCAATCAGAAACGATTATACTGTGATATTAGCATTTTGGTGTTATTATTTGTTGCTGCTACCTGTTCGTAAATTAATCTTTTCTTTCAAGAAATTATGTGCTACCTGAGTTTACGAGTTCTTGTTGAATGCCTGGATACACTTTTTGTTAATTGGTAAATATTTGTTGAAGTCATTTTGGCTTTTAATCATTTGTGAGTATTTAAAGAGCTGCATGCCTTCTTTTTGATTAGTACGAGTAAATTTGATGCTAACAAGCGTTAGTAAGAAACCATCTAGAAATGCGTGTTACTGCAAGAGCCACAGCCCAGCTCATTTTCACACACCTTTCCTCCCAGAAATTGACCCAGAATTAGATTCACCCGTTACAAGGATGTTATGCCACTCACCTTCACTCGATTATCGCATCTTCATGGGACTTCCTGCAGTTCCTGTCGTTTCCGTTCTTTTGGCAGTGGCTTGAGAGACGACCTGCAGCCGAGGAGAACAATTTAGTAAGCACATCTAAGTTCCTATCAGGTATCTTGTTAGTTATTTACCGTTGTACCGCCTACACATTCATAGTGAAGTAATTTTCTGAAGTGTGGTTTGGGAAAATTGTACCCTTTGGTTGATTTAAATCGTAAGATGTTGAACAATTCCGTCAAGTTTTATTGTCTACATGTTGTTTTGTGTTTTAAGCTTAAGTAACTGTTGTTGTACCATTATTGAAGTAACTGTCCCTAAATTTTGATACTGTAAAGTAGTTTTTGTGGGAAAACTTAACATTAAGGCTGCTTTTAAATGTAACCATGTCATTTGTTGTCTTTTTGTCATTTGCGTTTAGAGTAAAAATTGCGTCTTTAACCTAACTAACCTTTTCGCATATTTTCAACCGTAATAAGTAATTATTGTAATGTTCATTGCCACCTTTTACATATTTTACTTCAATAATAGGGTTTTCCCGCTGCTGATCACGTAAGTCAGTGATACAGCCTTAGTAACAAAACGTGTAAGTCGGTGATTATATTTGTTTGCTGCTTTCTCTTGACAACTCTCTTTCTTGAACAATTAAGTTCCTAGGATACAAAAATTAACAACGCAAGATGCAGACTTAGACGTTTTGTGTATAATTGCAAGTATTTAGGTGACATGTGACAGTCACAGATAATACGACTCACGAAAAATAATTCTGGTAACAGGTGACAAACCAAACGATTTTTTTTAAATCTAGGAGAATTTTGATAAGCAGCGGGAATAATATAATAAGATAACTCGGAATGTATCGTCTATTAATATTTTCGGCAGACAACAAGCCGCTGCTGCGTCTTGGCTTGTACTTGCCTACCTCAATTGTTAATAGCTTCTTACATTCGTTGTTGCCTAAATACAGTATGACAATAAATATAGGATACCGAAGTTTGCAAACTTAATTTGTTGTGGTTAACAACTATCACTTTAATATTTCCAGTTTTCATATCTATTGTATTGATGTATGACATGCTCCACGTGACGACCACCCCTTTGCAAGCATAGTTCCCTTCTAAGCATTCTTGAAGATTGCCTACATAGGTAATTTCTAAATAGAGGTAGACGTAGATTTTGGAAGAACTGTACGATCGCCCTCTCAATTTCGCAGTTGCGACGGACTAGGGAATTTTCATTAAAAATGTTGTTTTCCATAGTTCTCATTCTCTAGAAATTGACATTTAACGTACTTGATACTTGGTTTGTTATTTCTGCCTTGTTCGTATGAACGGTTATAGAGGTTGCAAACAGAATGATTTTGCTCGGTAGTAAGCATCTTGTTTAACACGGTTATTACATACTTTTAACGAGAAGGTGTCGACGAAAGATCGGAGTGAAATTTGCGGCAATTGTCATTTAAGTTGCAACTGATAGGATGATCTTAATTTTGGTATCCTATATTTATTGTCATATTGTAGCTATTATTGTTAATCGTTCATCGTTCTTTTATTGGTGTTTGCATGCCTTTTGTGTTTTGGTACAGGAATCTAAATGAGTGTAAGTGAGTTTAACCAAAGGTAGTTTCGAATCAGCTGTTGCAGACGCTACCTCAGGTTGTGCCGAGGCAGAAGCAAAATGGTGGGCCTATTGACTTCTACATTCAAAGTGGGCTTACCTATTGTTAATGTTGTCCCGATTTATCCTGAATGTGGTGGCGTTTTCAATTATTTGAACATCTGTTACCTCTCGTACCGGAGTACAGCCCTAACTCAGATATCGTAAAGAACCTGATGATGAAATCTCACTGAGTTTGAACTAAAAGTATTGGAAAAATGTTCGACCCAGTTTTTGATATTTCGCAATGATTCACAAGCCAAGACTACGACGTAAAAACTTGAATTTAGTTGGAGAGGTCCAGATATAATGAATTAGGTTAATGGGTCACATGTGGAGAATGTCAGCCATTAGAACAGGAAAAAGCTTTTGATGAATGAACCAGATGGAATACATTTTAGAGAAATAACACGCAGTAACTGAAAAAACTGTTACGGTATCAAAATGACTTAACAACACCCACGCGGTGTGAGTATCGCAAGACTAGTTAAGTCCGGGGAAAAGATATCACGCTCGCCCTGAGATCTGACAAAACAGGCTAAGGGCCTCGGCTGATGCGCTCAAGGAGATGGGCGTGGTCCAAATGGTACGTCGTACGGCAAGCGTGGCGTGACATATATAGGGTAATTCGAAATAAAAGGGCGCCACCAGATCTGTCTTTATATTCTTGTACAACCGGACCTAGATGGTTGAACTGGCCGAGAAATACACAAGGTACTACGTCAGGAAGATACTCGAGAAGCTGTAAACCTCGAATTACAATTTTGGGAAAAATACTTTAATACCTATTTCGGGTCTAGAAAGAGAAAGAATTCGACCTCACAATCCTCTTCGTCACTGCAACGGGCGTTGTCAAACCTACCTGTGTCGCTCTATTGCTCAAGCTTGGATTTACACAAATCTGTACACAAAAGGGCTTAACCTGAAAGAGCATGCATAGATTAGCAGCAATGACAAGGCCTTCGTTCAAATAGTCATCTACTGATCTGAATGATTAGGGTGATTTACACAAGTTTACGCTAAGTTAAGTTAAATTCTAGGCCCCAGCTGGAGTAGCGCACTATCACTAATACAGACTCATTAATTAGTAGAGGTAATACTGTAGGTTTAGGCCATACACAACCAACCCGATTATATGAATTAGGCGGTCACAAAATGTAAAATGAGGCTATACTGGCGTTAATTAGTGAATCATTAATGAACTGCGGTCAGAAGGCGTGAATTATATGGCTACATAACATAAATGGAGGCCTTGCGTAGACAAACAGTTCGTTATTAACAAGTACGGCCAGATTATATGAAATAAGAAGTCGCTACATGCAAAATGGGGCCAGACTGGCGTCAATTAGTGAATTATTAATGAACTGCTGTCAGAATGCGTGAGTCTAGCCGTCACTATAAGCGCAAATTACATGTTCACATTGCTACCTGTGTATGGAAGTTAACCAAGCTTTTGCTCTGCGACGACGGCAGCCGGCATCGCCTGTTGCGAACGATTCGGAAACGGGAGCGTGGGCGTTAAAGCTGCATTAGCGGGAAAGTCCAGAAGACTGTAATGGCGGCCTTCTACGGCCACGGAACGTTGAAGCCTACCGTTTGGAAGCTCTGCCGAATAGATCCCCTGTTAGGGAAGAATCGGCCTGCACACACACGGCTTTACAACAGAAGAACAGAGCTCTCGGCTACCATGACCACACCAAAGCACCTCACGTACCTTATGCCACCACGACCGTTTCGAGACTCTCTTATTGCAGGAAGCGAGCTCGCCAAAACCCGAGAGCGTGCCCTAGCAACTTGTCGACCAATGAAATGGCGATATTGGGCGGACTGCGCTAATCTATAGGGTGTTCGAATTTAGACAAAAAGAGCTAGTATTTGTGAGTATTGGTGTTGAGAAGATCAAATGGTGGGAACGGGTTTGAGATATAACTAAGCTGCCAAAAAGGCGTGAATCGTTAACTATAGTACGTTACGCTACTCAAAATGACCTGACAAAACTAAATCATGAAGAATTTATAAGTTCTAAAACTTCGAAATTGACCTACTTTAGTAACAGAAAAAAGTAGAAGGCAGGTGTGGTGAAAGCCAAGGCTCATCAGAGGCTACAGTGTGAAGTCTAGATCTAGATGTGTACTACCTTACAATGAAAAATATCAATTAAATCAAATAATGACGGAAGAAAAAAGGCAAGGATGGAGGAGGGACAGTATATGAGACACTTTCTGAACAAGAATGTAAAATAATGGATGGAAATAAAAACAAGAATACATCTGCCAACGTAATTGCCAACATCTGATTGCAAAGAAAACGTTTATTAAGAATATCTATTCAAAAGATACTACCGAAAAATACGAGGTATCTTAGCAATGACACTACAAACTCTGAACGTAAATAAAAACGTCATTGTAAATTAAAGATTCAGTGTTTAATCAAGAATTCCAAACAAGCTTCTTCAATAAATTTATCTGTTGTCCCAAGGTTCCGAAATAATCCAAGAAGGATTTAATTATTTTAATTAAATTGTCATGTCGGATAGCCGGATGCAAACTTAGCCAGCATAAATATGTCATTATCAGGTCACGTCTGTCTAATATTTTAATTAATCTGAACGCTTCAGTCTGGTCCTGACACCCAGCTAATTGCGAGCCTAAATATACAAGAAGAAGCTGGGCTGATAACAGTCTGTTTTGCGCATCGCCGGGCTGCGAATCGAATAAATCTGATAAATGCGTTGCGGGGAACAATTATGTTTTCGATAAATACCGAGCGGCTCGAGGAATTTATGGCCGGTTTTAGAACCCTTAACCAAACAGACGAACTGCGGCGGAGTGAAATAGAGGGCGCTGTCCGCGGATTAAAGAGAGCATTCCGACAAACTTGGAAAATCGAGGATAAGGTAATAAAATGGATTAACAGCTATTTGGAGTAGAGTGCAACTGATGAAATATGGGGATGCGAGGTCACAAAGTTGCGAATGATTTATCGCCTCCCAAGGCGTGCATTCGGACGTTCGATTACACTTTATGTGACCTACATAAAGTAATGATGTGGTAATGCAGTCGCATTTGCTCATTGGCCGAATGAAAACGTTTTGATTTCAGACGATTTTAATAGCAGTCAGTGCAACTTCGATCGCACACGCTTTAGAGCATATTCCAAATGTTTTATTTTTAGTATTTTCTTTCTTGTCTATAACATATGACTTTATACTTCATCTTTAATTTGCTATTAAAACTGTGGAATGCTAGATGTCTGAAATATAATGTTTTGTTTTTTTCACTTTATTTTCGTGGCTTACCTTTGAGAGGTTTTATTGTAATGTGGAATTCTTTTTCTTAATTTACGATAAGATCCCGTCCTTTATATTTGGTCTCTTAGATGTGGTGTTGTAATCCTGATGACCAGCTTTCATGCCTGTTTCGTGGTTTTCCAACTGATCGCTTTATTGGTTCGGCAATTACATGATCACTCCAAAATCGTCGTTTTCATCTACTCCATCTGATTGGATTCTGTATGTCTCATGTTTCGCGGATTGTGTCATTTGTAATTCTGCCGAATGTCCTGTTATAGCCCTGAGAGTTTTCATTTTCATTGTCCGCAAAATATTGTTTTTATTTGCTGTTTTAGCTCTCGTCTCTGCAGGATACGTAAGAATATGTCTTACACAAGTCTTTCTATGCCAAAGTGACAGTGATAGTGATAATGCCTAAACGAATGACACAATTAACGCATTGTTTAAATTAAGAGCTTTTCAAACATTTAAATTTCTAAGTGGTGAGATTATCTATTCTGTTATTCTGTTATAGTAACCATGTAACACTACCATGCATAGAAAATGAATTTACTGAACTGGTGTAATGTCTTAAATTAAAAAAAAAGTCTTGTAGATCCTTACTTTACCTGCAATACTGAAGTGCTTGTTCCGTCGTATTATTTCGCTTGAGCAGCCTGATACTTTTACGGCTTTAGATGCCATTGTGCGGACTTTACTACTTATATTTCCATCATAGTCCAGTGCAGTTATCCAAAAAATAGATATAACCTCGGAAAAAATCCTAGAAAGCTGAAATTTGGTTTACACCTACCTTTCGTCGTTCCAAATAAGGGTTGAAAAGTCCCCAACGATCCGTTGTACACATAACTTTTGACAGTGCTCAGAAGGTCGATTTTTCGGTTTTTCAACTATATCTTCGATCCTATCGACTTTACGACTACGAAGGTACAACAACAAAATAAAGGTAACAAAATTATCTACAAAAAAGGTTATCTATAGTTTTTACATACAAGCAACAGTTTTCACTGAATTTCGGTAGAAAGGTCATGAGTTTAGGAAATATTATTGTTCTGCTCCATATTTCAGGGTTTTAAAGTTAAACAATACACAAAATAGTCCGGTCAAAATAGACATTCAAGGTTACAATAATTCGCAAGAAGCTGAATATTGGTACAAACGTTGAGAACACTATCATAAACAAATTGTGAAAAATCCCCATCTATACCACGTGTGCAAAATTCAAGGTCAAAATTTGCAAAATTCAAGGTCAAAATTTGCAAAAATGGGTTTTTTGCATTTTTCAGCCAAATTGTCAGTTTTATTATAAAAATATGTCAGACAAAAATTGTAGATCATGCAATTATCTATAAAAATTGCTCTTCAACTTTTTTCCTAAGTATTGCCATTTCTGAGATATAGCGATTCCAAAAGTTGAAAAAGTCGTGTTCTCCATAATATGCACAAGTTTCCACGAGTCTGTTTTATAAAAGATTTATATCGAAACTTATCTAAGCAGGTAATTTTTTTTTTTTTGGAGCTTTCGTATATAGAAAGAAGAAAGCGAATTCCGTTGGTGATTAAAGCTTCTGGAGTAGAGTTAATTTCTTCGAAAGTTTTAGCACAATCAATTGAGTTTTGTTTTTCAAATAATTTAAAACCTTTTGTTTTACCCCTCCTGAAAATTGGTGATGTCGTATCGCAGCCAGTAATTGAATGCAAAAATAGGATGTGATTTTGGTATTTTGAATAGGCGGACAAACTTCCGAGGTCTTAAAAAATAAATAATTTTCTCGGTTGGAGTTCGAGCAGTGAGTAATACCAAAAAATAAACATCTTCACCAAAAACAATATTTGTATTTGTTGGGTTGAATTGTTCTATTGCTGTTTCAACTATGAGGACATCAGCGTCATTATTAACTTGTTTGACTAAAATATGTTCAGCGGTAAATTTTTCTTTCAACATTAAAATGAAACGAGACTTGTGAGTATTAGCAAGAAATTGTTGTTGGCCTGTTGGAACTGTCATGCCTCACGAATTTATCAAAAATGACATCAGAAGATGAAGATGTTTTTGTAGTTCGACGATGTTGTTCTGCGGCTTTAATATTTTTCTTACAATCAGTATAGCCATCAAATACGACAGTCACTCTATGACCAAAATGTGTACGCACATACTTAACGTATTTATCTAAAATAATGATTTTACTCATTTTTCGGTTCAATTGATAGAAACAAATTTCCTTGCTCAAATGCATACATAGAATCGATTTCTGGATCGTCAATGTTCTGGTCGCTTTCGATTTCGGTTACCTGCGGATCCTCCACTGGTGCAGCGTTCAAATAAGATTGTCCGTATGTCCGTGACACATGAACGCCACTTAGTGTACAGACGAGTCCCAATTTTCGACAGCCACATAATGGTCCGCAGCCTTTCGTGCAATTACAAAAAATCATTTTTAGAAGACAGTCCGGAGCAGAAGCCGCTGATGTTTTTTTTGCGTGCAATAAGTTGTCCTTTAATATCCATCCCGAATCTTCTGGATTCAATTTGTTACCCAACTAGTAGACTCGGTAGAGTTGCTCTTCAGCTGCTTCAGGAACATAGGCGATTAACATTGTATTGAACGTTTTTTTCCGATTCCTGCTCGCCAATTCAACTTACAGGGAAGGTAATGATATCAATGGAAAGATAAAATTATTACGCATCAAATGATACTAATAATGTAATAATAATATTTAATATGCTATTTTTATTTTAAAATACTAATTTAAAGCTTGGGAATTTGAAATATGCCATGCCTTGCTTTTCAAGTTCGATAGCATTTGTCAAAAAAATTGGTAATTATTTGATGTAAATCAGGTATGTTCTGTCAACGTCTGTTAAAAGTATCTACAAAAAATAAATTATTTCAATGTAGAACGAGTGAATACACTAATGTTAATTGCCTATGTTCGACTTTGAAAATGGACACCCGGTATAAGCATGCCCTTTGAAGCTACTAGAGACAGTGTCTTCTGAAAGGATAGTTTCGTATTAAATGTCGTGGATATCGGTTTTAGTCTAAGTAGTAAGCGCTGTAGATCGTCTTTGCTTTCAGCCATAGGAACCACATCATCCGCCGAAGCCGGACAACTCGGCGCCGCCATCTCGGCGCCGCCATCTCGGCGCCGCCACTTCGGCGCCGCCATCTCGGCGCGGGGCCAGCTCGGCGCCGGGACAACTCGGCGCGGAGCCATCTCGGCGCCAGCCAACTCGGCGTGAGGCCATCTCGGCGCCGAATTCAAATTTGCAAACTACATTGTGCACTACGTAAGAAAATTATTATAAAAAAATAATAAATAAAATGATCGCCAAAAAGCTGTCATCAAATGAAAAAAAACATTATTGAGAATTTCTTGGAAAATCAAACACTGACGACCACAGGTGGTTGCAAAGTGATTACAAATGAGCCAAGCGAAAGTTGTCACATGACTTCCGTTATCAGTAAAATTTTACGTTTTTTAAAAATAATTACGAAGCATGCATTTACTAGTCAAGATAGAGACGCATTTTACGAAAAAAAGTTTTCTGGCCTTGAGATTGTTCAGTCAGCTAAAACTACCACACAATAAAAAAACCTCATTGAAATCTTGCTTAAATTCCGAAAAATAGCACTTTTTGGATTTACACAATTTTGAAAAACGCCATTTTCTAAGTAAAGTGCATTTTATATGACAAATATTTCTTTAATGTTTATTTTATTATTAAATAAAAAACTTTTTGAAAAATGTTTGTTTTCTATAGCCGTCTTTGTTAAAAGTAAAATTCTTTGAT
This sequence comes from Agriotes lineatus, assembly GCA_940337035.1. Taxonomy (NCBI): domain Eukaryota; kingdom Metazoa; phylum Arthropoda; class Insecta; order Coleoptera; family Elateridae; genus Agriotes; species Agriotes lineatus. Next base: position 261,424,693 of record OW679194.1, on the reverse strand, counting down.
ATGGGACCTAAACATAAAAGATAATGTGAGAGATCAAAGTTGGCAGAGGATTTTGAAATTTGGTATAGGAACCTAGATGTTGATTCTAAACAACTTCTCTTAATAGCTTTTTGTCGTATTGGCTACATAAAAGACACGCTACTCTACAGTAATAGTTATTTACCTAACAAGTTCGTAATTTTCCCGAATGAACACTTTGTTTGCAGCACGACCGAAGAGAAAAACAAATATTTTTAACAAAGTTTTTTATTTCATAATAAATTTCAATGCATGTTTCGTAATTATTTTAAACGGAAGTCATGTGACAACTTTTGTTTGGGCCATTTGTAATCACTTTGCAATTACCACTGGTCGTTAGTGTTTGATTTTCCAAAAAATTCTAAATAATTTTTTTTTCATTTGATGCCAGCTTTTTGGCGATCACTTTATTTATTATTTGTTTATAATAACTTTCTTACGTAGTGCACACTGTAGTTTGCGAATTTGAATTCGGCGCCGAGATGGCTCCGCGCCGAGCTGTCCCGGCGCCGAGCTGGCCCCGCGCCGAGATGGCGGCGCCGAAGTGGCGGCGCCGAGATGGCGGCGCCGAGTTGTCCTAGACCCTCATCCGCATACATTATTTATATTTTGACGTTTTCGATTCGGTAATCAATTTGATCGGTTGTTACATTAAACAGTGTTGAACGAATGCTGGCTACTTGTCTGATGCTTATGAAAATAGACACTCTTGTAGTTGAGTTTTGTGTTTTTATTTGTGTTCCGTTGTTGTTGTTTAGTTATTTAATGATGTTAGTAACGTCTTGCTAATTCCTTTATCTAGTAATAAATTAAGAACGTCCGCCAAACTGTGTCAAATGCAGATGTACGTTGACAAAACAGAAGAAAAGAGGCCTTTTCCACAAATTGTCTTATTGTAAATATTGCGTCTACAGTAGATCTGTTTTGACTAAAACTTTGTTGTATTTTCTTGTAAATTGGAATAACGTTGCTTGTACGCCACTCATCGGGTATACTAAACCTGAGACTTGATCTGCTCACCTTAGTGTGTTTGCAATAACGTTTCAATATGCAACCGATATGGGTACTATGGATCTTACTGTCTGCAGAATTTACGTACTAGTGTTAGGGAAGTGATTTAACATCGCACCAATGCGTTTCCGCAGGCTGCGCAGATGTGGGTATGGAGTCACCGCCAAAATTCGCTAGTGAACGAGCAGCGTGCTGCAGGGATTAGCTTGGGTTAGCCGAAAAAGTGTGTTTTTTTTTGTTCGCTGAGAGGAGAGCGGCCGAGCTAGAATATAGGGTATTCAAGTCATGCTGACATTGACAATCCGAAAAGTCTAGCAGCCAATAAAGGAAGCGCACAAGCAAGCAGGTAACTTAATAGTCAAATCATCGGCGAGGAAATCCGTGAAGGGCAGGTCCAGATATTAGGTAACCCGCATTCTTCAATTTGCACTTAAGGGCAGCCATCGAAGTAGAAGTGAGTGAGTCATTAACCACCAACGTGCGTACGCGCACACTTTCTATTTAGTGTTTGGTGTAGAATGTGTTTCAGCGTAGGTGCAGGAGGCCGTCAACGCAAAGATGTTGGTGACGCAGCTCGCTGCAGGTTATTTAATATTCTTTGTTGCACCAGCACAATAGCCTAGAAATATAAGCGCGTCATAGGAGAAGCTGCCCGAGTATGTTAATATAAATGTATAGTAGTAGTTTATTTAAATGGGCGGTAGAAACAGCTATTCGCTTTGTGGTTTAGTGTTTAGATCTATTCTTGGTTAGCGTTGCCTTTCACAGAAAATATAGACAATTCCTAATTTGTGTGTAAAAAATTGGTTTGCTATTTTAGTAGATTTTTACATCTAACATTTTTAGCTTGAGTACAAGTTAACTTCTGGGGTTACTACAGCGAGAGCGTTCCCTAACCACGAAGTGAGATAAATTAAATACGAGAGATCTCATTGCTATTGAGCTAGCTGGTAACAAGAGATAGTGCCATTATAATGCTTTCAGAATGTATGATTTTTGAGTAGTTATAACATTTAATTGATAATATGGTCTATAATTTTAAGGTTTCTCGTAGGACGTCGTCTATGGTAATGTTGACATGATTATTCTTATTTTCTTGATTGTCCTCTAAGTTTCCCTTGTATGTGTTGTCTGAAGTGCCTCACCCAATCATTTTTCGAAATTGTCTTCGTTTATATATTTTCGTTTACGGGTGTTTTTCTGCTACGTAATATGTTTCATACTCTTTTCCGATTACCATGCAAGTAGTGATCCATATCACTAAGAAACTTTGTCCAGTATTTTCTTTTTAAGGTATTACTTCTTTTTCAGATTTGCTAAGACTAACCCTTATTTTTTGGGCTAATATTTACTTTTCTGGGCCATACTGCTTCTTCCGCACTTTTTAGGATGTTAGTTTTAAATTTTTTCTGAGATTTTCTTACGTTGTCATCGTCGGATATTACATGTGTGAATTAATTTTTTTATATAAATATGTGGTTTTCTTGTTTGACAAGAGTTAAATGTGGAATTTAGTCACAGTTATAGCTGGCTTTTTTTTTCTCTTCCACATCATATTTGATCGAAATTTACACAATGCCAAGTATGATCAGAGCCTACATTTGCTGCAGTTAATAATTTGAGATCCAATATTTGACTAAGATGTACTCATCGGTTCGTTGAAGTCTAAGTGTGGATTCCTATCCCCTTGAACTTGACCACGTGTATTTGTATTGTGTTTGAGTCTAAAGTAGATGTTATTAATTAGTTCGTTTTTGTCACATGTTATTATTAAAGTTGTTCTTTATTGAGCTAGTACCGTCACCTGGGGTAAAGTCAAACCATTTTTGGTTTTTTTGTAGATAACTCCCACCCCTTTGGTGCAAAAATTTTCAAAAAAAAATTTAGAAACCTCAACGTTTGTAAAATACGATGTCATAAAGAAATCTAAAAAATTTTAACCTCACCACTTTTCTTTTTTTGTGAAAGTCTGTCCGCCTTAACCCCTATATGTGGGGTGAAGGCGGACACCCCTTTATTTTGCTTGTAAATTCATATTCGGCAGTGCTGTGGGGCGAATTCGGACAGAAAAAAATAAAAACAATATTTTTTGACATAAAAAACAGTCATTTTTTTTAACGAAAACTTTATTTTTAAGTTCAAAACGTTATAAAATTTATCCATGTTTATAAAATACAGTAAAAACTTAGGAACGTAATATTAGTAGGTAACTCTTTCACATAATATTTTTAAACTTAAAGTGCCTACCTAGGTAATAAACTCATGAAAAACAAAACAAAAACTTTGAGAAATTACTTCCCATCGACTTATTCAATTCTAATATTATATTTCTCGATACTGGGGAATTGAAATCTCTCGCGTCTCAAGAATTTGACTTCTTTGAGAACTTTAAAAATTTCAGTGCCTTCTACTAAGCTCTGGTCTTTGATATTGGGGTATATAAAGTGTAACGCAGTTTTCTCCGTTTTTTGCTCTCTTAAAAAATTAACTTAAAAATCTTTTTTGTTTCATCAACAACTTCAGAGACACACCCAACATAATATTTATAGGTATTTTTGGGATATTTAAACCTAACTAACAAAAAAGTGCCCTGTATAATATCAATAATATCATCAGTCTCTTAACTCTCTTGATCACAGTTTTCGTCAGTATTAGTCTCAGCCTGAAGTTCTAAGTTGTCACCATTTGAATCAGCCTCTTTCTTTCCATCACTGTTGCTCGCCAAGTCATTATGTTGGTAATCAGTGCTGGTGGAAGGCGCATCCAAATCATTTCTTCCAACTGCTTTGCCTGGTGCTACCTTTAACTTTTTTCCTCGTTTTGGTCGGATATCTTGGGTTGTTGCCAACCTGCTTTCGTTCAAAAAGTCTTGCAAAGTTGTAGTCCAGTGGTTTTAATTTTTCTTTTGATCCGTGTTTTAATTGGCATCTACATCAGGAATTTTATTTAAAACTACATTAGGATTCAATGGAATAATCCCGCAGCCTCTAAAACCGGACCTTATGTTAGTTTCCAAGTTTTCAATGTTCTCAATACACTTGTTGAGAAGCCTGGGAAAATCAGATTTTAGAATACACCCTCTATTCTCCTTTTTCCACTCTGACAATATGGCACGCCACGCTTTTTTCATAGGAGCAAATAACGCCACATCTAACGGTTGTAAAAGATGAGTTCCATTCGGTGGAAGCAACACAAAGTTGATGTTATGTTGTTCGCAGCCTTCCAGAACATGCATTGAAATGTGACTTGCCAGATTGTCTCCAATCAGCACCTTCTTTCCTGGGAGATTTCGAAAATACGGGATAATAATTTTGTCAAACAAGTCTTCATATGTCACAGCGTCGAACCAGCCTGACTTAGTTCGGTTGTACATCGTTCCCTCGGGTCCTCCCTTTATCCAGGTTGTATACCGGGTGCTGACTTGCGCGACGCACCATAGGAATTTGCATAGTAAATTCTTTATGTTCAATTATTTGCTCCCCTAATTATTTTAGAGCTAAAGTGTAAATACATTTTTTGTAGAGAAAAAATACTGCATCCATTCATACTGTTGCTAAAAATTTTTCATTTTCCAGAACCGAAGGAATACACAAAATCAAACTAGCATTTTTACAAGAATCAGTGATGCCATGGAATTATTAAAACAAGCCAATGCCAACGCAAGTGCGTGCGGGGCGATCATCCAGTCACTGCCGTCAAAAGATTGAATTTATTGTCGTTTTTCTCGTTTTGGTGTATGTTCTGAACCTCATTATTACATCTACAATTATTTAATAAGGTGCCTGTAGTTTAAACTTAAAATAAATCAGTCTTTTAATGGTTGTACTGTTTGGAATTTGCCGATACGAATATTTTACAATAAACAAGGAGCTTAGTTAACGAACGTCCACCATATCCGTAAAACCATTTTTGTTATGGACAAGGTCTAGGTACCTTAGAGACATTAAGCAGAACATAATTAATAATGAAACATCAATGACAAACAAACAAACAACACATGTTGTCGCTCCGCACGCATTTGCGTTGGCATTGGATGCCAAAATGCTGCATCCATTCATACTGTTGCTAAAAATTTTTCATTTTCCGGAACTGAAGGAATGCAAAAAACAAACTAGCATTTTCACAAAAATCAGTGATGCCATGGAATTATTGAAACAATCCAATGCCAACGCAAATGCGTGCGGAGCGACAATATGTGTTGTTTGTTTGTTTGTCATTGATGTTTCATTATTAATTATGTTCTGCTTAATGTCTCTAAGGTACCTAGACCTTGTCCATAACAAAAATGGTTTTACGGATATGGTGGACGTTCGTTAACTAAGCTCCTTGTTTATTGTAAAATATTCGTATCGGCAAATTCCAAACAGTACAACCATTAAAAGACTGATTTATTTTAAGTTTAAACTACAGGCACCTTATTAAATAATTGTAGATGTAATAATGAGGTTCAGAACATACACCAAAACGAGAAAAACGACAATAAATTCAATCTTTTGACGGCAGTGACTGGATGATCGCCCCGCACGCACTTGCGTAGAGTCCCTGTATATAAAAGAGTTGGGACATGTAGGGTTACTTGTTTTGGATCCACAAACCATGGAGTATCTGATTTTTGCCGATTTTAAACTTTATGCATATTTCTTTCAACTAAAATAAATGAAAGATATCTGTGCTACATCACATGGTCCTTGATTTGTGGATCCAATGGCTCAACTCTTAGTACATATAGGAACTCTAACTTGCGTTGGCATTAGCTTGTTTTAATAATTCCATGGCATCACTGATTCTTGTAAAAATGCTAGTTTGATTTTGTGTATTTCTTCGGTTCTGGAAAATGAAAAATTTTTAGCAACAGTATGAATGGATGCAGTATTTTTTCTCTACAATAAATGTATTTACACTTTAGCTCTAAAATAATTAGGGGAGCAAATAATTGAACATAAAGAATTTACTATGCAAATTCCTATGGTGCGTCGCACAAGTCAGCACCCGGTATAGGTGTACAGCTTTATACACCACGTATGGAGGCAATAGATGTCCGGCTGCAGTTAGTGCCATCCACGGTAATAGATAGGGGAGGTAGCACGACAAGCGCCTACTTGTTAGGAGAAAGTTGTCCGGAAACCTGTAACGCTTTCGCCAGACAAGGAGGGGCTAATGCGGGCCTATATCTGTCGCATTCCTACTTATGTATTCCAAGCAGATTTTGCCATTGCTGCGTGCAGGCCTCGTTGTTTTTTAAATAGTTTTTGTCTTAAGACTTTTTTTAGTAGGTGCATTTATGTGATAATCATGGGAAGGAAGTGTGTGGTACCCAATTGTGATAGTGGTTACGACAGTAACAAGGAAAAAGTTACATTATTTAAAATACCAAAAAATAGACTTCAAGCTTGGCAGCAAGCAATACCGCGAAAAGACAGAGTGTTGACTGAAAAAGATCATGTCTGTGCAAAACATTTTAATGAAAATGAAATTTTGAGAGAAATATCAAACGAGCTTCATACGGTAAGTACTTTGCCGATAAATCGTAAATTACATTTTTATTTACTATTTTGAAATTTACAACATTTTAGATAAAATTGTTAAAGCCGCGGCTTGCGGATACGGCAATTCCTACTAAATTTCCGAACTGTCCCAAATATTTATCAAAAGAAATAAAGAAACGTCGTCTGTTACTACATAAAGAAGAACATATATCTAAAAAAAGAAAATGCATTGTAGATAATTCAGAAAGTAGGGACGAGGATGTAAAGAGCATCGGTATTATTATTTTTTGTTATTGACATGGATTCATGTATTAATATGACTTTAATTTAGGTTTATCATATATTCAGTTTTTCGATGGACTCTGGAATGGTATTGCAGTAAAATTACCATCAAAATCGTGGGGCATTCACTACGTTACGGATTCAATTTCCCAAAACAGGGCTATTTCCTTATCTGAAATGATTTTAAATAAAGATCAAACCGTAATTAGGAAAAACGTAATTATTAACGACCAGGAAATTCAATTTTATGTTTTCGGAAAACGGGTAGACATAAAAAATATTTTAACATTCGGAGATATTGCAACAACGGAAGGTTTAGAAAATTGTGTCGTCTTATTTGATAATTTGGAAGTGTGTAATGGTGGCATCGATGTTGACAATGCACCACTTAATTTTCATAGCGTACATTATACAAAGGATGAAAATATCAATGCATGGAGACATAAAAATTGTATATATATTGCAGAACGCATTGCTTTGTCTGATTATCAATATAAGTGCACGTTTTGTAGAAAAATAAAACAAAATATAAGAACATTTAAAAGTAGATGTTTAAATAGTAAAGTCGTTGTGCTTAAACGAGCATATAGCAGAAATATTGAAAGGAACAGAAAATCCCAAAAGAGACTTCAAATAAAAAACCTGAAACTCAGGAAAGAGTTAACAGCTGTGAAAGAGCAAATGAAAGAGTTGGACGAAAATCAAATACTAAAAAAAATTGAGAATGATAAAAATATACATTCTTCCCAGAAACTCCTGATTAGTGAATGTATTAAATCTTGTAAATACAATAAGAAAACATCACGACGTTACACTTCGGAATGGCTGCTTTTATGTTTGTTATTACATATACGAAGTCCAACAACTTACAAGTTTTTAAGAAACAATGAAATTATGCCACTGCCGGCTGTTTCTACTATAAGGGGATATCTTTCACGAGTTAAATTAAAATGTGGCCTAGATGACAGTTTTTTCGAAGCATTTGGGGAAAAAATGAGAGAAAAAATTCAATATCAATGTCACGGGATATTAATTTTTGACGAAATACATGTTCGACAATGTATAAATTTAAACGTGAAGACCATGAAACTTATAGGCGTTCAAGACTTTGGGGAAAATAATAAAGCTACTGCTTTAACAACCAACAAACTGGCTGATCATGGTTTGGTGTTTATGTTTTCTTCTTTGGCTGAAAATTTCGCACAGCCTGTTGCAGTATTTGCATCTAAGGGCCCTACAAGTGGTACATGCTTAGCTCAATTAGTATTGCAAATAATACAAAGATTAGAAAAATGTGGAGCTATTATTGATGGAATTGTGTGCTATGGAGCATCAACCAATCGCAAAATGTGGACGAAGTTTGTGGCCAGCCCGCATATAGCTGTCTCTCTCGGCCTCGAGCGTTACAACTCAGCGGACACATTTGAAGCGTCCGTCGTGCTACCTCCTCTATCTATTACCGTGGTGCCATCATAACTGACCTGCTCGATTTACTAGAATCCATTATAATTTCAACCATTTTAGACCCCCTGCGGCAGAGAACTTTTTTGTCTACCAGGGTCGTCGGTCAAATTGGTCTCATCATAATTTACAACATGGGTAGGCTCCACACCTTCCATGGTCTCTTCTAAGTTTAGAAAATATTCTCTTATGATCTCTTTAGTTATATTAGCCCGGCACCTCTTAGTGTTTTGAGCAAATCTTTCTCTTAAAATGTTTTGTCTTTGAAAAAATTTGTAAAACCATTCCGGCCCAGGTAAGTTGTCCTTAAAATTTTCAATTTTTTTACCTTTTCTGTTAAGGTAACCCTTTACGAGCGATCTTATATCTCTGCGAGTCATGGGGAAACCCCATTCACTAAACTTGGTGATGCCTTCTGCTATCATTTTTTCTTCGTCCGAGAAAAGTCTAGTTTGGCCACCATGTTTTTTAATTTTTTTACTTTTAATTTTGTCGTGCAGTGTAGATTTTGGAATTTGATAATAATTTGCAGCCTGCCTTAAGGTTTTCTTGCTCTTTTTAATATCACTTAGGGCCCTTTGCACCGTTTTTGCTTCATAATTCATGAACTGTATACCAATCTTCTTTTTATAATTCCTTACCATCGTGTCCGCGTTTACCCCACCTGAGGTCAATTTTTTATAAATTAATTATTTAAAAACAAACGAAAGAAACTATGATTTTCATGTTACCTACAAATATTAAGCACACATTAGTCAACACTTTATTGCCTAAACTAATTTTATATCTCTTTACGTTTTCTGTGGGCAGTAGTTTGTTTTAAACGTTTGAAAAATAACTAAAAAAGAGTTTATCTACAATCTTACCTGTACGCCACACGAAACAAACTCGACAGAGGACCACCTAGAAACAATCATTTCCCACTTAATACTGACGCGATTCAGCAGGTTTTGCAAAGTTAGAACGAACCGGTTAGTTGTCCTTGAAATAAACAGAACAACATGTGCTCATGTCCGCCTTCGCCACTACTGTCCGACTTCACCCCAGATGACGGTACATGAACAGCTTTTATTTTATTCCCGATACCTAGGGCAGGGGTCTTATTAAGAACATCTTGAAACTGATTGAAGAACAGTATCTCTTCTTCTTGGGGTTTGCAAATATCTGGTTCAGAATAACTTAAAAATAGATTATCCTGTTATTAACTTCAATGTAACGTCTTGCAATGTTGATGTTATCTTGGAATCTCGCCTGTATCAATGCTCCTACACCAGTCTTTCATCGCTCATCTTTATTTTTCCCGCTGTAGATGAATATATAATTTTGATATGTTGTATGTCATTTATTCTAGCTATGAACTATTTATTTAATTCTTCATGCTGCACCAGTTCTTGCCAATACAGAAAAAATTCGAAATACCATTAGCGATTCACGTATCTTTAATTTCTATTGGAAATACAATGTAAGGGGGGAGGGGGGGGGGATTTACTAAATATATTCGTGTTATGTTTTATATACAGTTTTTGCTCTTTATTATTGATTTCTACTTTCAGTAAAACCCAACGTACACATTATTGGTACATTTACATAAACAGAATAATCTTATCCAACACTTCTTAGTTATAAGGCTATTACTAAATCGATTTTAGACCGCTTCAGGGCTGTCAATACAAAATTTATATTTCTTGGATATTTATTGAGTTGTTGGATACAATTTTGTATGGCACGCTTGTGTTATTACAAATAATTCACTCGAAAAATGAGCCCTTTCGGGCTGGCGGCCTCGAGGGCTCAACTTTTCTGTCGTGGGTTATTTGTAATATAACAAACTAATACAATAAATAACTATGATAACTTAGTAAAACCGGTAATACAACATTGTGTCGTGTGTTGAGAGAATAAGAAAATAATATTGACAATTCAAACTCCATATCCTTTTCTTCTTCGTCTTCTGTTTATTCTAGTATGTTGTTCAATCTCTCCATTGATCGCCCGGCTTTCCTTGTTTCTTTTGATGAGGTTTATGGTGATGTCTACACCAGTATGTCGTCTGATATTCTGGTTATGTGATTGTTTCATGCGTTTCTCATTTGTATGTTCAATCATTTATAATAATTTGCATCTTGCCTTCGAATCGAATAGCTTTATTTCTTATAATAGAGTCTCGTGACGGTTTTCTTGTGATTGCTTTCCATTTTGGCATCTTCTTAATTTCTTCTAAGTTATTATGTCATTTGTTCTGGTTTTTGTTTAGTATATGAGTACACTTGTTATAGTTTCGCATCTTAGAATCCATTGAGAGAGATATATTCTTCCAGTTGACGGCATTTAGATATCCTGATATATGATTTTATTCATTGTTTGTGATATTTGCTTTAAGGTGTGAGAGATGGTTTCTATGTTTATAGGATTTGTGAATTATTCTAAGGCGTTCGACAAAGTGCAATGTAACCTATTGTCTCAAATATTAAAGTAAATGGAAATCCCTCAATACCTAATAAACCTTATTAGATTTTTGTGCGGAGGTAACACAGGAAGAGTGTAAATATAGGGAAAACATATTTCACAAGATTTAGAATTGCTGCTAGAGTTAGACAGGGATGTATAGCTATATACTGTCCTCAATCCTGTTGACTATGCTGATTATTGATGTAAGGGGTAATATTGATAAGGTTAAGGCTCCATGTTGTGTTACCTATAAGTATATGTTTATAATTATATTTTAGTAAATTTTCATTGCCCTTTCTATTTAATTTGTATATTCAAAACCAACCCGTTCTACTCTGCCACTGATCACAACCGCTCCATTCAAAGGTGAAGACCTCTACTGACAACCAAACTATCAAACTGCCCAGAATCAGGATCCGTATTAACAAGTTTGCCTCCGGAATCAGCCCACACAATTCCTCACAGCATGGATCCAAACAGACGCCAGTAGTAGTTGTTTCTCTTTAATATTCAATCCAAACAACTCTCCTGATGTACGTCACAGCTCAGCACCAACAATCCTAACCAAGGACAATATACCAGACCTCAATTGACAAGCCCCATAAACATGCTTGCTCTGCCAACGACTTCCCTGCGACTCTCTTTCCGTGTAAATATCTCGTTGTAATTCAACTCAATCGAAGCACAATATCAAATGTAATTCCTCAACATTTCATTTTATTTCACCTCGCGAATTTTGTATTAACTGCAACCCTTTTATACTCCAAGCATGTTTAACTTTTCAAAAAGGGTTTATTTTAATAATTTCTATTTACAAAAATCGGTTACATCATTTTATTTTCAAATTGGTTATATCAATAATAAAAACAAACTCCTTAACGATATTGCTTATTTTCTCCATCCAACACTCTATAAAAGCTTTATTTTGATTTCTACCCAGTATGTGCAATAGTCTATCTCGAAAAAGTGTTTGTCATCATCTTCCAATTTCATATTTAGATATTACATTAAGTTAGAATCCTTCTCAATCAGCCTCATGTTATTAAATTACTAGCTGGTCCGGCAAACGTTGTTCTGCCCAAAAATTTGTCTCTGAAACCCCGTTTAACCACTATAGAGTTTTAATTTTATATCATGTCCATCGTCTTGAACTTAAAAATATATGCCATTTTCTAGCTGTAACCGCGACATCGTACGCGCGAGGCTCCTTATTTGTGTATTAAATAATGACTAATTATTTTCTGTCGTCCCACCCCATCCCCGTCCCCGTCCCCGTCCCCGTCCCCGTCCCGTCCCGTCCCTCCCAGAAAACGTTGTTCTGTCCAAAAATAATTTGTCTCTGAAGCACCGTTTAACCACTATAAAGTTTTAATTTTATGTCATGTCCATCGTCTTGGACTTGAAAATAAATGCCGTTTTCGCAATCAACGTCCCAAAAAAACCTCAATAACGACACCCATATCGATTTTTAGGCTTATTTACCCCATTTCACCCCCTAAGGAGCAGCGAACCCGACATACGTTGTCCTGTCCGAACATTGATTTGCTTGCTATTAGCAGTTTCAGCAAACGTTTTTTCGATATTCGAATTTTCGATTTATTTCATTTTAAAAACATGCTAATACCACTATTTTCATTACCCGTAGCGCGCTGGTCATCATTGCGGTTCGCACGTAAAGTAGATACCAACGCAGCTGACTGTCTTCGACGACCTATGTTAGCTCGTCGTACCTTTGGCATTGTAACGGTCACTATAAAACGACACGGAATTGTTTTCACAATCACTTGTACGCAAACCAAATTTGAATGTCTGACTGACTGACTGAGACGACTTATGTAAAGCATTCGGAATTACATATATTGTTATTAGTGTCTTATCCCTTTCGCCTTCGGTTACCTGATGCGGATTATGAAATTATGGGGAAAACACTTCAAACCATTAAGCACAGGTGTGACTGCAAATAGAAACAGCACACTTTCGATATTTCCAATTTTCTGGTTTTTTCTCTGGATTTTCTTAATTTTTCTTTCCGTAAGAACCTTCTACAAAGTATTAGAAAACTTAAAAAAAAAGATGAATGAAAACGGTAAAGTCGTTCTCAAGCTATGGCGTGACCAAGGGAAATGGGGATTCATTTTTATATATATAGATAAATTCGATTATCTTTCTTTACTAACTGCATACTAATAATTTAAATACCCAATTCATATTCAAATTGATCTTTATAATATTTAATTACTGTAACCTTTTAATCTTATTTAAACTGATTTTTATACCCCTGTAACCATATCATAACATTATAATGCGAAGGCTACCCAGCAGCAGCAAGAAATATGGGTTGCGAGTGGATATTGAGAAGATTAAAATCATAATTGCCAACAGAGTAGACAGTAACTCTTCCCATTTACAAGACGTTGCTGGTTTTGAAGTGACTTATTACTGTATTAACAAACAGCGAAGAGAGTGAAGGAAACATATGACCAAGGAACAATTAAAGAAAAAGCCAATATCTAACAGTGGAAGAAAAAAATGTTGAAATAGCGAATGATTTTATATAGTTTTGGGTTAATGCATCCAAAGAGCATGATGAAGATAAAGAGAAGAATAGTAATTTATGTATTAAAGTCGTAATCAATAGATTATAGCATAAGGGAATGCTTAAACTGCGATACAAAGCGGAGAGCTTTACATTTCCCGAAGGCTATACTCGTGATTAAGCTGTTAAGTCATTTTGCTGTTGTAGATGCTTAATTGCATTTCATGCCTTTAGGGCAACTTGTTGCTATTTTAAAACCATTTTCAATTTTTGCGCACAAGCACAATCTCATCTTCCGCACATTTGATTCAGGTCATTTGGTATTTTAATTAGCCACCTAGGCTTTAGGGCAGCGTGCCCGTATGCTAAACCCTTTTAGTTACTTATTTGGCTTCATCGCCTAATTCCATAATAATGATTCTGCACATATTTGGCCCCAAACGCAGTATTTCTCGTCAGTTGGAGCACCCCTTTGCTGGTACTTTGGCAGCCGGGTGTTATCGCTCGCAAGAATTCCGAACCTCCTAGAAATCACGCCGTTGAGGCGACTGCGAGGCTTCGTGCTGTCTTTGTCACCGGAACTTATTTGTTTCATCTTATCGCCTCACGATTGGCTGCCGAGATATAGTCACGTGGGGACGCGACCGATGTGTCATGTTGCAGCGCTTCCCTCTGGGCAGTTAATCGCAGCCCGTTGCAGAAAGCGTACGTTTGGTGGTTGTGTTACCCAGGCGGCGTCTTTCGGCCCCTTAGGTGCCCGAGGACGCCTGCTGCTGTCCTTTTAGTATTGTTGCCGTGGAGACCCTATTTTCCGTTGCCCGTCTCGAGCTGTGGCAGCGAGCGCTGCGAGAATGGTTTCACCTTCGAGAGGTGTTGTGTTTGTGCGTGCTCCGAATTATTTCGGCGTAGCGTGAGTGCATCTTGAGTCCAGTTTCTGCTCCCGTAAGTAAGGGCCCATTTTCGTCGTCAAGTTGTACGCGTCCTGACGCGTTGCACGTCGCCAGTATGGCGGATGCCCACTCATCACTATAACCGTCGAATATCGAATGTACAGTCGTGTGCAAATAAATCTGGGACAGTGTTTTTTTCACATGCAGATTCAATTAAGAATTGAAGAATATCTCCATTGATTTCCTGCTATCAGAAAGAGTTACATTAAACTTTAACAGGTACTGAAACCCGTAACTCTCTCTGATAAGAGGAAATCCATGGAAATATTCTTCAAATTCTTAACTGAATCTGCATGTAAAAAAAACACTGTCCCAGATTTATTTGCACACGACTGTACCTGCCACCTAAGACTGCAGCCTGTCGCAACTCAACTGTACCAGGCTTCCCGACCGCCTACGTATTAAGGTATGTGTCTTTGAACTGATTACCGTTGTGAACGCGAGTGTTCCTGTCCCGCGGGGAGCATTAAGTCCCGCGTGCGGGTTGTTTTGGAACGCCGCGAGCGAGCCCGTCACGTTTCTTGTGCCTACAGGCACTGTCGTCATATTTGCCCGCATTTCTAAATTACAGACTGTCTATTTTACAAGGGCTTGCATTACTGTATGTTGCATAAGGCGTGGCGCCCACATGCTGTGCGTTCATTCCAAATTACAGACTGTCTATTTTACAAGGGCTTGCATTACTGTATGTTGCATAAGGCTTCGCGCCCGCATGCTGTGCGTTCATTCCAAATTACAGACTGTCTATGTTACAAGTGCTACATTGTTCATTACTGTACGTTGCATAAGGCTTCGCGCTCACATGCTGCGCATTCATTTCGAATTTTAGGCTGTATCTTTGCACGAGCTTGCGCCTAGTGCTACCTTGTTTATTCTGTACATCTGTCGCTAGGTTTAGAGCGTGCGCCAGCTGGTGTGTTCTTAGATATAATATATATATATATATATATAGGGCGACGCACTTCGCTGCCCCATTGTAACCCGTGATTCAATATATGACTTGTTAATTAAGGGAACTATTGTTTTGTTTCGACTTGTGCATGTTCTGTTTCAGATAAGCGCCCCTTCAGTGTAATGATTATTGTGCGACGGGACGAGGGAGCCTTGAGCGTACAGGTGGGTGAGACAGCTGCGTAGTCGCGGCCGGATTGGCACCTAATTACAATCTTTGCATAAGGCAATCCCGAAACTGTTATGTGAACTTGCAACTCATGAGTAACCCTATCGACGGAGTATCTTGAATGCTTCGCCCCGTCTAACCGCCCAGGCCCGGTTAGTCGGGTCAAGACAGGCTTGGTGGCGTCCTCATTATTTTACCGTTGGTTACCGACCCTCTGGCCGTTACCCTCAGATAATCTCGTTAAAGGACCCGCCCATCTCCACTGAAAGTCTAGCTCGACCTAACTTGTTGCGGCGTGGGTGGCGGCCTAGGAGATATTTCGACCCGATTTCGTCAGTTACGGCCCGCGCCGGCCGTTTCGTTATTGTATGAGCCGGTGCGGTGTCGTAAAGTCAGTTTAAGACCGTAACAAAGCAAGTTGTACATACAACGTTGTATTTTATTTTGGTTCTTAAAATGGACTAAATTTAAGGATTTAGTATTTTGGCTACAGGCTACTGCGTCATCGGTGTAACGGGGCTTTTAATATTTCGTGTGCTATTGTTTTTATGCAGAATGTTTATGTTGCTTACATTATTTCATCTATAACGATTATACAAAACAGCTTTATGTTACGGAAGCGAAACGTGGAGAGTACCAAAGAAAACAAAAACGACAATACATGTTTTCGAAAGAAAAAATCTGCGTAGAATATGTGGGCCAGTTAAAGAAAATGAACAGTGGAGAAGCAGGTACAATCATGTATTGTTATTATACCAACTTTTTGATGAATCTGATGTTTCCACGTTCGTGCAAAAGCTGAAATGGGCCGGATATGTTACAACAGATAGATAAAACAAGAGCAGCCAAAACAAGTATACAATAGGAAATTGGATGGTAAACGACGGGTTAGAAGACCAGGAGCCCGCTGTGAAGATAAAATACGAAGCTTCGTACGCTGGGAATCTGCAACTGGAAAGCTGTAGCTATGGACAGACATGACTAGAAGAGAAGGATAGAGGAGGTCAACATCCGACTTGGATTGTAGCGCTATTCGATGAATGAATGGAGCAGCAACCATTAAACCACAATGTGAAATAACACCGCCATCACTAAAAACCTGATTACTTCCAACGCTTATATTCCCCTTAGCAGCCATAGTCATCTACGCATCACAGAATTAGTCACTCAGGGTTTCTTTCATAAAAGCCTTCAAAATGTAGGTATATCGACGTGTTGTTAGAGTATCGTGGGCAGAACGCAAGACTAATAAATCTAATAAATGTTGCTAAGGATGATTGCTCCTACCTTCCATACCCTAGACGTATTTCCAGGAGAATAAGGACTACCGAACACTTGGCGGTTGAAGACAAGGTAGAAATCAAGAGGCTAAATCTAATTTTCTACATACAGGGCTACACTATACTATCTAACTAGCTTAGGACAGAGAGAACTGCAGAATCACGACTGATTACGTATAAATTTCCATGGTTCCACCAGGTACTTTCGAAGTTAAGTGAATCGAGAAAGAAGGGGATTCAATTTCAGTTCATAGTTCAACCAATTGATCCTGTATTTGTAATTTTCGCTGCTTTGGATTCTTACTTACTGTCACAGTTTTAATCTTTTTGGTATTTATAGGAAAAGTACGGAGAGCATTTCTGAATGTGAGTGAGTCTTCGTAGTGCGTTATTCCATATTTTCTCTACTTTGTTTTCAAAACTGCAGAAATTCCCAGTAGTTTAGTCTAAAGTTCATCAATATTTCTCAACCGACGACTCGATGTTCCAGCAGCCAACTTTTATGTTAGTTTCTGTTCATATTCGTTTGTCGGATGTCTCGCAATTGACGGCTACGCCTTATCCATTTTGTTTCGAGCCGTATTTTGTCTAGCAGTCTGACGATTGACTATCTACCATATGATTTTAGGTAGGATACTGCTTCGTTATTTCTTAACACACCGGCTGTGGTGTAATTCACTCATTGCAATAAAAAAAACTGAAAGTTTTAGAAAATACAAAATCGTACTATGGAATGCTAACGGGCTATGCAAACCTGACTACGAAATTTAAGTATTCATCAAGTACCATAACATAAGCAGATCTCCTGCTAATATCTAAAATACATTTTATCAATCGAAGCTTTATGACAATTCCTGGCTATCAAATTAACGACACCTCTCATGCGGATTCTACTGGTAATTAAAAAAAAAACAAATAAAACACTGCGAACTAAATAAATATAACAACTAACTTTAGGCGACAAGTGTTGTAACTTCGGACTGAAGTGAACTGTTAACACTACCAGCAGTACACCGTGCACGGTCTACCCGAGATATTAAATTTTCATCACACTCTTCACATATTTCTTTAATGCTCTCAGAAACAGTTACAGGTGGTACGAAGAATTTCTACTAGGTTCCATACTTACAAATCCCAAAGAAAAAGCTCTTTACAAAAGTATGACGGACAACATTAAACCAAATTTCAATCGGCCACCACACTTACTATCCGATAGATATGAAAAACATTTCGACCTATTAGCGTTTTGAATCACGAAAGAAATAGCGCAAGGATACACCAAAGACACCATCAAAGACCACAGTCTATACATAAGCAGCATAGCCACTTACAATATTTTAGAGAATAGTAACAGCAACCCGTACCACTCAAATTTCAAACTGAGAAAGATGTATATCTAGCAGTAGAGTAAGTATTTAAACCTAAATATAAAAATTGCAGCTTGAAATGTCATTCACGAATGAAGAAAAAAGAATCATATGTTCAACGAAATCCTAATGTCCAACATCTGACTCCAGACAAAATTTTAAAAAAATGGCAAACAACAAGTAACAACGTAACAAAGCATCAAACACCTGAAAAGGATACTACATAAACTGTTAATTTCTTACCAATACAGAAACAAATTATTCGTCGCTGAGAAGTCCAAATTTTTGCAACGATAGCAAGAATCAACTTCGTCAACTGCTACCTTCTACCGGATTTCATGTAAGCTACTTCGAGTGTTACCAATAGCAGCATTAGTTCTCATTACGACTATCTTTAACGCTATTTTAAGATTATGTTATTACCCACCTCAATGGAAACTGGCACATGTAGTAATCAATTCTAAACCAGACAACCCCCGCCCCCCCTGTGAAGTCGAATCGTACAGATCCATCATTTTTCTTCCGGTGATATCCAAGGTTTTCAAAAAGCAAAAAGGTTACGGGCGATTGTAACAAAAGATTGTTCGATACCCACCCATGTTAAGAACATGTTAAGAAAATCACTCTATTATAGAACGAATGCATAGAGTAGTAGCCACCATTGAGCAAAATCTACAAGAATTCTTGGACACGCAAGCGTTTGGTCAGATATGGCATGAAGCTCTCTATTAAAAAATGAAATAGCATTTACCGCCCCCGTATCGTGCTGGTGTCATATCTCATTAATCGGATATTCTAAGTAAAAATCTGGTGTGATACACGCACACAACTTCCTTTTACAGTGATCTTATAATTAGACAAAAATTTGATTTTAAATTTTTAAGCATTTGTCAAAATTTTTCAAAAATTAGAAATTCTACAGAAACCGTACAAAATAGAGTGTTAGTTCAAGAGACAAATTTTCTCTATAATTTTAAGCTGAATTCAAAAATTTTATAATATACCGGGTGTTCTATTTAAAATAGGAGTTAATAAAAAAAATAGAAAAAAAAACAAAAGAAACCCATTTTAGAAGTATTCCACTGGAAAATCACCTATCTCACATTACTACACATTAAAAATGTAATAAAAATGTAAAGTTTAAAAAAAATCGTTAGAGCCGTTTTTGAAAAAATCGAAAAAAACTGAAAAATCACAAGAGTAAACACCTACTTCCGGTTATGAGATTTTCTTCAAAAGCTTGCTGTCGCATCTACATAGTACACAAAATTTATATATGAAGTTTCAACGCCATACCTCTTTCCGTTCTTGAGATATTCTGTTCACAGACAGACACACAGACAGACAGACACACAGACAGACACACAGACAGACACACAGACCAATGAAAAAAAATATGTTTTTTGGGATCAGGGGACTCTAAAACGTGAAGATCTGTTGAAAACTCAATTTCGAATTTTTGGGGCGAATCCAATACTTCCTTTATTGTAAAAGGAAGTAAAAATAACCAACGAGAAATAATAACTTACCCTCATAAAAGTGGGAGTCCCTCAAGGCAGTGCCCTCGCATCAGTGCTCTACACCTCCACACAGCAGATCTGCCAGCGAATGAGAAAATCGTTGCACCAATATTTGCAGACGATACTACTCTACTGGCATTCTACGATGACCCGATGGAAGCATTACAATTTCTATAGGAAAACCGTAATGAGGTGCTAAGCTGGTCAAAGGAGTGGAAAATTCGAACCTATGAAAATAAGACAACGCACATAACTTACGCTAGTTACATTGTATGGAACAACTCCTCTATTGTTTAAAAGTGCTTACCTTACAACCTTGTAGAACAAGTAATCTATTCTTTAAAAGTGCTTACTTTGTAACCTTGCATGCACGCGCATCCTATCACGTGCATCCTTAGTAGATAAGCTATACTATATAAGCTAGTGTATGATATTTTATCGTTAATTACTAGTTCACATGTTAGATATAAGAAATTGTCTGACTGTGTCTTTGAGCTCCAACGTTGTGAAATAAAAGTGTTTTTGAAAAAATAATTTCGAAGGCATTTTTATTTAACTGGCGCAGTCATTCGGATAAGCAAAAGGGCTTAAAGGGTTTTTCGAAAATTAAAAACCAATTTCGCACCTTTGGACTTCAATCCTTATTTGTTCATCGATTCTACCGTCTCATTCTGGATATCCTGGACGCCTTCAGAGACAAACATCGCCAGTACGAAGAGCCGCCGCGTCGATTCCAACTTCCGCAGTCAACCTGGTTATTGTACCCATTTGGTCTTTGGGACCACCTGATCATTGGGATCACCACGTCCAATTGAGGACAACAGGTCTCAGCATAGCAGTCCATTTTAAGACAACCCGACGTAGCAGTTCGCACGCCGTTCGTCATCGCTAACGTCTGTATATCTTGGTAGTATTTCTGAAAGCTCTAACTATTCTTTATCCCGTAGAGCCGCAGTATTTACATTTATATGAATCCATTATTATTAGAAAAGTTTACCAGACTAAAAATGGGATTACATTTATCTTTGAATTACCGCTCACTTCCAAAACCAACAATTATCAAATGATATAATTAATACCATTTCCAATTTTTCTTAAAAACTACCAATTCCGTATGATCATTCCTACCTATAATACTTTATTATTAAATGTTAAAAATAGTATTCCTGTCGAAATAAGTCATTGGAAACCTTTAACCCTAGATACCTATTTTTGCAATCAAAATAATTGTTTAGAAATCCCTACCCATAAATTGTGCGAAACACAATTACCTTTATTTAACAATAATAAAGCATGTACCCCATATTTGTTCAATCAAACAGAAATCAAATTATCGCAATAAATTCTGCGACATGGCTGATATCTTCTCTCTCTGAAGCAATATTGGACGTTAAATGTAATAAATAAAATGTTAGAAAAGCAATATCTAGCTTTAACCTTTTGCACTTAGGGTCAGACTGTGTTGTTTTAATAAATCAAAAACATATGTTATTTACTGCTAAAAGCACGTGCACAAAATGGTTAATTTGAAAATTTCACATAGGTATTGACCGTTTAATAATTCCTGAACCAAATCATATAAACGTTTAAAAAATCGACTTGATTCCCACCGATACCCAAAACTTGATTGAAGACAGAATCAAACTTAATAAATACGAAAATTTGTTAAAACCAGTAAATTATGATAAATTCAATAATATAAGTGTGTCTGCAATTATATTTACGCTATTAACTATTCTTATAATAATTATTTTTGTACTATATATGTATTACTAGCTGAAACCCGCGGCATATGCCGCATTTAAAATGTACAACGAATTTAATAACTTTTGTTGCACTAAAGAAAGTTTTAAAAGCACGCTAGAGATTGGCAGTAAGGAAAAGTTAAAAAAAAAATTTTTAAATGGAAAGTCTCTGGAAAGGAAACGCTCGCCTCTGGAAGGCGTCCTAATTAATACGTCGTTGTTGGAACGCAGTAACAAAAATGGCGGAAAGAATTAATGCTCTGATGAGATTATATGTGAGAATTATTTGCGCCACCGAAATAATTTTCAGCTACCTGCAATCTGTGTTTCTTTTCAGGTTTAAGCCGTTGAGATGTTGAGCGTCATAAAAATATAAATGTGGTAACTCAAGTCTGCAGTTACGCCGTTACTTTTATTGTTAAATAACTCGATTAATTATTATTTCTTTGTCATTTTAAACTGCCATTATTATTATTATCTCTATAATAGTTTCCATAAGTAACTGTTTATAATGTTTATATGCTAGCGAGTTAATTTTCTTCTTAAATCGCTAGTGAATTAATAGTAGATTGTTCTACAAGTTAAAAAAAGTGAGAATTTTCCAGCGAATGTAAAAGTTTTACGTGAGCATGGAAAAATGACGCTGTAGCCCGCGCGCATTTAAAGTTTTGCGTGTTAGATAGATATACTTTATTTGTGACATTACAAAAAAAAATTCTTTTACACACGTCTACTATATGGCAAATGCTACACCAAATACATACAATATATACAGTTCACATTTAATTATATATATTTATTCCTAATTCAGTACGTAAAGCATGCTTAGAGGCACATTTTTGATAACGGTGATACAACTTAGATTAAATTTAGATTTTAATTTATTGGCATACATGTTTAACGTCAGCGTACAAACAATTTCCAGAATATTTTATACCACATTGAATATTATGTATCATCGGATGAACATTTTTATTATTTGGCCTGAACGAGATCAGGTGATTAAATCAATGCCAGAATGCTTCAAGGTAGCATTTGGCAACAAGATTTCAGTAATAATCGATTGTTTTGAGATGAGAGTGGAAAAATCAAGTAGCCTTGAAGTACAATGTACTACATGGTCTACGTAAGGTACTATATTTATACGAGCAAGCTTATCCGCCATTTTGAGTTACTGAAAGTGGCGGCAAATTCAAATTCTAGTTACTTTCCAAATAGCATACGGTAAGTCGGAAAAACAACGATCCTGTCATTTAATTTAATCCGTCTTGAAAAAGATTGGTTTTTAAACAAATAAAAAGAAAGCAGAAAAAATCGAAACGAAAACACTGTTAACTAACACGTACGTGGTTCAAATTAGAGAACTTTAATAGTACCTTAGTTCAAACAACAGTGACGAGTGACAGAACTCAATAGAATTGACAGATACAGTTGACAGCACAGAACAACACCTACACACTGTATAGATTTAAATAACCACACTTGGATGAAGACTGTAACTATAATTAGCATCGTAATGGAATGCAGCAAGATTTAAATCAGCATGCATTGTTCGTCTGGATCGAGCAGTACGTACTCCAACGGTTTCTTGTCTTGTTTGGTTGACAGACGACAGAACGCAAGGTTACCGATCAGCGCAGCCAACGGCTTGGCGCTAAAATCCCTGTGACACAAAATCTAGTGGGATAAGCTTGCCTGGTTAATAAAGCACTCTAGGTCTACGTACAAACAACATAATATGGTAAAGGTACTAATAGGCATCACTCCTCCTGGATCAATATCATTTATATCACATGGATATGGTGGCAAAATAAGCGATAAAGGTCTAACAGAGGATTGTGGGATTTTAAACAATCTTTTGTCAGGAGATTTTGTATTGACAGATCGTGGCTTTTTAATAAAAGACTCCCTAGGACTACATATGGCCACAGTGATTACGCCTACTTTTCTAAAAGGGATACGGCAGCTCGATCCAAGGGATATAGAATCAACCAGGAATATAGCAAGCGTGAGGTAGTGCAATTATATTATTACAATAATTATCTTAACTACCTATATCTTTTTTTCAGAATACACGTCAAACGCGATATTGGAGTCCTTCGTCAAAAAAATACAGTTCTTCACGTAACGATGCCCATGTTCCTGGCGAAAAAGAAAACTGATGATGTTGCTGTGGTAGATCAGATATTAACAGTTTCTTGTGCCCTCGTAAATTTATGCCCTCCTATAACTGTATAATTATGAAAGAAATCTTATTAACAAAGTTAATCTAATTATTTTTACTTTAATAATAATATTAATAATATCTACAAAAGTATTAATAGTTATTTAGACCACAAGTGTTAGAAGTGCAACTTTTTTTCACACGCGTGAAAAATAAGCACGCTAAGACGAGTTGTCTATAAGATTTTTTAAAATTTCATTAAACATTCAAATCCAAGCCTATTTTGTATAGAATTGTATTTGCCTTCATTTTAGTCAAGTGCGTTGGTCAGTTCTGGTAACTAAGGAAACGTCCAATTAGAATCGTTCATTCCTAAATTAAAAGCAAAGTGTCACCTTTTTTCACTGAGTGAAAAAAAGTGGCACTTAACACACCGAAATTAATTTAAAAAAGCCTACTTTTTTAAATGAAATTTAAAAAAATTAGTTAATTATCAGTTCTGAGTGTCTTTTCCAAAGTGTGCGAAAAAGTTGTGGCAAATCGAATGGTATCGTTCCTGAATAAATATAGTCAAATTTATATCCATTCGAAGTCACGTGATAATCTAGTAATTTTACGTATATCGATTCTTAAAAATGCAATTTTAGGGAAATAAATGACTTTCCGTTTTGTAGGTTATCCTGACATATGCCAATTTCTAAAACAAGGTTGCTACGGGTTTATTCTCTTATATGAAATTAAACTGAATTTACAGGTTAAAGAAAACATAACATGTCGTAAAAAAACCTGCTGCGTATAGCAAATTTTAAGTTAATTTCTGTGCATGCATATTCTGTTATAGAACATTGCCATCTGAAGCCTATTTCCTTGCACAATCTATTTAGGGAAGAAACTGAATATGAAAAATCTCCTCCAGATTCTTCAACCAAGCATTTTTTAGATTTTTTATGGTTACAAATTCTTTAGCTACATACATTTTATATATAGTGTCTTGACTGCTTCGTCGACTTCCGTTTTTGCATTCTTCACTTTCTGGCTCATATTTTTGGTAAATTGTGCTCTCCGAGATATTTAACGCAAGAGAAGCACGGCGAACAGCGTTGGGGGATGAAACTGTTGATTTACTTTTATTAATATTGTACTCTTCATAAAAAACAACGCATAATATTCAAATTAATTGTTGTGACTGCTCGTTATACCGCATGTCCGATGGTTTCTTTTAATTTCCAGTTTTCGGCTCGACAATTTTAGGTTTTATTACCCTTATCTCAATAACTTACACGAAAAATATAATCTGACAGATTAGAAACGTCAAATTTTTAAAATTAATTTTATCAATCGACATGCCTTTTTTTAAATTTCTTCCATTTCATCTATTTTACTAAAGATGAACAGTGACAGACAAAGGTCACGTGACTCCGAATGGGTATAATTTTGACTATACAATCTGTTCTCCGATACACAACACGGCTTCAGACAGCTCAGATCTACAGAAACTGCTAGTTTTAGCCTGCTCCGCTATGTCTATCAGCAACTGGATAACGGTAAATTTGTTGCATCAATATTTTTCGACATATCGCGTGCATTCGACACTGTGAATGTGGAATGCATTAGAAAAAAGTTATGTTCCTTAGGCATTCGGGGCCCACTTCTTATGTGGCTGATATCTTTTCTTACTAACAGAAAACTGTTTGTTAAAATTAATGATGTAACGTCCACCACTGTCCGTATAAACTTAGATGTTGTTCAGGGCTCGGTATTAGGCCCCTTGCTGTATCTATTGTATGTTACCGATTTGCCCTTACATGTTACATGCGCGCAAATCGTTAGCTTCGCTGACGACACAGCTTTCACTGTATCTGCCGATACGGTAAAGGAACTCACTTATAAAATTGAAATTTGTCACCTGGAGTTCAAAAACTGGTGCTTAAAAAATCAACTTGTACTCAACATGAACAAAACTGTTTGTGTGAACTTTAATGCCTTGAATAATATAAAGGGTATTCCATATAATTCCCAATTGTGCGCTTATCTAGGCATATGTATCGATTCTAATCTCGACTGGAGGGAACAAATAAACTTAGTATGTAAAAAACTGAATTGTGCTTACTACGCTATTTTAAAATTAAAGCCGGTACTTGACACGTCTGACTTAATACAGGTATATTATGCCTTGGCTTTCAGCCACATGACTTATGTTTTGTTATGGGGTATGGCTACCAAATGGAAGCGAGTATTTGTTCTCCAAAAGCGTCTACTCGCCAGTCGTGCAAACCCTTCTTTTTGGAGAACAACTTACCAACATTTCCATTTATAATGATTTTCAAATTAGCAGTATTTGCGCAGCAACATATGCATTATTTTTCAACGAGTAACAATACTCATCAATATCCCACCAGACATGGTGACCTGTTAGCCATACCTAGGCGTCGGACTGCTGAATTTAAAAAGTCCCTCATTTATAATTGTATTAAAATCTACAATTCGCTACCGATATATATTAAATCATATAAAATCGATAAATTTAACTTAAATCCATTTTAATTAAAAAGTGTTTTTATGACTACAACAATATTCTACTACATTAGGTATTACTTTTATCTGTCAATGTCCATGTCACTTTTGTAGTTGATCTGTTGACAATAAACGATACTTACTTACTTAAGGATCTAACGTTAATACTATCCACCACCATTTATTATATAATGTAGAATTATTTGATTATCTTTTTCTGCATGTGGCCAATTAATAAAAAGCAAAATTAGAATATCACATAGCAGAAATTATTAAATAGTACCTATACGATAAGAAACAAGGATATTTCGAAACTATGTAAGCTACATTAACAATCAATAAAATTACACATGCTGTCTACACAACATAAAAGAATAATTAATGTCTAAATTAAGTAAGAAAAATAATTTTATAATGCATAAAGTATAAAGGATATTTAGAAGTTATTTAATGTACATAAACAATCAAAATATTTACACAAAATAATTCTATTTATATTTACAGAGTTCACATAACCACTTTCCTTTAGGAATTTTTTTTAATTGTAGGCATGCTGAATGGTACAATTTTATTCTACATTTTCTGTCAGAACATTTTACCATTTGTTCGCCGTCGTCTGGTTTCCTACAGTGACACCATAGCTGCAATCCATAATTAAAATAGGTACATAACATTGTAACATATAATTCACAAAAATACAAACCTCTTCATCATCGGTGCCTATTACAATGTCACTGGAAATTGAACCAACACCTATAGCTCGCATGTCCATGGGGATGTCATCTGAACTTGGACCAGCACTCGTAGATGGCATATCCATCCGGAGATGCCCCAACCTGTGGGTACTGTCGGTTTAGACATAGACCTATTGTTTGTTACCAAAATGTATGTGGGTTTTCTCCGTCTTATTAGTGTAAGCTTGTAGGGCTTTTTTTTCATGTTCACAACTATAAACTGTAGCCGTCGTCTTAAAGCGAGTTGCTAAGGGATAACATACTGAACGTATCAAGGACAGGGATGGTTTTTCCAGTTTGGTTCTGTGAACGCCTTTAAATTTTGAAGCCGTAATTCGACCAGCTCTGTATTGGTACCACGCAGCAGAATTTGCTTGCTTATTAGTAGCATTTTCGAGTTTGCGGCATTCTTCGATGGACATGCTCATATCTAACTCGGAACCTAAAATACAACATTTTTAGCTGCTGTCGTCGTTGATCACATCGGTCATAAGTTGCCATAACAGCATGATTTACCTGTTGGGTTTAAGGGGGATTCGCAGGAGCGCACCGTGATTCGATTATCTTCTAGGAATTTCTTAACATCTTCATTACTAACTGTAAGTTAAACTTGAGTCAGAAATATAAAAGAACAATGCTCAATGCACACTATACTTGCGTTTTTGTTTAGTCAAAGTACGAGTTACTTCTTTCGCCCACTTGCATTCATGGATGGCTTTTTCTGCATGAAGTTTTTTGATTTGCTGCTGTCGTCGTTGCCGCTATGATTTACCAGCTTGTTTCATTTTACTGGGCGAAGAGGCCAAGCATAAAAATTTGCAGAAATATAGGTTATGTAGCATTAACGTTGGCGTCGCTTTTACACTATGCTAGAAACGTACGGCTTGGATTTCATTGCTTGGTTGCTTGGCAGCGTTCAGTAAGCAGATATGAAAATTAACCAAAGTGGACTTGCCTTCGAAGCTGAGTCAATAGTTTTAAAAAACACAAGAAATAGGCATAATAAATAATTGTTTTCTGTAATAATATCGCTATTAAAAGTTAAGGGAAGTTTGTTTACAAAAACCCGAAAATAGAAATGGTGGAATGCAACCATAGTACTTTTAGTTGTGTAAACACGACTTGTAGTCTTCTGCATTATTATAAGTAATAATAGAAACGCAATGAAAATTAAGCTTATTATATTTTTAAATAAAGATTTCGAATCACAAGACGTAAATGCGTAAGTTTAATTTTCTTTTACCTTTGTAAGATTCAACAAGGCAAATTTAATATTCCCTCGTTGAATGATTTTTTCGGCGGATGAGTTACATTGTATGGAACAACTCCCCTATTGTTTAAAAGTGCTGACCTTGCAACCTTGTAGAACAAGTAATATATTGTTTAAAAGTGCTTACTTTGTAACCTTGCATGCACGCGCATCCTGTCACGTGCATCCCTAGCCGATAAGATATACTAAGCTAGTGTGTGATATTTTATCGTTAGTTCCTAGTTCACATGTTGGATTTAAGAAATTGTCTGACTGTGTCTCTGAGCTCCAACGTATATACTATACGTTGGAGCTCAAAGACACAGTGTTTTTTAAAAAGTTTTTTCGACGGCTTTTTTATTTATCTCGCGGACAGGAGAGTAACATGTTCTCAATTTATCATAAATAACAAGTACCAACCTTGGATTGCACAACCACAGACGCCTGCACTGGCGCACCCACATATGGAACGAAAGAAAACCACTAAACCATCAACCCAGTAAAATTTTACGGGTAAAAGGCAAAACATTTACAATTAATAATAATAATAATATGGTCTTTATTTACACACATAATAATGAATCACAATTTACATAAAAGGAAAAAGAAAACACCTACATTCAGTTGTTAATAATAAAGAAGAGATATCTGGAGGGCGAGATTCAGCTCAAAGCAAAAGCAGTCAGTGTTGCCAACAGTCGAGAATCGGTTTCCACCAGAAGGTAAATTAAAATCCACCAGAATTCCACTAATAATTTTTTTTGTCAGAATAATCTTTTATTCACAACAGCACAGATAAACAAAAGTAAAAAAAAATAACATTAACATAAAAAATATATACTTATTTCCTATTTTTATTAAAATTAGGAAGCAAACATTACAACACAAACAGTTGCTGTTAAAGATGTAGATTCCCGTTAAAGATGTAGATTCCCAGTTATGCTCCTTTAATTCACTTTTTAACACAAATATTGAATTTTTTATTCGTTAAAGTCTCATCAACAAAATGCAAAGCGCAAGTGACATAAGATTCGTGAGAGAACCCTTTTATAAGCTATTTTTACATGTTTTCCTCTAATTACGAGCAGATAAATTAAAAAAATCCCTCATTATGTATTTGAACAAGATTTTTTTTCCTGCAAAATGCTATTATACCGGGTGGCCATAAACATCTGAGATCCCGGTAGCCATGGAATTAGCTACTTATAAATGTTGGTTAGCATTATACATATTTTAATTATAATAAGTATTGGTATGAAATGTAATAAAATGCAAATAAGAGGAGGAGAATGTGCCCCAGATTCTGCAGTTTAGCCTACGACTCGATTATAAAAATCTCCCGTTCTAACTCCATTACTTATTGCAATCTGTAATAATTTTTGACAAATAGGAATTTTAGTTGTGATGACATTAATGACATTTAGTTTAGTTGGATTCATCACTTTAATAAAGCGGTGTTGATTCCAAAGGTAATGTGATATCAGATATTTATAGCCACCCGGTACTTACTTATCATAGCCAGCTTTATCAGTTTCCACTACACGTCAGTGGGTATGAATAAAGCTGGCCATGCTTCAATAGTGTTGACATTGCTTTTGACTACTAATTTATAAAATTGAAGAAAAATACCAGGAATTCACTAAAAAATTTGTGTAATCTACCAGATTTTCTACTATCTACCAGATTGAAAATTAGTCCACTAAATACGTGTTTCATTCTACCAGATTTAGTAGAAAATCTACTAAGTTGGCAACACTGAAAGCAGTGAGCTGTTCTTCCACCTAAGCCTACGTTCCAAAAACAAACAAAAAACACACAATACTAAAAATATAGTCTGGCTTTGCCTTCACTGTTGCCCGAAAACCACTACGCATTCAAAAATAGGAGTACATTTTAAATTTGTCTTGAATGAAGTGTTTTGTGGAGCTAACATCTAAACGAAGATAAAGAGAGTGTTTGTACTTTGAGGTGTACGGGCAAGTTACCAAACCACTTCGCAATGTTAATATATAAATAACGTCGTTTTTCAAATTCACTGTAACTTAATGGAACAGTGATATTACTCCTTAACCTCAAATTTAAATTATGCACATCTGTACGAAATTAGATTTTGTTATATAAGTACGGTGGAGTCTTAAATAGCAGAATTTTGTAATACAAAACGGAGCGACGAAAGAGTCGCTTGTTGATCATATTTAACCACCCAGCATCTTACAGTTTATGAGTTATCCGGTCATATTTACGAATACCATAAATAAGTCGCAAACAGGCATTCTGTAGTTTTTGAATTCTAAGTTTATCCTGATAATCAAGACATGAATCGTATACTACGTCGCAATAATCCATTTGAGATAAAACCAAACTACGGCATAATGTAGCCTTCACGTCGGTGCTCAAAACATGTCGGTTTTGGTATATGGACCGCAGATTACAATAAACTTTCTGCAAACATTTAAAGACATGTTGCTTAAAACGTACCGAGGAATCCAAAATTAATCCCAAGTTCTTTATAGTTTCAACAACTGGTAATAAATTGTCGAAAATTTTGACTTCTACATGAAGTTTCGCAAATTCAATATCTTTTTTCTTTCCAAAATATATTACAGACGATTTATTAGCATTAAGCTTTAATGAATGCTGTTGTTAATGATAAAGAGACGTTCAAAATCTTTATTAATAAATGTATTTGCAAAATTTGCGTTTGCAGCATGAAAAGAAAATTAAATTTGTGAATCGTCAGCATAAAAATGAGAATTACAAGAAACAATCGCAGAAGAAAAATGAGAAACGTAAATCGTAAACAAAAGTGGACCAAGAATTGAACCTTGGGGCACTCCTCTATTATTAACTATAAAGTTGGATATGTTGTTGCCAACTCTGACAGCTTGTAACTGCCCACATAAATAATTCGACAATAAGGAAACTACATCGGATTTTAAACCAATATGAATATAGTGTAAAATCGATAGCAAAGTTTTATACTCAATTGTGTCGAAAGCTTTTGAATAATCTAAGAGAATAAGCACAGTGGCTTTGCCAGCATCAGTAGCAGAAACCAGATCCTTGACAATATTTAAGAGAGCAGTGGCACAGCTATGTCCTTTTCTGAAACCCGACTGTGTAACAGGTAGTGTCCTATTTGAATCTGTATGTTCACGGAGTTGTTGCTCAATGATCTTCTCGATAATTTTTGACATTGCTGGTAAAATACTGATTGGCCTCAGATCTTTAAAAGTCTTAGGACTATTTATTTTAGGGATAGGATTAATAATAGCATATTTCCAGGCTTCCGGAGAAACAGAATTTTTTAAACAATAATCAACGAGATGAGTTATGACAGACAAGAGAAAAAGGACAGAAAATTTAATAACAGTAATACCTATGCCGTCATGTCCAATCGAGTTAGTTTTAATGGAAAATATAATTTTTAGTACTACCAATTTATTTACAGATTTAAAAACAAAATATGAATTAATAGAATTTTTAGCATTAGTCGAGTAAAAAGTACGAATATTATCAGAATTCGTCGAAATTGAAGGGATAGAGTTAACAAAATAATTATTTAATTTGTTACTATCAGATAATTCAGGAGGCAAGTCTGCTCGAACCGATTTTATCGAAATATTGAGTTCTTTTAGATTTTTCCAAAACAATCGCGTGTTGTCAGTAAATACAGAATTAAAGTATGCTTTTTTCTCTCTTCTAGCGGTACTTATAACCTGATTCCGCAGTTGTTTATAAAAATGAAAATAATTAGGATTTTTCGACTTTTTGAATTTATGTAACGCCTGATCTCTTAACATCATGTCCTTAAGTGTATTAGTTAGCCATGAAGCATATGCTTTAGTAATCCGAAGTGTTTTTTCTGGAGCAAATAAATTTAATAAAATTAATACATTTTCGTTAAAAAACTTGACTTTTTCATCTATATTATTTATATAGTAAATATTATTGCATGGAATAGAACGCAAAACATAATCAAATTCAGTATAATTAAAATGTCTGACACTTCTACATGTTTTAAAAATAGGATGTTTGTTTTTTAAGTTTGGCAAATTGATACTACAGCATACTGAATAATAATCAAAATTACCATTCACTGGTACAACAGAAAAGGAAATTATGATTTTCGTTTTAGAAGTTAGTATAAAATCAATAAGTGTACTAGAGGTTTCTGTTTCACGAGTCGGTTCGGTAATTAACTGAGAGAATCCGAAAGTTTAGAAAAACCATTATACAAGCAGAAGCTGCAGTGTTAACATTAAATAAATCCATGTTAAAATCACCGAAGCAAAAGACAGCCTCAACATCCGGCAATATCACAAACAAAGTTGACTCTAAAAAATTTATAAAATCGCTATAAAATTTTTGATGTGGATTGTATACCACCCCATGCATATTTGTGACCCTGGAAGGAAATACTCAACCATAGCTGTTCGATATCAATACAGGTATCAATGACAGTATAACGTAATGATGACGCGAGATAAAATGCAACTCCTCCGCCTCTGGCCAGTGGGTCTCTCCATATTATATTAAATCCACTTACAAAAACATCCTCGTCCTCAATAACGCCAGTTAACCAGGTTTCGGTAACAGCTAGCACATCACATTAAGGACATACTCCCTAACATCAAAACAATTATTAACTAGTGAAGGGCAATTAATATGAAAATAATTCAAATTTAAATCTGAATTAAAAAAAATTGGAAGTAACTGACTATCGGGCAAAATGAAAGCGAAGCAAGACATCGCATAATGACAATAATTATAAATAGCACTCGTAAAGTGAGAAAAATTAAGTTAAACTTGTATATTGAACCTCGTAATCAAAATTAAAATTCAAAACACAGAAAATTAAACAAATTAAACGTACCAAACAAATAACTTATTTAACTATATTAAACCAAGTAGAAAAACAATAAATTATCAACAAATCAGTTACTTGAAATGAAAACATAAATGTGCAAATAATGATATGTAAACAAAATAAGTTCACTAAAAATTCTCTAAAGTGTTCATGGAAGATGGATTACTTGCGTACAAATAATAATAATAATAAATTATTCTTAAAACCGATGTGGATGTACGGTATTGAACTCTGGGGTACAGCAAGTACCTCTAACATAGAAAATCCTTTAAACCGTTCAATAAATGAATGATCACTGAAGCTCCATAGTACGTATGTAACTCTGTCATTCAACCAGTTCTTAACATAACCTGCAGTAAAGAACTGATCTAATCGAATAGTTGAAAATATATTTTTTAAAAGCTGGAGATCCATCCTTGCGTTGCTATCAACCTAGATAGCTACTGACAGGTTATCGAGGCAGAAGACAACTATCTAAGCACAACTTACTAAATTTTTTAAATAATTTTATCAAAAATTATTCTTGAAGTTTCTGATTGCAACCCTTTGTTAAATGGAAATTAAAATTGATGATTTAGAATTAGGCTGCTTGTTGGATTTAGTTGCGTTAACTTTTCTGCCATATGGAGAAGATACGGGTGGAACATATTCGTGTCATACATTATCTATCTACTGTTTGTTGTATTGATTATTATCACTCTCGTTTACCTTACAAATTATAGTTGAACTATTTAACTGAAGAATGTTTTGGAATTATTTCTATCTCCAGTTTTACTTCCTGTTCAATTTTCAATATTGCTTTAGTTCATCACTTGCGATATTAAAAAAATTGTCTGTAGCATTTTTGTTTTTAGGACTCTTTTAAAAATAACCGTCGGTCATTTGCTTGAATATTAAGAAAAAAAAAATATTTTGGTGTAATGCAATACGTCAACTGGGCGGATATAATAAAAGACCACTTTGTATATAAGTAACCCCGATTTTGTGACAAACCAATTTTTATGGTGCTATAAATACGAGCAAGATTTCCTGATATCGGCGCTTTCATTGAGAAAAAATATGGCACTGAAATTTACGAGACCACAACAGACGCCTCCGAAGCAACGCTGTTAATGTGCACAAGCATTCTATTAATAAATCCTTATTACAACAATATCCATAAAACCCTGGTTAAAATAAATTCGAAAGGCGTCGGGGCGCAGCCACGGTCAGCAATCACAAAGCCCCCGGCGAACCGACGCTACTCTTTGTTAATTTGCGGTATGTTCCATCCGACCGCTGGAGTTTCCGGAAGAGCGGGCTTCGTCGCTTTTTCCCTGATTCGGACGTTTATGGCGAATTTGAACTCCATGGCCAAGGCCTCGCGCAGTGATAACTGAAAACCAGCAATCAAGCAGGGTGCGGATGGCATTCGAATTGAGCTTACGTGTCTTCGTACGGCTGTCTTCTTCACGTTCCACAGGAACTCCACAAGGGCGACAAGCAAGGCCGTTGCTATTCCAGCCGCTAGGACTACGAATACTCCGCCCACGTTCGACAGGCCCAGTCTCGCTGCCGATTCTGAATCGGAACTTTCTTTCTGTTGAGCATATAAGATTAACCAATAGAAATGATATCGGTACAGAATTTAACAGAGTGTTTTGCACATCCAATGCTGCTAATTTGAAGTAATTACCTCTATTTTGAGGTACACCTGATATAACTTGAGATTTTAAGTTTATCAACTTTTTATAGTTGCCTTAAACAATAATTTTAGGAAGCATTACTTTATTATATTTCGTACGCTTGTAATAAATTTCATAATTTCTAACTATTTTTCTATAGCAATAAAATACGTATATACAATTGTATACAGATCTTTTAATGCATTCTGCACGAAAGTTTTCCTTGGATTTGTTAAGTTGCACATGAACAGAACCGTAGTATTTATGTTGTTGTATAACCAATACAACCTCCATCAAACTTACTGTCATTTGACAGAATAGAATATTGTTGCCAGATGGACTGCCGATTTTGATAGTACATACAAGTGGAGCAATAATTAAAATGTAAAGTATTGTAAGACCTTGGATGTAGTTAATTTAAAATGTTTTCAATTACACAATTACTGAAACTAGATAAATATTATATAAAAATCACTAAAGTTATATTTTTGGTTCTACTTAAATAAACTGTTACTTTTTTTGTTCTAGGTTAAAAAAAATGCTATGCATTGACATAAACAGCGTCTTTAACAACTAATAAGCAAAAGCTATCATTGACTCATTACCACCTATTTAATGTTTTACCAATTTGACGGTGTCAAAAATAAATTGTATCTAAGACCACTACTAAAAGTACGCCTTTTAGCGCTAGCTTGTTTCACTAAAAGTTACGTTTTATAGTTTAGCGTGGTTAAAGAAATCAGCTGTTTACTTTAAGCACATCTGCTGTGTAAACTGAAGTGAGGTTATAAAACTACAATTTCGAACTGGAAGTGAAGTTGCAAAGTTATTCTAGTTACTCCTTGCGTTACAGGTAAAGTGTTTTTGAAATAATTAAAGCGTTGTGTAATGAATAAAGTCAGATCTGTAGTATTAATAATTACCTTTCGTAACTGACCTTGACAGTACTGGCTGCGCAAACATTCGCCCGCGCGCCAAGGTCTACTGTTTATTATGACATAAATTATAAGTGACGTAGATGCAAACATTTGTTGAATCGATATTTATGGATAATAACAGTAAAATTAAGGTCGTAGATAATAGTTATTTACTATACAAGTGGAATAACAGCATCATTAATATGCGTGTGTTACAAACGAGTGCGTAGCACGAGTTATGTAAGCACACAAGTATATTAATGATGCATTATCACACATATATTGTACAAAATTTTATCTACGACTGCCTAAAATTGAGAAAAGTGCATTAAGAGAAATGTCAGATCTGTCATTTACAAAAATATTTTAGTAGGCAAATGTCATTATGTCATTCATTTGACACTATTTCAGTTAGGTAATGAAGTTATTACACAACTCAGTTGCGTAATTAAACCATTACATAACTGAGTGGTGTAATGAGCTTCATTACCTAACTGAAATAGTGTCAAATGAGTGACGTAATGAGTTACTTACCCAACTGGAGTAGATAAAATATTGTATGCAACTCGTGCTAAAAGCCGTTTATGCACGGGACATGTTATGAAACTCAGCCTTCGGCTTTGTTTAATAATTTTCATGTCTCGTGCATAAACGTCAACTTTTAGCACTTGTTGCATAAATAGCTATTAAGATTCAAAAATAATTTTGTTTTGGAATTTATGCCGGTACTAGAAAAATTTAAATGCACTTCGGGCGTATTTTTGGTCTCTAATGCTTACAAACCTTCATCCTACCAGCCCCGGTTTTAAAACTACATTCTAGACCTAGAAATAATACTTATTACCCTCGGTAGATGTACATAAATAACTACATCTATAACTTTTTTCTACTTTACAGTGATCGACGTTTCCGCTGTGCTACACACAATTGCAAAAAAGAGAAGCGAAAAAGAGAAGAATTTAGAGGATAGAGCGTACCCCAACAATGACCTAAATAAAAATTAATGTAAATCAAGCAAATTAAATAGATTTTGTAATTTCCTTCCGCAGATGATTTAGTCAACGTCAGTTTAACAGTTGTTTGTATTGTTTAAATTTCATTGCGAATCAATTTGTAGAGTTTTCTTCTTTCTAAGGGAAACATGTTTGAGTAATATTTCGGCATCGTACATAGTAGTTATCCAAATGGCTAAACGGATAGATAATCGATGGAATTAGTCTTTAGTAACACACGACAATTAATAATAATATAAAGAATAATTTGATCCTCTAGAATATTGCATGGATGGTTTTGGGTTCAACTATTGTTGTTCTTCTAGTAATTAAATGATCCATCGATTTCTTTCTAACAAGAGAATTATTTAAATGTGAATTTCAGTGTTAGTATCTTTTCTTAATGTTTTTGAAACTATATTACTTTGTTTTATACCTCACGTCTTACATAATTATGTTGTCTTTTACTATCCAACATCGCATTAACCTGTGCAGCATATCATTGTATTGTACTTACTATTGAAGTATAACATTACACTTAATTATGTAAGTACAGAGACATCGCAAAAGATTGAAGACAGCAGTGGCTTGCCTCATCTTTTATTCTACAAGAAAAAGTAGATAAATTATCTGCCTAGACAGTTGACAATTGATGTACTTCAGTTTTTAATGCCAAATCGTGACAAGTTTCTCATAGTTACCTGCCAAATTTAATAGAGTTTCGTTTGTTGTTATTTTTTTCTGGAGTGTTTTGTGTCTAAGAGGGGTTGTTGTGAAATCGGAGCATTTTCAAGTCTTTTTTGTGTTGCTTACGATAAATAGTATTATGGTTTATAAAACTCCGCCTGTAGTACCGGTGGATGGATTGAGTAATTCATCGGTGCTGATACAGGTCTCAAGCCCGGGCAAAAGAGGAGGGTTGTGGCGTCAGGATTTAGCATCCTGGCACACGTAAGGAAAAGAAATATTCCCGGGTGGAAACCCACACCTTCGGAGAAGAAAGCCCCATTGGATACGGGGGGGGGGGGGAGTACTACGTTTAGGTAAATAGTAAACCCAAGCTTGAATCTAAGCCAAAGGAAGAAACACAAAAATAGACAATTGATTCTCGGAACCTGGAACAATCAAGGTAAAGAAGGAAGAAAGCCGGAGTAGTAATATTAATAAGAAAGAAATGGATAAGGAAAATAACGGCATGGGAACCCATTAACGAGAGAATAATAAAATTAAATATGACAATCTTCTGAAGGGAAATGGTGATACTCGGAGTCTATGGACCAACAAAT
Source organism: Agriotes lineatus (assembly GCA_940337035.1). NCBI lineage: Eukaryota > Metazoa > Arthropoda > Insecta > Coleoptera > Elateridae > Agriotes > Agriotes lineatus. The sequence goes on along the minus strand of OW679194.1, from coordinate 261,387,079 downwards.
GACAGTAATGTAAGAGAAAAAGGTAAATTTATGGAGACACTGAGAGAGGAAATAAGAAAAGTGAAGAACAACCAAGAATTAATAATAGCGGGAGACTTGAATGGAAGAACGGAAAGAAAATATAATAACAAAACGGTAGGAAGATTTGAGAGATGAGACCAGCAACGATAATGGAAAAAGACTAACCGAGATATGCTAACTAAATCACCTCGAACTAACTAACGGATTCTGTAAACACAACGAAATCCACAAATATACATGGATCTAAGCCACACGGAATTTAAAGTCTGTAATTAACTACGTTATAGTAAAAACAGCACTACAATTAGAATAAAAGAAGTCAGGGTAAAAAGAGGAGCCGAATGTGGAACGGGTCATAGACTGTTAGTAGCTAACCTGCAATTTCCATGGAATAAGGCAAGAACAAGCACAAAAGACAAATAGGAAGAAAAAGATAAGTAAGGAGTACAGCAGAAGGAAAACGCGCCGAAGCAAATAAATAAAGAGAAAAGGTTCAAAATATATCTGTTACAAGACGAGTCAATAAGAGATCTATACAAAAAAAGATTAGATCAAAAACACATAGAATTCAACTACAAAAGCATCCAAGAAATGTATAACCAAGTAAAAGAGTCCATTAAACAAGCAATCCCTAGAAGGAGAGGAAGAAAACCAGGACAAACACTATAAAAGTAGGATCAACGAAAAGACCAAATAAGTGATACAGGAAAAAAGGCTCTATACGAGAAGTGGCTAAATACGAACTCAGACGAGGACTTACAGAAATACAGAGAGAAAAACAGAGAAACAAAGAGATTGATAAACAAAGGAAACAACGAGAGGTAGGAAAAGGCATGTGAGAATATTGAACAATACATAGGCGGAACAAGAAGTACGGAGTCATGGAGGAGAGCACTATAAACGAATATAAGAGAAGGAGCATATATACAATATATACAAGAAAAACAATGGGAAGAATATTATAAAATACTACTAACTGAGGACAGACCACAGTTCCAAGAAAGGAACATCTAGGGAGATTATAACGGGGCAATTAGACAAATAGAAGTCAGCAACGAAGAAGTCAAGAAAGCCATAAAAACATTGAAAAAGAACAAATCATCGGGGCCAGGAAATATAGTAAATGAGATGATTAAATAGGGATCACTAAAGTTGCATTGGATATTAAGAAACATGTTCCACAGAGCGGCAAACGGGCAAAAGTTACCAGATGGATGGACAGACGCACACATAATCTCTATTTTCAAAAAGGGAGATAAAAGAAAATGCACGAACTACAGCAACAGCAGCATAATTTCGAGTGTCGGAGGACTATACGGTAAAATTATCAAAAACAAAATAGAACACAACATACAGGGGAAAATTGGAGATGATCAAGCCGGGTTTACGGCCGGGAGACCGCATGTGTAGACCATATATATACCATAGGACAAGCAATTGAAAAGAAACTCGCCAAAAACAAAGAAATTCACTTAGCGTTCATTGACATAAGAAAGGCATACGACTCTGTACGGAGAAAACAACTTTGGATGGCGATGGAAAAAAAAAGTATAGATAAAGAACTAATTAAAAAAGTACAAGCCCTCTACAACAATTATACCGTGGCTATTAAAATTGGTGACAAACTAAGTAATAAATTTCAAACATCCAAAGGTCTCTTGCAGGGATGCTCCACGTCTCCGACACCCTTCAAAATATATATGGAACAAACATTGAAACCATGGAAACAGAAGTGCAAAGGAATGGGAGTCCCAGTGAGAGAAGATTATATTTATACACTCTAAGTTTCGCGGATGACCAGGTGGCCATTGCACAAGACGAGAAAGATCTAATTTATATGGTGATAAAGCTAAAAGAAGAATACACCAGAGCAGGACTGGAGATAAACTTAGACAAAACGGAATACCTAACAACGAAAGAAGGAAACATTGCAAACCTGGAAATAAAAGACGATATAACAATAATAAGAGCAATCAAATTCAAATACTTGGGGAGTATAATAACAAACAAGGGAACATCAGAAAAAGAAATAAAAGCCAGAGTAGGGCAAACGAGAAAATGTATAAGACAGCTGAACTCAATACTCTGGGGCAGACATATCACTAAAGATAGTAAAGTGAGAAGTTTCATAAACTAGACTTCACTGTAAGAGGCACTTTACCTATTTTTGAATTTTTTTTAACTCTGACCTTGTTATCTGTAACATTGTGTGAAATGTTAGGTTATTCGGAAAGATAATTAAAAAGCACAAAAATAGTGTACTCCTAGTTCTTAAGCCTAAAAGCAACCGTTTACTTTAAAATGCCCATTAAAGGTTTTTGGTTGTCATTAAGACCTGCAATTATCAAGTAGCCATGATCACAAAAACAATGATCATCTACTAAAAAGCAATGATAAATCAATTAATGACATTAGTGACATAAGAATTTGTTTTTTATGTTTAATAAAATGCCGCTACATAACGAATTCTCCAATTTTGAAAGGTTCGTTAATGTCGCAGCATTTTCGTAAGCACAAAAGACAAAAATCTGATGTCACCAACATCATTAATTGATTTCTTGTTGTTGTTTTCTACATTACAATCATTACCCATTGTTTTTCTGATAATGGCTACTTGATAACTGCACATCCTAATGACAACCAAAAATGTTTGATAAGCATTTTAAAGCAAACGGTTAGTAAAAAAAGTTTTGAAAGATGGGTAAGGTGCCCCTTACAATTAAGTATAGTTTATGAATTTTTCCTATTAGTGCAGTACATAATAGTAGGCATGTATACCAGCATTCAAATCGCTATCTTTACATTTACGGAAATTAACAAAAAAATTAAAAATTACAAATTTAACTTCAAGTTCCTATAACTTCTTACTGAAGGGACTTTGGTACTAAGGTATATTAGGTTTAATCGATTTATTATGACGTAAGGAATCTATGACTAATCGGTGTCCTATTATTTTTGGGACACCCTGTATATGGTTTATAAATATGTTTCGTTTGGTAGGGCCTCGTCGACGATTGCATCTGCGAGTCACCTTAATGTATAGTTCTAGGTGTTTATTGATGTTTTTCATGTAGGACCGTTTTACTACTTAATCGATTCCATGCGCTCTTATCAAATAAGACATTGTTATTTGCATGATCCTCGTATGCTATTCCTGTTTTGATCTGTCGTGATAATTTATATGTTAACTATTTGAATTCTGGATTCATTTTGCAATCATGAACCTGCTAATATTAATGTGACAGGTATTTCGAATTATACCATTGGCTTCAACCTCAATTTACTTTAGATGTTTACGCCAAGTCGTTTATAATTATAATTTTCTATTAATGTGTCATGATCAAACTAAATTAGTGATAGTATTCTTTTAATATTCTTAGAATTGTGTTGTCGATTGGCATATTTATCTGCTCGTTATTAAGATAAACATTCTCAAGGGTCCGTTTGGTATATTCTGTGTGTATCGAGACCGTTATTTTAGACATACTTTTACATTTTGAACAATTTTACTTGACGATAATTTGATGGAGTTAGACCCGAAAAAGTACTTTACCTGAGATACTAATGTTTTTGCCTACCGCTTGTGTGGGCTTATAAAAACCAATCCAACAGTTTAGTATTCGGATTTTCGACTCAAAGTATCACTTTAGCTAAAGCTTATGCCTTATTTTTAATACATTTTGTATATCGTTACTTCCTCCCAGCTAATTTTTCTTGGATTTCGACTATCCCAGATGTTTCTATGAGATTTATTACCATACGTGTAACGCCTGGCGCCCTGAATTTTCACTCTGGTGTTACTTTTGACAATTAAGTTAATTTAGGTTATATCTTTGCCTGTTACACCTCTTTGGCTCTGATTCCGACGTTAGTATTGAACACTTTCTTTGTAGTTATAATTGACTTAACATTCTTGCAACAAGTTGCCAAAGAATCCACCTATTATACAATATATAAAAATATACTCTGAAACTTAAAATTGTGTAAAATAGAATAATAATCAGAGACTGGCTTTTAGTTGATGTCTCCCACCCTGAAGATACATAGGCCGAAGCATAATAAGAACGTGCCAAACGTGAAAATGAGTAGCGAAACTTACCTCGCAGGTACCTTTCCACCATTTCTCTTTCAGCTCGTGCAATTTTCCCATCTCCTGCATCTTCAGGACTGCGCCGCTTATTTCAGTCCTGTACGGCGAATCTGGAAAAGTTATTCTTACACTATCATTCAGATTTGATGGAGTTATGCCTGTTCATAAAACCTGCGGAGCCTTTCAGCCTGCATTTGGCAGTAATTCAATAACAGAATATGGAAATGGAACTGGCGTGTGTGCGCTCCTCGGCTCGCAGACGCGGATTTTATAATATCAGTTCTGTTACGAACACTTGTCCCTATTAGTGAGGGGCATAAAGCTGATTTTATTAGCCTTTTTAATGTCGTAAAAAATTGATGCTGCTTTCATACTTTGGCAAATCATTGTTAGATTCGAACATTTATTTTAGGAGTTGGAAATATGTATTTTGCGCTCAACTAAAGTCGATGATATTATAATTTATATCTCACTGAGATATCCAGTTACAGATAGAATTATTTTATTTTCAAATTATTGTATGAAATTACGAAGATGCGATATAGAAGGATCAACATTTATCTAGGTTTAAGAAGTCCTTGAATGCACAAGAAAATTACTAACGGCAATCGTCAATCGAATTAATGTTTTAAAACTAGTATAAGCTTTCCCGTGTTCAGCGATTTAAGTTTTTTATTTGAATTTAGATACCAGTCGTTTTAGAAACGTTTCGGTAAGGCACACAAGCTGGTGGTTTAAGATTTGAGAGGAAAACAAGTCACGACTATTCGTACAGCAGCTTGTAAAAGTTCGCATTCTAGTAAATCCGAATAATTAAGTACACACTTTTTCTCGATAAATTGTTAGTATAACTAAGTTATTGAAATGCTAAAATTGTTTAGAATACCTTTTTCAAGTACATTTTAACATTTCACGGCATAAACTATGTACTAATATCATAATATTCGAAAACAATAAATTGTTGTTATATTTAATTGATAAAAGACGGTACGCAAACTGCTAGTAGTGGCAGTAATTAACTAAATAAACAAAAAACTAAGTGTATATTTCTAATTTTCGTAGTAGAAAAACTCTTAAGACTTCTAAATAATAAAATTTGTTACGATTCGGAAGTGTTGCTTCTCACTTACGCCCTCTACTGCTGTGGGTACGGCAACTTTGAACGTCGTGTATTTCAGATTGCATAAGCCGTTTATAGTAACTTTTGAATTCGCAATTAGCATTTCTCCCTTTGGAAAACTTCCCGTATGCAATTCAGGATGGGATTATTTTACTGGCTTTCATTTCGTTTTTGGATTCATACTTATACATCAGTACATATGTATTTGTTCGGGATATCTTTTGGTAAAATTCTACAAGCGGATTTAATCCCAAAAACTCTCGATAACCTGGAGTATGTTTGGTTTCATTGATTTTGTGAGCTGCTGCACCCATTTGATTTGTTTAGGATTGGATAGTAGTTTGGAAGTAAAATATCGTTCATCCGCCCGCAATCTCAGATATTACTTGGAAATTTGCTTTCACGTGTTCTAATGTCTTCTCATCTTCTTGCCTGTTCGCTGCGCTCTTTATTTTGCTTTTCTTGTTTGATATTTCCAAGTCTCGTTAGGTGGATGTTGAAGTGGTTTTACGTTCCTGTTCTGCCAGCATGTTAAATTGCTCTCCTGGATCTTACAGGACATGTCGCAGCTATTTAGGTCAGGTTTTTCGTCTCGCATACCTGGCGTCGCATCTCACATTTCCTGTCACGTGTGAAATACATTGATTATTGACTCTTCCCATTATGAAAACTATTTATAGCATATTTTAAATTTTTGTAGGAAGATTTTGAAACGTGTAAAAGATATTACTGTTTTACTATAGTTATTTAATTGTAACTTGGTTACCGAGAACAACCATATCTTATTTACCAAATATCATTTGCTTTGTGTGGTTTATAATATTAAGCTATAGACCCTTTATTTGGTAATGTACGTGAACCACTTGCGGATTCTGCTAATAACTTTTTACTTCATACGATAATTTGTACATATTTTTTATCTATGTTCATTCGGGGAGGCTTTATCGTGAAGTGCGATATATGGATTAAGTTATTAAGTTTTTTAGGGCATTTGGTGAAGTTCCGAATTCATTGTTTTGCACTTCGCTAAATAAATTCCTTGTGCATTTATCTAGTCAGATCCTTTTGTTGTTATGTATCTCGCAAGGTAGTTGTTCGTGTACTTCTCGTGCTATTGTTTTCTTCAAAATATTTACAAAATAACATATCTTTCAAAGTATTATGGTCGTTGTTTTGTATAAATATATTGCTGATGTTCAATACTAGTCTTTGTTGTTTTTCTTGGGTGTTTATTACCTCAGCGCAGCTTATTTTACATCGCATCTAGACTACTCGGTATGGTTCAGCAAAATGTCACGGTAAGCTGTTGAACTCGGGCCCCTTAACCATTGTTAGCAAATTGCTTTGAATACTAACAAGTTACGATGGTAATAGTAGGCACCATTTTACCCTAAACTATTGTAACGATCTAGTGCGACATTTGAGTTAACAGTCTAACATCTAAATTGGCAAGTAATAGTTTCTAGCTTATAATAGGTAATTAAACGTCAATAAAAGTGTTGATGTGCAATTGTTTGGGAGCTTCATCTAGAGTTTATAGTAATTTAATAAGAAGTCAACAACCGTCAAGTTTTGTAGATTTTAGACACGGACGTGGCTAAAACAGTGTGTGTTATAGTAAAAAGGAATTTCGGCACAAGAGTATTACACTGATTTCTTCCATAAAAGCTAATTAAAGAGTGTAACCCAACCACTTTGAATGTGATGACATATTTTGCGTACGACTAATCAGTTAATTAAAAATTTTACAGAAATTGCAATTTACAAACCTTCTTTAATCCATTGAAAATGAATTTTGCAAATTTTCAAGTCTGACATAAAATTTGCAAAATCTGAAAGATTTACAACATATAGAAATAAAAAAAGTTTTAAAATTGTTCACATCTGTATTATATATATGGGGTTAACATAAAGTAAGGCATATACTTTAACTTATTATAACTTTTTAACAAATCAAGCTAATAACAAAAAGTAAACGAAAACTAATTGCTTAAGGAATGGGATTTTATTGTATCTGTGGAAAACAAAAGCGTTGTCATGACAATTATTGACACGAGTGTCAAAACAAAATCATTCAATTTGGAGTTTATTTTCAAATTACAACTCAAGTAAACGTAAAGTTCTAACGACTAAAACTGTAATAGAATGGATCTACAAACGAGCACCACGGAATTGAAAACATGATTTTTATGCAGAATGGAGCACCCCCGCACATTTTCCGACTAGCTAAAGAACTGTTAACTAACGTTTTTCAAGATCGTGTTTTAAGCAGACATTTTGCAAATTCATGGACACCAAGATCACGTGATCTTAACCCAGCGGACTACTAGCTATGGGGTTATTTAAAAAAATTAGTGTTTAGAAGACGACTAACAACGCTACAATAATTAAAAGACAATATTACGGAGTAAATTGGTGCAATTTAACCAGAAATGTTACGAAATGCTGCTTACAATTTAAAGTAACTGTTGCTGGTTTTACAAGATCAAAATGGAGGTCATATTGAACATTTGCGGTAACTGTGTTTGGGCATACAAAATCCCATTATTTAAACAATTAAATATCTTTAGTTTTTGTTATTAACGTAATTTGTTAAAAAGTTATAATAAGTTAAAATATACCCCTTACTTTATGATAACTTTGTATATCTGGGTTTATACCGCCAGTCGCGGCTTCCGATCGTGGGCATCTTCATATTCTAGTTCGTAGGTAGTCATTGCTTCTCTAATTTGGTTGTTCCAAGATCTTCGTGGTCTGCCTCGTTTACGTTTCCCCGCAGGTGTCCAATTAAAGATTCTTTTCGGCCATCTCTGATCATCCATCCTTAACAGATGTCCACACCACTTCAGTCCCCTTCTATCGATTCTATCTGTAACTTTATCTTGGGCCTCCATTTTGTTTCGAATTTTCTCTTTTGTGACATGTTCTAATCTTGAGATTCTGAGGCTTCTTCTGAGGTAGTCCATTTCCATTGCTAGTAACTTGTACAGGTATTCTTTTTTTATGGTCCATGTCTCACAGCCGTAGCATAGAACCTACGCCACCATTGCTTTTCCAATGTGTTTCTTTACTTTTGTTTGAAATATGTCGGTCCCACCAGAATGAGTTCAAACATCCTATTATTTTCCGGCTACTTTCGATCCTGGATTTTATTTCTTTTTGGCCTATACCGTTTCTGGTTATTGTTGTCTCTAGATATTTGAATTTTTGTACTTGCTTTAGTGCTTGGTTGTCACTGATGAGTATTTGAAACTGCGCATTTGTATTTAATGCCAGATACTCCGTTTTATCTATGTTAATGGTTAGGATCCATTTAATATATTCTTCATATAGAGTTTTTTGACCATGTATTCTAAGTCGTAAGAGTCCTGAGCGATTATAACTTGATCGTCCGCAAAACTTAATGTAAATAAGTATTTATCATTTACAGGTATTCCCATAACACTTACTTTCTTCTTCCGTGCTTGAAGACTACTTCCAGGTATAAGTTGAAAAGCAGTGGAGAAAGGCTACATCCTTGCCTCAGACCTTTGGTTGGAGTGAAAGGTTCCGATAGTTTATTGCCATTTTTAAAGTACGCTTTATTGTCTCGGTACATTTCTTTTATATTATTTAAGAGTTTTTGATCTATATTCATAAGGTTTAGTGCTTCCCATTGTTTGTTTTGGGGGACCGAATTGTAAGCCTTTTTTAGGTCAATAAAAGCTAGGTGCGTTTCTTCTCTACTGTTGTTCTCTTCTCTGTCAGTTATTGTAGCACGAAGATATTGTCAACGCATGATTTTCCTTCTGTATTACTATTGTTTATTATACGCCACGCGAAACGTTACTGCGAAGTTCTACTGCATAGCAGATCATTAATAAATAATACGTACTACAGCTTTGAACCTTTTCAGTATCTTGTACACTTTAATATTAATTTGCAATTAGATAAAGATGTTGAATTCGATATTACATTCGGAAAATTACAAGCCATCCGATCGTCGGCCCAACATATTATTATTCATAGTTTATTTTGTTTACTCATGAAACGTTGAGAGATAGACAAAGAAACAGTGCCATACGAGAGCAATGTTGCATCCAAAACATTAACAAGTGGATAAAAACGAGAAAGAAGAAATGGAATGAACATGTAGACAGGATGGGACAGGACCAAATAGCAAAAATATGTAAGAACAACCAACTCTATAGTAGAAGACCGCCAAAAAGGTGGAAAGATAATATACAATCAACCACAACAGAAACGGATTAAAAAGCAGACAAACGGGAGCAATCCTAGTCATACGAAGAAGAAGAAGAAGAAGAAGAAGATGAAACGTGTTTTAATAGCAAATACAAGAACTGGGGCGAAAATGCTTTTATTAGGAGGCACGAGGCAGTGTGAAAAAGAGATTAGATGTGAATAGACCTTTGAGTTGTTTAGTCGATATGTATCTTGAGTTTTGTGTTAATTGTTCAACAATTATATTTTAAAAGGATTTGTTGTTTGGGGAACTTTTACATTGTCTAAACTAAGTAACTTTGCATTTTCCGTGCATATACATATGTATAATATGTTTATATTTTTAAAGTTTCCATCAATTTTTTCTATTACAATCTCGCATTAAGTTATAGTACAAACAGCTGAAACTTACATCCCAACCCTGCCAGGAGCTACTGCTATTCTGCGATCATGGGCAGCGCGTAAATGACTTTAACCCAGGAAATATTATTTATGTTAAAAAAAATACAATCCGACACGCTATTTACTATTCACTTGCAAATTTAAAATTTCACATAAGACCAGAATAAAAAAATGCACATTTTTCTTATTTAAAAATTTAGAAAATAAGGTAATCCCATCTCACAAACGCACTCCGAACTCGCTTAAAATTACGATCGACCAGTAGACCAGTCTCCAAACAGCAAATTTCACACAAATATTGATTTTAAGGGTTTTCTGATTATTATATCGTTTTCCCCATTTTTCATCCCCAAATTCATCTGGGCCGCAAAATACCAACATCCAGAATTCTCTTAAAAAACCAATCGACTAGTAGAAAGTCTCCAAACAGCAAATTTTACACAAATATTGATTTTAAGGTTTTGCTGATAGTTATAAAGTTTCTCCCATTTTGCAACGCCCAAATCCACCTGGGCCGCAAAATGTCCACATTTCGAATTCTCTTAAAAAATACATTTTACCAGCAGAAAATCTTCAAACAACGAATTTCACACAAATATTGATTTTAAGGTTTTTTTGATAATTATAACGCTTTTTCAATTTTCCAACCCCCAAATTCAACTGGACCGCAAAATTCCCACATCTCGAATTCTCTCAAAAAATACAATCGACTAGTAGAAAGTCTCTAAACAGCATCTTTAGCGCAAATATTGATTTTAAGGTTTTTCTGATAATTACGTTTTCCCCATTTTGCAACCCCCAACTCCACCTGAGCTGCAAAATTTCCACACCCCGAATTCTCTTAAAAATTACTATCAACCCGTATAAAGCCTTCAAACAGCAAATTTCACACAAATATTGATTTTAAGATTTTTCTGATAAATAATTATAACGTTTTTTTCCCATTTTGCAACCCTCAAATTCATCCACATAGGTCGCAAAATTCTCACATCCCGAATTCTCTTAAACAATACAATTGGTAAGGTTTTTCTTATAATCCTAACGTTTTCGCCATTTGGCATCACCCAACTAACTCCAACTGGGTTGTAGAACTGCCACATCCCGATTATTGATGTGTAGAGAGCATCCAAACAGCGGACTTTACACAAATATTGATTTTAAGATTTTTCTGATAATTATAATTTTTCCCATTTTGCAGCCCCCAAATCCACCTGGGCCGCAAAATTTCCAAATCGACAATTCTCTTAAAAAATACAATTGACCAGTAGAAAGCCTCCAAACTGCGCATTTCACACAAATATTAGTTTTAAAAGGTTTCTAATAATTATAACGTTTTCCCCATTTTGCAACCCCAAATCCGCCTGGGTCGCAAAATTCCCACATCCGGAATTCCCTTAAAAAATACCATTGGTTAGTAGAAACTCTCCAAACAGCGAATTTTATACAAATATTAATTTTAAGGATTTTCTTATAATCCTAATGTTTTTCGCATTTTGCGTCCCCCAACCAACTCCAACTGAGTCGCAAAACTGCCACATCCTGAATATAGATCCATAGAAAGTCTCCAACCAGCGAACTTCACACAAATATTGATTTTAAGGTTTTCTGATAATTATAACTTTTTCCACATTTTGCAGCCCCCTAATCCACCTGGGCCGCAAAATTCCCACATCCAGAATTTTCTTAAAATATACAATCGACCAGTAGAAAGTCTCCAAGCAGTGAATTTCACCCAAATATTAATTTTAAAATGTTTCTGATCATTATAACGTTTTCCCAATTTTGCAACCCCAAATCCGCCTGGGCCGCAAAATTCCCACATTCCGAATTTTCCTAAAAAATACAATAGACCCGTATAGAGTCTCCAAACAGCGAATTTCACATAAATATTTTTTTCCAGTTTTTAAATACCTGTATTCTGTTACCTGTTATTGGACCCGACACTCTCCTCTACCAAGCCCAATGCATCCAGTAACTTCACTAAGATCTACAAACTTCCAATAACAAGGTCTGCACGAACTCTACGAAGCCAAAAACACACCTGTATCCTCAAAGACTTCCTTGCCCAAACACACGACAAGGCTACCCTCTTTAGCAGCAATGCCAGCAGCAATCACTATCTACGTCGTCGTACTAAAATTCTCAAGCTACCGGCAACCTGGTATCATAAACCTCGACAAGATGCAAGTTATAAGATGTCACTTCAAGCTTATCGAATTAGAACTCCTTCAGACGAAATTCTCCTATCCACCCCATAAAACGCTCACTCTGCTAATGATCTCGATGTAAACCATTTCCAGTAAAAACCATTCCATGTTATCCAATTCAAATGATGCATTGTAATTTGACAATAAACTCAGTTCAGCATCCCCTTCCAGAAATTTGCTTTTGTAGATTATAACTGTATTACTTTGATATTCTCACCACATCCTTTATCTTCATTCATATAGTCTGCACATCTTCTATCCTTTTAACATTTTACTTTTTATTTTTACACCACGCCAATTTTATTACAATTTTAACCCTTTTATACACCAAATAGCTTTTTAATACTTTTATAAAGGGTTTATTTTTATAATTTTAACCGCTACAACTTGTATTACACCTTTTTGTATCAAATTTTTACATACTGTAACGATTCGCCCAGTCGAAACGCGTTTTTGTGAATTAAAATCAATTCGCGCGTTCCAGCCTAGCGATTTCTACGTTACCAGTTTGAATTTTTCGCACGCGCAGCCGGCTACGTCATCAAGAGATCCCTGCTCTACGTATTGCGCTGCTCCCCACTTAAAGGCCCGAGGTGGTGGCTTAATGCACGAAACACGAAGAGGAGCTATAAAAGCCGATTCTCGTCCGTTCCAAGGGGAGACTTCATTCATACATTCATCCGCATACATTCCAGTATCCTTCCAACCCCAAATCCTCCCCAATCCTGATCCTATCCGACCGTTTAGAGAGAATTTTTCCCGACCCGATCTTAGCAGCTTCCCTTAGCTAAGTTTGAACCCGAAGCCTCCAGTCTTGGGGACCGTGTTCCTAGCTATTGTTCGTTCCCTGAGTAAACAGCTTTAAGAAACGACGCTCACTAGTGGGACACCGTTTCGCTGTTGAAATTTAACACTCGTAAATATCCCGAATTAATAACAATTGAAACCGTTCTGTTGTTTAAAATTTAACCCTTGTAAATATCCCGAACTAATAATTATTGAAACGTAGCTTGGAGTAAACGATTGCAACAAAATTTCCTGGACGACGTATTCGAAACGAGGGTTTAACAAACCAGGCCGTTTCATATGTCAATTTGGCGATACAAAATAAATCCAGCGTCCAGCACTTTGTTTGCACGGCCTGGAAGACCACTATAAGATTGTGTTTAATTTCTGTTTGACTATAGGATTGCACTTACCGTTCGAAATCGCTACCTGTCAGCTGCAGCACTCGCGGAGACACGAGCTGTGGAAGTAACCTCCTCGAACCGGACCTCCAGGTGTCGGAACGTCAACAACTCCCCACCGGCTGCCAGTCGCACAAACACTCCCCCGTGTCCACGAGAGTTAGACCGCTAGCACGGAGTTGTAAGGCGAAAAATATTACATATTCGAGATTAACCTATATTTACAGTTACACGCGGTTTCGACACCGAAGGGGACGTTTGCGTCCGGAAGTTGGCACAACTGCGGCTTACTTTGGGCGATTCGTCTTCGCGATCAGTGGCGTCCGGGCGATTTCTGTAGAAGGCTGCTACTCGGACCTTCCACACACGGATGTAAAGTGGGATGTCAGCACGCAAGGAACGAGCAGCCGGGTCCCCAACATAATTGATTAAAACACATTGTAAAATACATTTTATTTGATTTCTAAAGAACAATACCTATGTTTGTAAATACTGAATCTTATAATTAAACTGTTTAAAGTTATCTTAGTGTTTGCTTGTTAATCTTCAAGTGTATATCTGGCGGAACTCATTCATCTCCGACTGTTAAGCTACCTGAAGGTAAAATTAGTTAAATTCATTAGCCCTAATTAGCAGAGGGCTAGTACCGTTGCAATACTAATCAATAAATATCTCCTTAGTGATCTAGTTTAGCATCTGTTTCACAGTCCAATACACTATAGAAGCTTTATTAGATTTGTCTAATACCCACAAAAAGTATTTGCCATTAATACCCCTTTTCATTTCAGATAAATTAAATTATCTTAAAATCCTACTGTTTCGTATGTAGCTTCATTTAATTGAATTTTAAATTCTATTTCCTTTCTTTATCAAATACATTTTAATAATTTTGATATCCATTTCATACCTAAATTCATCTTTGTAATTTTTAATACTGTATTCTTTTAACCTTATTAATCTGATTTTAAGCCCCTGTACCAATACCATAACAGTATATCACTCTGTTTGATATAGAATATATTGTAAACGAAAAACAGAAAATGTCTGCAGTTAACAGTGTAGTTGAAATTTATTCTGGCGAAAAACTACATTACCTCACGGCATTATAGCTAATTATACAAATGGTTTTAAGTTTATACTAGGAGGATCAGAAGGGACAGATGCAATGATAACACAATACATTCCCAAACTGCAATGGTTGTCCAAACCAAACTTTGAATTAAAAAGTATAAAGCATACGTAAACATTTTTATAAAATTTTGATATCCCTAGATATAACTGCAGAATTAGGGAAACATTTGCCCTTGAAGTTGATTAGGTGACGCGTGATATCATTGTAGAGTATTACAGTAACCATGCCATGTTTGACCCGCTGCATCACATGTAATTATGTTGACTTTTTTAAACCAAGATAATAATTAGAGGCGTACGGGTGAGGTTTTATTATCCGTAGGGGTCTCACAAAAATAAATATAAATTACAGTAGAATGAAAAAAGAATAATTATATAATTACTTATACATTATTGACTATTATACACAAGCAGCTTGGAGTTATTTTTATAGTTATTTTGAAAAAAAAACTGCAAATATTTTTGATATAAAGCAATTAATTAGGCATTCGTATTTATTGCAATTACTCTAGACATTGACAAGTCAAAAGACGTTTGATGTTGATGATGACAATTTTTATTACATTTTGACCTTCTCAAAAATATTCAACGCACTGCACTGATATTTGCTTGAAAATGCTTATCATTAGATCCGCCCGGACCGTATAGGTATACCAGTTACGTCCTGGGAAGTCAAAAGGTCAATCTCGTTATATAATAGCTATTTCTATAGCAAATAGCAAGTACGTAATGCAGAATGGGTCTATTTTATGGTCGAGCAAGCTTTGCGAGCGAGGTCCATAAAGAAGAAGAATCAATAAAGTCAGATTATGTACGAGTTGCATACACAGCTTTATGTTCGACTGCTAAAATAAAGAAAATCGAGTTTATAAAGTTGAAAAATTTATATTAGTTTTGTGGCCATTATGTCATTAACAGTATTTTATAATGCACTAGCATTGCGATATCATCCAAAGGTGCACGGTTTTTCGTTATTAAGGCAATTCCTTATTTTTTTCCATACTGGCTATTGTCAGTGGCGTTCCTTTTTCCAAATCATTTAAAAATAAAGTAATGACTGAGATTCAAAAAGTTTGTAACGCCTGTGATTAAAAAGCAAAGTTACAAGAAAAAAATTGCGTTCACCTTTGGATGATCGTAATGGTACATAATAGTAGATTATGTTATTAGGAGTAAAAGTGATACTTTATGTGGCAAAGCTGAAGTTTATTTAGCCGAACGTTAGTGAGGCTAATAATTCAGCTAAGCCACATAAAGTCACTTTTACTCCGAATAACATATACTATTTACAGGCGGGCACTCTACCCCTGCGCCAACCCCGGTTTTTTTAAATAACGGGCTACTATAATGATATATGAACATTCTCAATCACCCGAGCTAATAGCATACGGCCACAGCAGCTGTCACACCATAATCCACGGCGACAGATGCTCCGCTCCACTGCTTAAAGGATTTAATTAAATTAAAACGTTTTCGAACTCTTTTTGAAAATAAAAACCGGCCTACGATCTAAGTCTAAAAATTATCAAAATTTTAAGCCATCATACAATTTAATCGGTCCAGTATCTTCGAAGGAGATAGCGAACAAAGAAAGAAAGACAGAAAGCGAGCAACGATTTTATGTGATTAGGCACATAAAGTACGCAAAAGTTGCCATTTTATCTGCTTAATCCAGTGAACTCTAACGTAACTGGAAAGGACCCGTCGCGTGCGCAAAGCACGCAAACCTGTGTCAGGGGCGACAGACTGAGATGGAATGATCGTGTAGTATCCCTATCTCTGTTTTACACATGCAAGTGAATGGCAATTGTGCGGTTCATTTCCCATTTATTAAAATTTGTTATTATTTTGAGGAGCTTGTATCTGTGAAAAGGTTTTTAATTATCGAATTACTTTTACATCAAGCAGTTCGTGTATTTTGTTGAAAGCAAATTGCAGCAAAATAGTGTCAAAACCATTGTCCAAGTGTTGTGTTTACAAACTGAACAATCATGGTGCTTAATTGTGTAGCTTATGGTTGCAATAATGTACAGGATGCAAGATAACCAATTTCATTTCATACGTAAGTTTACAGTTTTTTTATAGCCTAAAGTCTCTAAAATCTTTATTGTATGTTAAAATTTAAAATACTCATAAAATGTAGTTAACCTATAAAAGTGAATAAAATATATAATACATTTTATTATTAATTAAGTATATGTTTATTTTAGTTTTCCAAACGTTCAGAGATTCTGGAACTTTGGGTGAAAGCAATAAGAAGAGAGAATTGGTTGCCTTCCAAGCCGAGTAGGCTCTGCGGGGAACATTTTTTATCTGTGGATTACCAAATTAGGCCAGGATGTAATACTAAATTACTCAAACTTGATGCTGTACCAAGTATTTTTTCATTTCTAAAACATCTATCAAAAAAGGCAACACCTCGCAGGAAATTAATTCGACATGATGTGAGTTATTAAAATAACCTTCTGTATAATGCCAAAAATTATTGTCTTTTTATTACTTCCTTTTACTATAAAGGAAGTATTGGATTCACCCCAAAAATTCGAAATTGAGTTTTCAACGGATCTTCACGTTTTAGAGTCCCCTGATCCCAAAAAACATATTTTTTTTCATTGGTCTGTCTGTGTGTGTGTGTGTCTGTGCGTGTGTCTGTCTGTGAACAGAATATCTCAAAAACGAAAAGAGGTATGGCGTTGAAACTTCATATATAAGTTTTGTGTACTATGTAGATGAGACAGCAAGCTTTTGAAAAAAATCGCATAACCGGAAGTAGGTGTTTACTCTTGTAATTTTTTAGTTTTTTTCGATTTTTTCAAAAACGGCTCTAACGATTTTTTTTAAACTTTACATTTTTCTTACATTTTTAATGTGTATTGATGTGAGATAGGTAATTTTCCAGTTGAATACTTCTAAAGTGGGTTTCTTTTGTTTTTTTTCTATTTTTTATTAACTCCTATTTTAAATAAAACACCCGGTATATTATTACATTTTTGAATTCACCTTAAAATTCTAGAGAAAATTTGTCTCTTCAACTAACACTCGATTTTGTACCGTTTTTGTAGAATTTGTAATTTTTGAAAATTTTTAACAAATGGTAAAAAATTAAAAATGAAATTTTTGACTAATTATAAGATCACGGTAAAAGGAAGTTGTGTGAGTGTATCACACCAGATTTTTTTTTTTTAGATGGCAGATGATAGGGTTAAAGACGAACCTATGAGTATTGATTTTGGTGTTACTACACCAGAATCGATAAATTTGCCATCGCCATCTGCTAGAGGATCAAAACTGCTCAGGGACCAAGAAACGCAGACTGCAGCAATAGATGATAAACTTTTCCGCTTGAAAAGGCAAGTAAAAACATTAAAACAAAAAGTCAAGAGGAACAATTTAAAGGTGTCTACTATGAAACATCTCATTAAGGAAATTTCAAAAAGTGGCTTTAGCAATGAAAATTTAAACACTGCCCTGAAATATTATTTTGAAGGTTAATAATAACTCTTGTGCTAAACTATTGGACTTTAAAATTAATAATGAACTTTTTTAGGTCTGCCTTTAGAGCTTGTGCTTCTGCAGAAAACAGACTCTGAAATTAAAGATCGTGGCCAAAGACGATAAATGTAGACTAATTGTATTTTACATAATTTATTCATGTAAATATTTGTACTATGTAATATTATTAAATACATTTTGCAATTAATATATTATATAAAAGCATTTATTCTTTATAATTTATTGCTAATTACAACTGCTGAAATGCTTAATATCACTATTTCTTTATATTGCTCATGTAAGTGTATATAATAATGTTTACAAACAATTATCGATATTAAGCGTTTCACCATTTGCATTAGCCGTGATATTTTAAATTGAAATAAAATCATTGTTGAAATAAAAGTGTTACGAAATCCAATTACTTATTGATTTTTGTACTTTTTCTCATTTATAATTGTTCCCTATATGTGTATCTATAATCTAGTCTAAACATATAACAATATAGATTTTAAATATTGTTTTATCAGTCAAATAAAGGTTTTAAAAAATTTCAATGACTGCTAAATTTGTATGGTCACCTATCCAGAATTTTATTAAACATTCGACAAACACTAGAAACAGTTATATAATTCTTTTACCTCTTAAAAAATTAAAGATTAATCAAATAATCTGTATAAATTTTAATAAATTATTTAAAAAAAGATAGGATAGGAAATAAAAAATAAAACCTTCAAATTTGCTCATTTCTGCCAATATGTTAAACAGAGAGGGAGATACTACACGCTTGCGGGTTGCCTAAATATCAACTTGCCTCACTTTCAAAGCATTTAGGGACCTTTCCAGTTGTGATTGAGTTCACTGGCTTAATCAGATAGAGTGACACTTTTACCTTGGCAATAAAGACACATACGTTGCCACTTTTCTGACGTTTGCGCATAAACTTATTTTGACGGGCACAGCTACCAAATGTTTGGCGTTATATGCGAAAAACTTTTTAATAAATATAGTGCTTTATTTGATGGTTATTTTAGTAATTTTAGTGCACCTAAATTTAATTTATCGTACGTCATTTCAAAAATATTGTGCCAATTTTACACTTTCATCTACCTCCACTAATAAGCGAGATTTAAAAGTTTGTCCGTTATTGAGAGCCGTTTATTAGAGGTCGGCGAGCACTCACGTTTCACGCTTGCTTTAAGCACTCACATTCACGCACGCTCACGCTCACGTTTACGGCGTGACCCGCCACTCACGAAGTGACCCGCAGCTTTTATTTCAAAATTCAAATTACGATAAAACAAAATGTTCAATTTTAAAACCAATAGAAATCTGTAACGGGCTTTACCCAGAACTTCCCTCGTAAGTGGACATTGTAACACTAAATAATTTTAAAAATCAAATTAAGCTAGGGGTAAAATATCTTCACGTTTCTAATACATTACTACGTAAATTTTCAACTAAAAAAAAATATTACCGGTGATCGAATTCGAAGGGCAAGCGTATGCGATTCCAGTGTTTTGTGGGATATTGCAAGCAAATGCGCTATTACCACATGCGCTACAGAGCACTTCTTGTGTCCGTCCGTCACGGCTGCCTTCGATTAGAAATAATTATTAATTCACAGACAGGACACATTTGACTGTTCACAGTACACACAACACAGATGATTATGCACATTTCCATCTGTTGATCTTCCACATGGGTGGGCAGCGGGTGGGCGGGGCACCCTGCAATCTTTTATTCATTACTAAATATTTTACGCGAAGTTAACGTGAAACGTTAATCACGCCATGAAAATTTTCAGTCACGTTCACATCCCGATTTTCAAATATTAGTCACGTTCACGACGTGAGCCGCCGTGACCCGGCGTGACCAGACTGTTTTCACGTCAAGCGCCGATCCCTAGCGTTCATTAACAAAGGAAGTGGCGTAACTACTGAAGTACGGCGTGTGGAACTGAGTACGACACATATAGTCCAAGAGCCAGCAACGGGTTTGCATACAGTATTTTTAACAAGCGTGTATATGTTATGGAAGGTCACTTTTAATATACTGAGAAGGAACCCGAAGTCTGGCAATTCTGTGGTTGTGGTTTTGGCCCCCTTGCGTCCTCGAAGGATGAAAAAAATAATAAAAAAAGAGTATAATAACAAGTCTGGCTCTTTGCTATGTTAAAGGTAATCATATTTTATGTAAGTGAAAAGACTGACAGACGCTTTCGCGGGTGGTAAGTTTATCCCAGATTCACATAAAGTTGCATAATTAACTTTATCTTCATTAGTGTTGTTATAGACTCTTAACCAAATTTATTTTAGTATTGTTAAGAGCTTCATTACCGCACTGAGTGCGGTAATGAATATTACCGCACTCTTTTTGTATAAAGAAATACATTGTACCAGAATTTATTGATGAAGATCAAATATTGAGACTCGTTTGATTGCCGCAAAACTCGGCTCACCGCCTCGTTTTTGGCAATCAAACTCGTGTCGTTAAGATGCTCACAATCGAACTTGTATCGTTAATATCTATAACCATTTACTGTAAAATATTGAGAGATCCAAAGAAACTTATCCTCAGCGGGCTGTGGAAATTCAAACGTGTGAATAATGAGTTGGTAGCACTGTAAGTCTGTCAAATTCGAGGTTACCAGGTTAGGTTTTCCGTCAGTTTTGACACAGACTGACGCAAAATTTAACCTGCTAACCTCGAATTTGACATAGACTTACAGTGTTACCAACATATTATTTATCATATATTTGTGTCAGTTTTGACACATTATTTTTTTCCGCCCTTCAAGGACGTAAGGGGGCTAAAACCACCACCGCAGGCTTGCCAGACTACGGGTTTCCTTCTCAGTATATTCAAAGGGACCTTCCATAACAGTTACAGACTTGATAGAAACCGGTGCTGGCTCTTGGACTACTAGAGCTCGAGCTCTACACAATTCCCATTAAAAAATGAGAAAAATAATAAAACCCTTAAAATGTACTGGAGTTATGAGAACTGGCTCAATGTAAATTTTAGAATTATAACTGTAATTTCTCTATTAGTCGATTATGATAAGGGGATTTAAAAGTTTAATATACGGATAGGACCATAATTACAGTACATATACAGAAGGGGCCATAATTATATACCGGGTGACTATAAATGATTTAATTTTTTTTTCTTAGGTTGGCACTGTTTATGTTGGTGGCACTGTAAGTCTATGTCAAATTCAATGTTTGCAGGTTAGTTTTTGCGTCATTCTATGTCAAAACTGACGCAAAACCTAACCTGCTAACCTCGAATTTGACATAGACTTACAGTGCTGCCAACATAAACAGTGCCAACCTAATAAAAAAAAATCAATCATTTAAAGTCACTCGGTATAGCAGCAATAAGATAACATGAACAACAAAATAGAATGCTTGAGTAAGAAAGAGATGACCACACAAGAAAATTATTTTAGTAGGCATGTTTGGTTGACATCTGTCATAATTAAAATGAGCGGCAGGCCTACTCGAATATTTGCTACTATGTTTATCTTTTTACTCAAGCAATACGTGTTATTTTCTTGTTTATGTTATCTCATTGCCGTTATACATATACAGAGAGATTTTCTTTACTACGAACATGGCAGACGATATGACGAATTTACAAATGCTGAAAATTTTACTTTAACAGTTCGCGAATTTTGTCAACATCTAATATCTGCTATTATTTCGATCTTAAAATAGATAATTAGGAAGCAACGAAAAAGGGCAAACTGTAAAAGGGGATTATTAGGGTCAAACGTTTCGAAAAATTCAAAATTCTTTCACAACGTTGTACAGCCCAAAAGCAGAACCAGCAAAATTAGATAAAACTGCAAAACCGGCAAAGCCGCCACCAATTATGATAAGCAATGTACAAAACTATAATGAAATCAAAACTAATTTGCAATTTAATAAATTCAACTGTAATACCAGTATGATGAACAATAAACAGGTCAAAGTAAACGTTAGTACTGAACCGGAATACAGGGAGCTAATATCATTAATAAATAAAACTGATCTGGAGTGGCATACATATGAAAACAAAGCCACCAGAAATATACGCGTGATGGCGAAAAATCTACATCCTACATGTGAGCCTGAAGAAATAGTGAAGGAGCTTAAAGAAAAAGGATTCAAGCCAGTAAAGATGGTTCAAAAACTCAAAAAGCCATTATATATGCTGGAGTTTTATAACACCGATGACATAAATAAAATATTTGCAATACAATATCTAAACCACATGAAGGTAAAAATTGAAGTAATAAGAAGCAATAAACTCATACCACAATGCGGAAACTGCCAAAGATATGGGCATACTCAAACATTTTGCAACCATACCCCCACCTGCGTAAAATGCGCAAGTAATCACTTGTCAGCGACATGCACTAAGGAAAATGATACCCCTGCAAAGTGCACAAACTGCTCTGAAGCCCATCCTGCCAACTGCAGGGGATGCATAGTGGCGAAAGAACTGTAAAGAAGAAGGTTTAACGCTTTAAAGACAAAAAATGCAGCAAAACCTCGCTCAAGGACATTCGTCTCTAATAAGACTCAAGCTGGCGTATCATATGCACAAGCAGCACAGAGTCAGGAAGAAGAACCTACTCCCTCTACATCTAAACCTGAACCATCCATAATGCAAATGCTGCAAGATGTGATGCAATCTATAAATCAAGTAAATAACCGACTTGATAAACTAGAAGCCAGACACACTGGTGCCATCCCAAAACAGAAATAAAATCATGGACCAACGAGACCTACGGATTTCCATATGGAATGCCATCGGCATTCTCAACAAAAAACACTCTTTGGGAGTTTTCCTCAATTCCCAGAACATAGATGTGTGTCTCATCTCAGAGACACACATGACAACCCAGTCATATATAAAGATATGGGGATACAAAACTTACCATACAATCCATCCGGATAACCAAGCAAAGGGTGGAAGTGCGATTGTCATCAAGGAATTCCTTAACCACTTTGAAAAATGCCACCTACAACGTGTTGACATGCAACTTACCGTAGTAGGGATCAAGTCCACCAAACAAAAGCTCACAGTAGGAGCGGTCTACTGTCCACCTAGGCATAATCTTAAACAACAAGACTATAAAACTCTTCTTCAACATCCCGGAGAAAGATACATCATAGGTGGTAACTTAAATGCCAAACATGTTGACTGGGGGTCACGATTAACCACGACCAAGGGTAGCGAGTTGAGAAAGGTTGTTCGGGAAGCAGGATGCAATTTCCATTCCACAGGTAAGCCTACGTACTGGCCAACTGACACCAATAAAATTCCAGACATGCTGGATTTCTTCATATCACGCAAAGTTTCACCCAACTTCATGAAGCTCTATAAAAACTTTGACCTGGAATCTGATCACTCAGCAGTCATCATGACTCTGATCGAGAAGATAATAAAAAAGGAAACTCGACCAGCACTAGTAAATAAAACTACAGACTGAGAAAGTTTTAAAATGGACTTACAGAAAAATATCAATCTACGTGTTAGCCTAAAAACAAGCGAGGAACTAGAAGCTGAAACTTAAAACTTAACCAAGCTCATACAGGCAGCAGCATATAACAACACAAGGGAAATTACCCACAAAGCCAAAGGTGTAAATTACCCAATAGAAATCAGAGAAATAGTCAAGAAAAAAAGAAGAGCTAGAAGAAAATGGCAACAATCACGAGATCCTTTAAACAAAACCATTCTTAATAATCAACCACAACAACTTAAAAGAGAGATACAAAAGCTAAAAGAAGACACCATCAATTCGTACCTGGGAAAACTAACGGCAAATGAAGAAACTGACTATTCCCTTTGGATAGCTACCAAGAAAATGAAACGACCTATATCGTCAATATCACCAATTAAAAAAGAAAATGGCCCGTGGGCCAAAAACAACAAACAAAAAGCGGACTTGTTCGCCGAGCATTTGGCAGACATCTTCACACCTAACGAAACATAAGCTAATAATACTCTGACCACTTTTGTTAATCTAAGAACAGAAAATATCACCCCTGTCACTCCAAATGAGGTAGCTAGGGAAATAAAAATAAACCTAAATTCAAAGAAAGCGCCAGGATATGACTTGATCACTCGAGAAATCTTGCAGCAGCTGCCTAGAAAAGGCATAGTCATGCTCACTTACCTGTTCAACGCAGCCCTAAGGCTCCAATATGTTCCTGCCAGCTGGAAGGTTGCAGAAGTGATTATGCTACCTAAACCAGGTAAGCCGCCTAACGATGTTAAGTCCTACAGGCCTATCTCCCTGTTACCAATTGTGTCGAAATTATTCGAAAAACTGCTTCTCAAAAGACTCAAACCACTCATAGAGAATGATAACTTGATACCAAACTATCAATTTGTCTTCAGACCAAAACATTCAACAATAGATCGGGTGCACCGTATTACGGATGTAATAGAATGCCCACTGGAAGAAAAGCGAATCGGTTCTGCAGTATTCCTAGATGTGGTCCAGGCCTTCGACAAGGTCTGGCACGAAGGTTTGACACATAAACTTAACAAAATACGCCCAAAGCAATATGTAAAAATACTAACATCCTACATCTCAGACAGACTCTTCAGAATCAAACAAAAAGATGAATACTCGGAACTATAAGAGATAAAGGCGGGAGTGCCTCAGGACAGCGTGCTGGAGCCTATCCTGTATCTACTATATACTTGCGATATGCCAAATTTGGATGGAACCACAGTTGCTACGTTTGCAGATGTCACCGCACTTCTGGCAGTGGACACAGATCAAGACTTAGCCATTGAGAGACTACAAGCAGCCAGCAATACAATACTTGACTGGACTAAACAATGAAGAATTAAGCTGAATGAGCTCAAATCTACTCACATTAACTTTAAAAATAGAAGATTAAACGCTCCACCATCTTTAGATATAAATGGTACCATCGTGCCCTACGCGAACAATGCTAACTACCTAGGCATGACACTAGATGCCAAACTTAGGTGGAAGGAACATGTGAAGAAGAAAGTAAGCGAACTAAGACTAAAATATGGACAACTCTATTGGCTAATTGGGAGAAAATCCAAGCTGTCAATACATAATAAGATCCTAATCTACAATCAGATTCTAAAACCAGTATGGCTATACGGTATACAACTATGGGGTGGCACCAAAGACAGCAATATAAAAAGCATACAGACTTTCCAGAACAAGGTACTACGCAACATAGTAGATGCACCTTAGTATATATGCAACGCTGATTTACACCGAGATCTAAACATCCCTATGGTCAAGGAAGAGATCAAAAGATATGTTGGCAAACACGAGGCCACACTACACCTTCATGAAAACATTGAAGCTCTTCAGCTGCTGGACAGACAACATATCGTCCGTAGACTGAAGAGGACCAAACCCTTCGAGCTCGTGTAAAGTGACTGTGTAAGAGCAGAGCATAGTGCGCGAGTAGTAGATTTCGGTACTTCCGCTGCTAGAATTATATTTTACGAAAAGTTTGTTGTCGGTTCTAAAAACTGCAAAAGACGCACGAAATTCTTTCCGATGGCCATTTCAGACGTATGGAATATTATGAAACTGTAACAAAAATGCCGAAAACTTTCTCTGGAAGGGCGTTTTCACTGATAGGTTAATATTTTACAGTGCATGGTCGCCATAACATCACATAAAATGTGTATAGATATTTTGAATTCCAGATTCAGTACCCCAAAACTTAAATGTTTGGGTAGGACTGCTGGGTAAGAACATGATTGGTCTACTTTTTATTGATGGTACCCTAATCAGCCCTAAATAGCTTGAACTACTACAGCAGCAAATCATTCCAGAAATTGGACGTATATCGGGTGAGAAATTTAATGCACTTTGGTTCCAGCAGGATGGCTGCCAGACTCACAATACTATTGTAGTTCAAGAATATCTGAACAATACATTCCCAAATAGGCTGTTGACTGAACGAGGCACCATTTTGTAGCCAGCTAAATCTCCAGATCTCTCTCCCAATGATTTCTTTTTATGGGACTCACTCAAATTGAAATATTATGGTTTTCCGGATAACATTACCAGCGATTTGGGCAAATTGCGTTTAAAAATTAGTCCTAATATGTTGGCTAATGTGCGGAGAAGTTTCTATGATCGCTTAGGTTACTGTTTAGCGCAAGAAAGCGGGCTCTTCAAACACGAATTCATTTAGGTAAACTTCTAAATTTGTTTGTTTTAAATAAAAATAGTTGTACTTTTCTTTACATTTTTTAAATATCATTTAGTTTGTTCAGAATAAGTTGTTTATTTCTTTAGAATGCGTTTTACTTTGTAAACTACCTTATTTTACTGTTAATCTCTGAAAATTCTGTTTTTCAAATCTAAATTTATCATCTGAATCTAATCACGGAATAACACAGTATCTCATACAACTTAACTGTGATATAATTATTCAATTACAAAAAGTACACTATGCGTGGATACGTCTCCTAGGTTGAACAATTACGTACACAATCAACGCAGACCACCCTCGGCTTAATACCGGGTGGCCATAAACATCTGAGATCCCGGTAGCCATGGAATTAGCTACTTATAAATGTTGGTTAGCATTATACATATTTCAATTATAAGTATTGGTATGAAATGTAATAAAATGCAAATAAGAGGAGGGGAATGTGTCCCAGATTCTGCAGTTTAGCCTACGACTCGATTATAAAAATCTCCTGTTCTAACTTCAATACTTATTGCAATCTGTAATAATTTTTGACAGATAGGAATTTTAGTTGTGATGACATTAATGACATTTAGTTTAGTTGGATTCATCACTTTAATAAAGCGGTGTTGATTCCAAAGGTAATGTGATACCAGATGTTTATGGCCACCCGGTATAATTAATATCAGAGTACCCTAGACCGACTGTCCATAGGTGTCTTTTTAGGCAATCATAAATTCGCCTTGGTATAGTCGTGTTCGCAGTTCACGAATTTTCTCTGTATAATTTTGATCCCATCGGTATAGGTATATGAGGTGTCACACACATTGAACTGGCATACAAAAATAATACTAAATAAAGCTCTTTCGTCTATTATTAGTGCTGCTGAGGCATATTCTCATGATGCTATGGGTCAAAACATACCTGGTACCTCGTCTGAAACGGCAGAGCAAAAACAATGTATGTACAGTCGTGTGCAAATAAATCTGGGACAGTGTTTTTTCAAATGCAGATTCAGTTAAAAATTTGAAAAATATTTCCATGGATTTCCTCTTATCAGAGAGAGTTACGGGTTTCAGTACCTGTTAAATTTTAGTGTAACTCTTTCTGATAGCAGGAAATCCATGGAGATATTCTTCAATTCTTAACTGAATCTGCATGTGAAAAAACACTGTCCCAGATTTATTTTCTCACGACTGTACCTGCGATTAAGAAAATATGGTCATGGAAATAGTGAAAATTAAGATAATGATTCAGATTTGCAATATGATCCCAACACTGACATATGTATACATTTTATTGGTGACTTGATTAACACTAATAGAAGATTTGTGATAAATAGTAAACTTTTTCAACCTCAAGGGTTCTAGAAAAGTGACTCTAATGGAAGAAGCTTGTCTCTTTTCTATTAATCAAAATTTGGAAAAAATTGGCATAGAAATTAGAAGAACATGTGGGGTTTAGATGCTTGTATTGGCATTTACGTAGAACCTCTTATCATTCACGTTAATAATGCTTCTAATGCTTCTGACGAGGCCGATTCAGACTCAGAAATTATAGATACTAAATTTTGTATAAACAATTTTTATTTTGTGTTGTAATTTTGATTCTAGTTATTTTGTTAATATTTGGATATTTTTTAACCTTTTTTAAAGTTTCTCAGTTGAACACTTATCGTGTTTCTATCTTTGTGTTTAAGATTCTATGCAAGTTGGTATAACGCAATAAATTTTGCTTTGAATAGATGTGGTTCAAGTTCGTATCATAAAATGGTGAAAATGAACTACATAACCTTTAAATATAAAACATGGCAATAACTTGTAATCAATTAACTGCGTGCCTGGATCACTATCTATTAAAAACAAAAGTTACAATCTAGTTAACTGTGACATCTGTATGATTAGTTGTATACTTTTTCTCACCTCTTTTTCAAGGAGACTATGACAACATTTCAAGCCAGGTAGTTAATTTAAGCTTTAAATACAATATAAATAATATTGCATCAATCCAAGAATTTTTGAAATATATATTAATCTAAAATGGTTTCTCTGTTATAGTTTTTCAACAGTAATTACTGCTTGCTACATATTTCTAACAATCCCTGTAATTGGAGCGTCAGCAGAACGTTTCTTTTAAAATTTATAAAACATATTCTGCTCTCTAATATCAACCAGAAATTATTATCCGTCTTGGCATTGCTTTAAATTGAAAGCGAATTTACCAAAACATCAATTTAGAAAATAGCATTTCCATGTTTACTAGAACAAAAGCACGAAAGAAAATGTTTATTAGTCGACACTCGTCTGTTGTTATGTATTTTAATAGTTTTTATACGAATAACATAATAAATGTTCGTTAATGTAATAAATATTTATGTATATACCTTCATTCTTTACTATAATAATAATTATGTATTGCTTTATGTTTCTGTTATGTCAATTCATACTTTTATACTTTCACAAAGGTATATGTATTGTAATCCAGGTGTTGAAAAACGCATGTGAAACATGAAACATGAGTGCTAATGCTAACGAGTGTTTCATTCACTTAAGTTTTCCAATGGCCTTTCAATATGTCTGTTACATACTATTTTCCTACGATGGCGTCGCATTCTACAATACATTAAAATTTTCAGTTTTTATATTGATGAAAGAATTTGCATTTGTCAGTTTTAGCCAATCAGATGATTATGTTACGTATTATTTGACGTTAGAGTGCAAAAAGTGTTGATATAAGAGTGTAGTAATTTTAGATTTTCTGCACGCAAATGCGTGCGTAAAATGAGTACTTTATGCGCCAAAGTAAGAAAAATGTGTTTTTTAAATTAATTTTTAATAATTAATTTTCAAAATCACATCGCAAAATTGTATTGTGCTATGTCATATATGTAAATAAGTTATTACAAAAATTGGGGGCCCATTTCGATGTTCGCACACAACCCTAATTTAGGTTGTTAAGCCCCTGACTAGAAGCTTCACTATAAACAAATCAAACATACTCGAGAAAATCTAGATAAGATAACATCTTTCCCAAGAAATATAAAGTTGAGTAACATAGAGCTGAAAAAGGTTTAAAACCTGAAAACACTTCTAAAAGTAGCAATATGTTAAACATTTTTGAAAGTATTTAGTAGCTTGTGATCTAAAGCTTACCGATGTAAATGTTAGGTAATATACTGTAATGGTATTAGGCCCACGGCTCGACTCTGCTAGCAGTGCAAAGTGCAACATAATGAACAATTCAGTAAGCACATAGTTGAGGTGTTTTATGTGGCTGCAATGATAAGCTTAACATTCAAACAATGAATACTTTGGTAAAGAGATGTCCGTAATAGTAAAGTAATTGAGTAAAAGGAACGCAAGGGACAAAGCTTGTTTTACACAGGGGCCGAAGTTGTCTTTAAAAAATTAAACAATAGGTTTGTGCAGAATGAGTAGCCGAACCTAAAGAAAGTAATAGACATAAAAAGGTTTGCTATGTGCATGTTAAAGAGTCATAGATTTCAATTAAGCTAGTCAGTGAAATTGGTGAGGAATCGTAAAAGGTAAAGAAAGATGGAATAAAATGACAATACATTGCGAAAGAGCAATTTTGAAAAGCAGGCAGCAGGACATAAAAAGGGAATTTGAAAAGCAAGCAGCAGGACATGGAAGAAGCAAATAAGAAGTGATGAACTCTATAAATAATAAGCAATGCATTAAACGTTAGTGAAAAGCAGAGCAATTAATACAACGTGTATGTGTGGCGCAAAGAATCAACTTAGATTAAGAAAAAGACAATATTTTAGTTTGTAAGAAATTTCAAAATGTAAAATTATGTACTCAAATTTATTTCTAATATGTACTAAAATTTATCAAAACTGATTTCCGTTAGCATAGTAACTATAGCAACGAGATCTGTTTTTGTTTTAAATAACGAAAAACAAAGAGAACAAAAGAAAAATTATTTAGCTTGACATTGTGAAATTTGTGCTTCAATTTAATTAAAGTTTTTTATAATTATTAAGCATTTCGAATTCTGAAAAGTATATTATTGTGTTGTGCACGTGTCAAAGTTCATGTGGGAACCGACCACTTCGGCAGCAGTTCAGTTCGGGATTCCGATATCCAATTCCGGCCAAGAGAGGGGTCCAGAGCCAGAGGTCTTCACTGCTACACATCGGGCAGGACTGCAGGAGTGCAACCGCCAGCATCAACACCAGATAAAGCCGTTCTTGAGGCAGATACCAACTGGGGTCATCTCCGAACATTACGGCAGCTACCACCGATTAGCAAAGGTAGGAAATGTGCCTACAATAACAGGGTTAGCGTGCGGAATTCGAGGGGGATACAATGATTGGGCCTTACTAAAGAGGATACTAGCTTGTTCAGGGCTCAACCGAAGGCGCAGCTCGAAAAATAAGCAAGGCGTCCCAAATTTTGAGGTTATGCGAAGGTATCGAAGCGTCCGGTTAAACAATTACAAAATTCAAGACGGCGTCCATCTGACGTCATGAAATAAATACCTGTCTAAAATAAAA
The DNA here is from genome assembly GCA_940337035.1 of Agriotes lineatus. Lineage (NCBI taxonomy): Eukaryota > Metazoa > Arthropoda > Insecta > Coleoptera > Elateridae > Agriotes > Agriotes lineatus. The sequence continues at coordinate 261,356,485 of OW679194.1, read as the reverse complement.
GATGTTATTTGCCGCCAAAGCGCGAAGATTTGAATAAATACCTTACAAATGTTCATAATTTCACTTATTTTAAGGTAAATTTCGCTGACTGCACGACATAAACCATTTTGTGGGGATTTTTGACAGATTGGTAAACATTTAACTACCACGCATTCGAACTAATTCCGGTGTACAGTACCGCACCCGATAAATTGTAAATTAGGAACTCACCCTGGGATTAAAGTGTTATTGTTCTACTGAGCTAGCGTTTTCCCAAATTAAATGCAGCTAAATAGAATATTGAAAAGGGCATACGACCATCTATTTTGTGCAGTAAATTAGTACAGGTCACATTTTAACCAGCCTAATAAAATGACAGGCAAAGTTCAAACACAATAATAATATTAAACAGAGAATTGTGCTTTTTGGATGTTGCTCTAACTAATATAACAATTAAATTAAATTAATAATATAGCTAATTAGATACAAACAGAGCTATCCATCGCAATACTAGCAGCAATACTAACAGATCGAACAAAGATAGTGAATTTGAAAAATGCCGCATGTAGTACAAGAACTATAGTAACTGTTTTAGATTAGTCTAAATTCAAATTTTTCCAAGATAATTTTTTAGGAACATTTAAAACTCTAATTTATTATAACATAAAGGAACATTTTTAAAATTCAATATTTTAAATTCTTCACAATTACATCCCTAGAGCTACAACATAAATCTAATTTGTGGTTACACTTGTCAAACCTCAGAATACGTTGTACAGCAAAACTAACTCGCCAATAATTAATTCAAAGTGAAAATGTTTCCAATCCAAATTCCATCGCCCGCTTATGGATATCAGCCGTTATTGCTCCTCACGCATCCCAGGCGGTGTGCGTTTTCTTCGTTTTTTAGGGAACCGATGCATGGGAGAATTCTAAAGCACGTAGGTGGCACAAGGACGCTCCCAAATAAAGTATCCGATTTCGCCGCGACCGCAATAACAAAACCGAGTAAACAACGAAATATTTTCATTAATTTAATTTGTCCGAATATAACAGATTGCGGCGGACATTTGATCCGATGATTTATAATCGCTGCCGCCGCCTTCTCAGAAGTCGCCGCCGCAGACGTATCACTTACGCGGACAATGCGTGGGCTGCGGAATATCTGGAAGATGAGTCGATAATGGTGACAATGCTCCTGGGAGGCAAACGTTCCTCCTACACCGCGAACTGTGACGTAGCTGTTTGCGCGAACGGAAGCCCCGAAGGAGCTTTTTTCTGCTGGATGTAGCGACATAGGAAGCACCAAATATGCAAATGTCAGAGGTGGACTTGTCAATTTTAGTTGATTGACTAATTCCATACAGGTGTCTTCTGATACGGTATCATGAAACAATGCCTGCTACTGGATTATTCTTTAAAATGAGGCATTTTAGAAACCCGAACCATGCGAGGATCTTACTATAAAAGATTTCAATTTATAAATTGAGTTTTCGGCAGAATCGGAGCTAGAAACTTCGATGAAAATGAAATCTCTCGTTATCAAGGGAGCATACCAAAAGGTCTACTCCGAACAGAAAGCTGTATAGAATTAAATGGCCAAGACTAGCGTCTCTCAAGTTTTTGATGTCGCGATCCCTTATATAACTTGGCTACCTCTTTACTATATGATCATTAGGGTCCGGGCAGATTTAATGATTGATCACACAATAAATTCACAAAACTGCAATGCTTGTCCACACCAAAATTTGAATTAAAAAGTATAATACATATTGTAAACTTACAACAGTTTTATAACATTTTTATATCCCTAGATGTAACTGCAGAATTTGCGGAAACATTTCCACCTGTGCAGTTGACCAGGTAACGCGTGCCCATCATTGTATAGCATTACCAGGGAACAAAAGCTTTGTTCAGTGGTATTACAGCAACCATGCCAAGCTTGATCCGCTGCACCACATACCACATGTAGTTAGGCTACTTTACTTTCGACAGTGTGTAAAATTGACTTTTAGTCGGCAGTTTTCAGTTTGTAAAACGACTGCTTAATAACATGATTCCATTAGTGTACGTAGTCAGTAACAACGTGTTTAAAAGATTTCATTAGGCACGTCGTCAATAGCATCATGTTTTAAAATTTTTAATTACACAAAATTACAACCGTTTGCTAGTAATCGTTTTAATTTAAATATTTTTTTATATTTACCGTGTTTTCTAGATTCTATCGTAGATAAAATATTGTGTGATACACATACGTAAAGCATCTTTAGTCACTCGCGGGGCTTAAAGCGCTCGCTCATTTGCGTTTTTACTCTGCCCCACTCGTGGCTAACGACTAGCTTTACTCACTTGTATCGCAAATTACTATCTTTAAACTAAGATAATAATGCGAGGCGTGCGAGTGGGGTTTTATTATTCGGAGGGGTATCATAAAAATATGTAAATATAAATTACAGTAGAACGAAAGAAGAATAATTATTTAATTATTTGTGCACCATTAATCATTACACAAAAGCAACTTGGAGTTATAGTTCTACGAAAATAGTGAAATAAATATGTTGATAGTTAGCTGTGAAATTTTAGGCGGCACGTGTATTATTATATCAAAAAACCAAAATATTATAACCTGACAAGATACTAATGACAAATAGAACCTAACCTTAAATATTTTGTTCTGTTATTTTGCCTTTATATTTATAAACAGTTTTTATTATTAAAAACTGATTAAATACAAAACATACGAGCAAATACTGCAATGACACTTGGCAGTATATAATATTTCTGTAACAGATATCCAATAAAACTAATACATAATAAAATAGTAACAAAAGTTTAAGAGAAACGATATTATATTAAATAAAGTGTGTTCCATCTTCTTAACATAATTCTGATGTTCCTCCTTGCGTGCCTTTATTCTTCGGTTGGTGTGGCCTATGTAGCTGCTATCGCAATCCCGACACGGTATCTCGTAGACTCCTTGGTTTTCCAAAGGGATGTACTCTTTAGGATTCCTCAGTATGGACTGGATTATTCTATCCGTGGTAAAGGTTGTCCTGATGTTACATTTTCTAAGGATTCTTCCGATTTTCTCTGTCGTGCCTCGGATGTAAGGCAGGTACGCCGTGCCACAACGTCTCTCCTCTTCTACGTTTTGCGTTTTGGTCTTCGGTGGTCGGAACGCTTTCCTAATCGCTGCTCTGCCATAACCATTTTGTTCGAATACTCGAGCAAGGGTTGCTAATTCTTGTCTTGTATTCTCCTTGTCGGCTATCCTTCTTGAACTACAAACCAGTGTTGTCAGGACTGATTGTAGTTGAGCAGGGTGGTGGTGTGAATTAGCATTGAGGTAGCGATTGGTGTGCGTGGTCTTCCTATAAACCGTGTGCCCCAATACGACATTATTTTTGTGCTTTTTAATTTTCTTTCAGATAATAACCTAAAATTTGACAAAATGTTACAGATAACGAAGTTAGTGTTAAAAAAAGTTTTCAAAGATAGGTAAAGTGCCTCTTTCAGTCAAATCTAATTTATGAAACAATTATTTTAGTGCAGTACATAATAGTACGCACGTATACCAAAATTCAGATCGATATCTCTACATTTGTAAAAATTAACAAAAAATAAGAAATAAAAAATTGAACTTCAAGGCCCTATAACTTCTTACTGAAGGGACTTTGTACTAAGGTATATTAGGTTTAATCAATTTATTATGACGTATGAAATCTATGATTAATCGGTGTTCCATTATTTTAGGGACACCCTGTATAATAAAATATTGTATTATCGATTCTTTCTTAGGATAATATTGATAAAATTTAAAATCGATGGTTCAACAATATCAATCAGTTTTATATATGTACTTTATAGTAGGACATTGCTTTTTGCACGGCCTTTTATTAATAATTTTATTGCAGTTTCTCATATATTTTCCATGAAAGATGCATGTTAACTATGTTATCCAGCTTTTTAAAAGCTGGCGGATGATTAAAACCTTGTATGCAATGTATACGTGGAGAACTATTAGACACGAAACATGATTGTGAAATAAATAATAGACAACTGCTATATAGCTAACAAACGACTTCCGAGATTGGGCCGTGTCATTATTTACGTCGAAGAACTCAACGTTTCGCCCACTTTCATAAGGGGCTTCATTAGGAGGAAAAACAAACAAGCACGGTTACTCAACGTGTAAACCACGCCAGAGGTGAAACTCTTCCGGCCTCTGGCGTGGTTTACACATTAAGTTACCGTGCTCTTTTGTTTTGCCTCGTGATTAAGCCTCTTACGAAAGTGCGCGAAAGGTTGTGTTTTTCGACCTGAATAATGACACGTTCAAATTCCGGAAGTCGTTTGTTACTTAATGACAATGGCCGTGAAAGCCTCCGAAATCAACTGAATTATACGCACAGTTAGTTAAAAAAGTAGAAGAAGAAGTCTGCAGACGTTTCAAATATAGCTGTATCGTTAGTCTATTAGATGGTACCTTGACAAACCCATTTGACGTGGTGGCACCACTACGTACCGAAACTGGGCTTCTAACCATCTTTTGAGCGGAACGTCTCGATTTTTAGCTGGTAAGCACTTTTCTGGATTGGATTGAATTGCAGCTTCCGTTGTCGTCGGTAATCTCCCAAAGAGCGCTTCTCTACGCCAGTCTCCCAATACTGCACTGACCGCATCGTTAGAGTTATCGCGTAAGTGAGTCTCTTCTACGTGAGTTCTTCAAGGCTTCGCTAGAGTGCCTTCATCTTGTATTTGGTCGTGGGTGACCACACTCCGGCTGCTATTTGCGTTAGGTAGTTTAATTCCGTACTTGGGACCGACGTTACAACAGTCAATTTTGTAATTTATGACAGGAAATGTAACGATTATTGCTTAAATGATCTTTTCCAATAATTAAGTTGCATATATGTTTTACTTATTAAATCTAACTGATTCTTTTCTTTACGGTTACGCATGTGATCGGTTGTAATAATTAATTATCGATTACTCATACAGCGTGCATTAGAGCCCTTTCAACGAGTACTTAGAGCTCAAATTACGTCGATTAGTTGTGTCGGTGCTGTTGTCGTACTGATGTTATGTTATATATCACTTTCTAAGCTGTTCCTTTCGTCGTGTAAATATCTTCAGCACCATTTGGTCGTATCGTAGTATGTCGGATGTTTTCGTGTGGTACATGACATTAAGCCTAGAACTTTGCGCTAAAACTCATAACGATTAGATACGTTTACTACATTTCTTCACCTGCCACCCCTCTGTGACTTTCAGTTGTGGACTGGCCATTTCGTTGTTACATTGTGACATTGATATTATGCATATTCTTTCATTCTTTACTTTAATTCAAACTTTCTGCAAGATCATTTATTCTAAGCATATTATTTTAGAATCTCTGGATTTGAGTTTGCACTGATAGTGTGTGTAGTACGATTAGAGCAGATTAGTTACAAAGAGCTAATTGCAATGCGTTGTTTTCGCCATAGATGTGGTGCGAATAGTTAAATCAATAAGTAAAAAGGTGCTGTTGTCAATTTTATTCTTAACATTGTCATTGCAGAAGCAACGACCTCCTTTCTTTAGATATGTTTTAGGCTTTAAGACCCTTCGTTTACCAAAGGTGCATTGGAAATCAAATGCCCATTTTCTTGCTCCAAAACCATAGGCTTTACCTCTAAACAATCTCCACTACTTTGTGGCATGCTCATGTATGGTGATTGTCTGGGGGGAAAGTTCTCACAAGTTAAAAGTATATATTTGTTTAAAGAGTACAAATCCGTCACTAGCTAATCATTTCAAAGATAATCTCCGGCTTATTCATGCTTACCTTTAAAATGCATTTTATTTATGCAATGAACTAAATCTCGGCATGCCAGTCCCAGTGACTAATATATTCATGTTGCACAAAATGGAAGCACTTCTGAAGAAGCCTAAATATCTGAACGAATGGTGTACAAAAAATACATTCAGTGTGTTTTTCTTACGTTTGCAAATAATAACTGAAGAACGAATTTTAAATTAAAAGTAAATAAAGTTAATACGTTGCACTGTAAAAGCGCTGAAATGGAAAATGATAAAGGTATTTTGTCATTGCTTGACGTGGAATGATATTCTCCACCATGTCAAAATTCAAAAGAAGAAAGAATTATAATTGTTTATCAAACAGGCATGAAACCCGCAGGATCCCTAACGATCGCGAGAATCCAACAATTATTAATAACAGGCAGCAGCATCACATTAACTGAAAACAAATTTAGTAGTGTAAATTATTGTTGGCTTACGCGTATTCACAGTAACTGTCAAGCAACACGAAGATACGTATTTCGCAAACGCAATCGTGTGACTAAGGTTATTTCCAATAAAAGTGATATCCTAGGAAGTAGTCACATTTTCTACTTACAGTAATTACTGCGCGATGTCTATCGTTACTCCATTCAATGACTTTAGGGCGTGAATTCCGAGAAACCTTCAAAATTAATTGAACCGATTTCTAAAAGGAACTAATTTGTCGAATTTCAACTTTCTACCTTTACCTGCAGTAGTTTTCGCTTTGGGGGGATCTTTAGATCAACACATCCACTCGATTTAGCTCCCTTGGGGGTGAATTTCCAAAAACGTTCAAAATTCTTTCACCAGATTCCCAAAAGAAACTGATTTTTGGAATTTTAGCTTTTTATCTGCAGTAGTTATGGCGGAATGGCTATGTTTAGAAAAAGAGATGTACTCTACTAACTCCTTTGAGAGGATGAATTCCGAAAAACGCTGAAAACTGTTTGACCCAATTTTTAAAAGAAACCAATATGACGAATTCAAATTCCTACATGAGTAGTTCCCGCTTTGTAGTCAGTTTTAGAAAAACACATTCTCTCTTTGGAGGGTGAATTACGAAAATCCAGGAAACTAATGTGACCCGATTGGTAAAAGAAACTCGTTAATCAAATTTGAATGGATAGAGCTGCAGTCAATAAAAAATGTATACCCTTTAGGATTGAAATTTCGAAAAACTTCGTCGTAGTGGGTAAAGTTTGCAAATGTTGACGTTTTTAACTTTTACGGTTAAGGGCTAAATTTAAAAAAAAACCTTAAAACGCTTTCCTAAGACTTTGAAAGAACATTCTATATGTCAAAATAGAATGTTCTACCTTAACAACCGCAGGAGATACTAAAGCAAAAAATAAAACGTATTGAGGAATTTGTCAAAACATATTTTACTCCATTTTACCTCCTTATTTAAAAAAATCACTTCTTAGTGTTTGCTTACGTTATAATACTACTAGTTTGTTTATTTTCCCTATATAGTATCTCCTGTAATAATAACTGATAGAAACTGCATAATAGTATATTACATAACAAGCTGCGAACGTGGGGTATATCGTGCGAGTATATTTTTTGGGAAACGAGGCGAAACGTAGCGGAGCCGAGTGACTAAAAAAAAAGCGTCCGATACATTTTCGAGTGAGCTATATATATTTTTCCACGACCACAAAAATTACACATTTTTGCAATTTTATGAATGACAGCTTTGTTGTGACAATTGACAATGTCCGTAGATTTCCCGTAATACTTAGACCAAAATGACATATTTTCAGTCGTTTTTAGGTTAAAATGACATATTGTCAGAAATTCTTAGGTTAAAATGATATATTTAGCCCACTGTATAACTGTGAAGGGTGAATTTTTTCATAACAAACACGTTCGTTATAATAACGATCCGCTTTTGTATGTGGGTGTGGGAAGAAGAAAATATAAATGTTAGATAACTTGCTGCTATAGATAAAATATGGATTATACTACCATAATTTAACTGTAAGTGGCCAAGGAAAAAATGGGCAAAGCTTCGTTACCCAAGATATCACAGGCATACACTTATTTACGTTACAACAATTTTATGATGGTCTACGATGACATTCAATAAGTGAAACTTTGTATTTCAGAGCTCATAAAAATCAAATTTAATAAAAAATTGTGAATTTACTAATGATAAACAGCTTTGTATTTATATCTTGGGTTCACAGGCGATTGCAAGAAAAGATCAAAGGACTGACTTCTTACGTGAATTACTAAGAATTTTGCTTTTTAAAAGCGGCCATTAACAAAGTTTATCAGCAAACACTTCGCAATTTCGCGGGTGAATTTGAATGACATAAAAAAACATGGTCATCTACTATGTGCTATACCATTGCCCAAACACACTCCGCTGCTGTAGGATGGTTAGCACTGGTGTTAAATCTGTGTTGTGGTGAATGGACCTGCTGTGCTAAGCTCCACGGTGTCAAGGAATCCCAAAGAATTGCTTACAATACATGTCACGTACCTAACTTTCGCACACACCACAATTTTCGAAATAAAAGGTATTGTTGTTTGATAACGGGTAAAATTGACACATCAATTTTTTATTGTAGTGGTTCACATGTGTGTACAGATTTTAAGTCTAAGTATATTTACATTTTTATATTAACGACTTCGTAATTTACTAAAATTTTAAGAATTAAACCGACCAACGTAGTTTTCTTTCAAAGTGACGCTAAAAACGATTATTTTATATACCTCTATTTAGACGCGCGCAAAAACGTTATTCAATTTTTCTCTAAACTGGCTGTGATTCGCTGTAGATTTGTCAAATTGACCTATATGGCGATTATAAATAATTACACATCACTCACGCCACCGGACTTGACCGAAAAAATCAATACATTTACCATGGATTATACGCAAAAAAGGTGCGAAACCTACAACCGAATTAGGGTCTAGAACATCTCGGCGCCACCATCTCGGCGCCGCCACTTTGGCGCCGCTATCTCAGCGCGAGACCAGCTCGGAGCCGGGACAACTCGGCGCGGAGCTATCTCGGAGCCAGACAACTCGGCTCAAGTCCATCTCGGCACCGAATTCAAATTCGCAAACTACAGTGTGCACTACGTAAGAAAATTATTATAAACAAATAACAAATGAAGTGATCGCCAAAAACCTGACATCAAATGAAAAAAATATTTAGAATTTCTTGGAAAATCAAATACGGACGATCAGAGGTGGTTGTAAAATGATTACAAATGGGCCAAATAGAAGTTGTCACATGACTTCCGTTATCAGTAAAATTCAACATTTTTAAAAAATAATTACGAAGTGCATTTACTAGATAGGGACAAAATTAACGAAAAAAAGTTGTTGTCTGGCCTTGAGATTGTTGAGTTAGCTAAAACAAACACACAATAAAAAATCGAATGGAAATCTTGCTTAATTTCCGAAAAATTATACTTTTTGGATTTACACAACTTCGAAAACGCCATTTTTTAAGTAAGTAAAAATCAATCAATATATCTAATACGGGATAAATAGATTTTCGGACAAGCTGTCATCCTGTATAAAGTAAAATGTTAACATTACCAGTATTTTTTTACGTATATTTATATACAAGATGATTTTTAAGTTGATTCTTTCCGTTTACCAGGAAATAAAGCTAAAGAAATAAGCATTTTTTTATTTACCACTTTTCCAAAATATTAAAACTAACGAAGGTACAGGGTGTTAAAATTTCAAATTAAAAACTAAACTTTGGCGCAAAGGCGGCTGGACAATTTAATTTTTGTTTATCTTTGTGATCAAGCAATGATGTGTCAACTAGTTTTCCATTGTAATTTTCTTAATATTATTGCTACAATAATGGCTCATGTTTATGAAAATAATGAATGAGTGAATATGCTTATGTTTTACTGAGAGTGTCGCCAAAATGCCGCTGCCGCATCGCTTTTATACGCGGAACGTGTGTGTAGAAGCTAATGCTGATAATTTTGAACATATCATTTAGGTTAGATTAAGTTTAGTTTAATTTTCGTTATGTAATTTTAATTCTTAATTTGAAACTTTAACATCTTGTAACGCCGTTAGTTTTGATATTTCGCAAAAGTGGCAAATGAAAAAAAGCTTACTTTTTTTAGCTTTATATTCTGGTAAAAGAGAAGAATCAACTTACAAATCACCCTGTATATACAGTATGTCCCCGGATAGGTGAAACGACTCTTGTAAAAGGTAAAAAATTTGTGATTTAAATTTTAATTTTTGGGTTCAGCCCTGCTTGCTTAAAGGCGAATTTCTAACAGCATTTCAGTTTTGAAAAATCAAGTATGCCTTGGAAATTTTCAAAAAACCTATTTTACTGTAGAGTAGTGTGCCTTTTATGTAGCAAATACGACAAACAGTTATTAAGAGAAGTTGTTTAGAATCAACATTTAGGCTCCTATACCAAATTTCAAAATCCTCGGCCAACTTTGATCTCTGACATTTTCTTTTGTTTAGGTCCCATATCAAACAATTTTACTTTTAACAAAGACTGCTATGGAAAAATAAATATTTTTAACAAAGTTTGTTATTTCATAATAAAAAACCTTTGTTAAAATTAAAATTCTTTGATATTGGAAATAAACATTCAAGACATATTTGGCACATAAAAGATACTTTATTTAGTTAGAAAATTGAGTTTTTCGAAATTGTGTAAATCCAAAAAGTGCTATTCTTCGGAAATTAAGCAAGATGTCACTGAGATTTTTTATTGTGTGTTTGTTTTAGCTGACTGAACAATCTCAAGGCCAGAAAACTTCTTTTCGTAAAATTTATCTCTATCTTGTCTAGTAAATGCATGTTTCGTAATTTTTTTTTAAAATGTAAAATTTTACTGATAACGGAAGTCACGTGACAACTTTTGTTTGGCCCATTTGAAAATACTATGCAACCACTGTTATCATAATTTAAACGCGTCAATTCGCTGGCTATATTTCTCAACTAAATCAAGCAAAATCAGATACCTGGAGGGCACGTCTAGCTCAAGTCGAAGACGGCGTGCAGTAAATTAAATGAATGGAAACCGGGAAGGGCGCCAGCGAATCCAGCAAAACTAACAATCAACCAGGCATCTCAACTGCTTAAACAGACGATTCGCAGACTGAGTTCTTATAAAGGGTTAAGAACTATAGCTGCAAAAGAACGTTACGCAACAACAATAAATAAAACTACATACAATTACTCGAATATCACAGTTTACTATAAGATATGTCTCGGTGGAGTTGACAAGTGTCCCAATAAGGCCTACAGCCAGTAATACTTTAATTTTATGGAAGATGCTAGGTACAATCGGAGGAAAAGCCTCTCAATAATTTATAATTGCACATTGCATGGGCCTTACTTTCGGCTAGTGTACAAGTTATCGCCTGGCTGGTACATGTAGTTGAAATGTAGATCCGTGGCCTGGGGCAGTTTAATTCATAGGCTCAACATGGCCCACAAAGGGGGCTTAATGGATGTCCCTAGTATTAGGTGTGCGCTCATGAGATTCACGGAAGCTCTGCTTTCGGCACCAGCATGACGATGGGGCCCTGATTAGCCAAAGGTGGCCTTACGTGAGGTCGCCGGAGGAAGAATCTTCCAGCAGCCAAATTCCAGATCGTGGATTGTGGCTCGGCACGTCAAGCTGACAATAAAATTGAACCCTAAGCGAAGCACCAGAATGGCCAATGAGGACTTACCCCGTATGGGCGTGCACAAGGTGCTACTATCAAAAAGAATCCGCCAAAACAGGCGCGGCGCTTATAATCGCCCAAATTACGTCGCCTAGAGGAGAATCCGCCGAGGGCGTTTACTCTCCAAACATAACTAAATTAACCTCTTGAATGACTTCGAAGATGGTAGCTGCTACGAACGGCACCAAGTTTCCAACAGGTAATGCCGTAACCCGGAAACTCGCCAAAAGAACCGAAAAAACTTATCGGGGAACGGAACCATGTCCCTATCAGCGAACAAAAGTTCGTAACTCAGGAGCGCGCGGAATTTGAATCTACCCACAGAGCTACAATCCGGAGAGCGCTTCCCATGAAGTTACAAAAAAAGCAGAGTGAAGCGACAAATCTAACGAAAGCGCCATTTTAACGTAACACCACCTCTGGTCGTCAGTGTTTGATTTTCCAAAAAATTCAAAATAATTTCTTTTTCATTTGATGCCAGCTTTTTTGCGGTGACTTTATTTATTATTTGTTTATAATAATTTTCTTACGTAGTGCACACTGTAGTTTGCGAGTTGTCCCGGCGCCGAAATGGCGGCGCCGAGATGGCGGCGCCGAAATGTCCGGCTTCGACCTAATTATTACGCTAATTGTCCATGTACTCTTAAATTCTATGTGAGTTTCCAAACGACTGACTTGCTATCCATTTATCAGCCAAATCCATCAGATGATTATCAGAAATTTGAGCTAGTATCAGCAATGCAAGTTACAATTAGCAAAGATTACAGAATAAATATAAGATGGGTCACTCGCGGCATTTACAAACGAAATTGCACTTCAAACGCGTGCGCCGACAACAAACACGTGCGCCGACAACTCGCCGTTCACTACGTTGTATGCCCGTATGCCAGGCGATCGATAAGGACTGTGAAGAACTGGCGGCAAACCGTCTTTGAACGCTCCGATTGGCAGAGTGACCCATCTTATATTTATTCTGTAATCTTTGCAATTAGTAATCACTGCATCTTCTTGATTCTTATGGGTTTCTTTGTTTACAGGACTAAATCCACATGCAGCATTGCTTTGTATGTCTTGGGTGCTCTCTTTGCCACTTTGGAAATTGCTCGAAAACTAGCCCGAAGCTGTCGACCAGCTCGGTCAGACTCGGAGTTTCCTTTGTAACGCTACCATCGTGATCTCCAGGTGTTCCGTGTTGTGTTCGTGCTCCACCAATTGTTCCTGCGCTCGACACATATGCGTGACGTTACACTATTGTTTATTAACTTACTTTTCTTTTTCTACGACCACCACTAAAAGTAGGCCTTTTAGCGCTAGCTTTTTTCACTAAAAGTGACGTTTTATAATTTAGCGTGTTTAAAATGAGATCAGCTGTTTACTTTTAGCACGTGTTATAAAGTGAAGTGAGGTTATAAAACTACAATTTCGAACTCAAAGTGTTTTTTTAAATAATTAAAGCGTTATGTAATGAATAAAGTCAGATGTGTACTATTATACTTACTTTTGATAACTGGCTTTGACAGTACTGGCTCCACAAACATTCACCTGCTCGTCAAGCCCATCTCTTTATTATGACATAAATTATAACTGTCATAAGTGCAAACCTTTGCTAAATCGACATTTATGGGTTAATAACAGAAAATTTAAGGTCGTAGAAAAAATATTGTATGCAAAGTCGTGCTAAAAGTGTTATTGCACTCATTGCACTCATGTCTCGTGCATAAACATCAACTTTTAGCACTTTTTGCATAACTAGCTATTATGGTCTCACAAAATGTAATCTCATGTCGTTCGAGCGCATATAAAATGTTTTATTTCGAGCGTTTGTTGTACGTATTCTCCATTTAAATATACAGCTAACGTAGCTCCTTTGTTCGAAATATTTTTGTATTGCTATTAAATGAGTTGCAAGTTTTACGCAATGAATTTTGTTATACAGGGTGATTGTAAAGTCTCGATCCATTTTAATGAAAACGAACCAGCAGAGACAAGAAAATTTTCTTGTACATCGCGAACAGGATGGGCAGACAGAAACTCTCGCTGCACCGAGCCGAACGCACCCGATATGCTCCGAAAAGCAACGGAAACTCGATATTTTTAAACAAACAAAAATCTTCGGAAACAAACATAAACAAATGATTGTAAACAGCTAACAAAAGCTTCTACCTGCACATAAACATTCGAAATGTTAACTTTAGAAGAAAGAACAGGCGTGGTCAATCCTCGATTGAGAGGGTTAACTTATGAACAAACTCGAGAAGAGTTTACGAGGAAATTTCGAAAACCTGGACTCACAAGAGCCAATATTCGATTGCTTGTAAACAAATTCCAACGCACAGGGAGTGTGAAGGATGATATGCGTCCAGGAAGGCCATCCGTATCTGCAGACGTAGTGCAAAATGTTCAGCAAGCCATTGAACGAAGCCCTTCTACATCAACACGGCGAATCAGTCGCGAGCTTGGTGTTCCACAACCCACTGTCTGGAAAATTGTACGTTTCAAATTAAAAAAACGTGCGTATCATATCCAGACACTTCATAAACTTTATGTCGAAGACTATGCAGCTCGTCAAGCAATGTGCTACGATTTACTTGAGGCTATTAACCGGGAAAACTTAATGAATCACATTTTATTCAGTGATGAAGCAACGTTTGACGTTTGTGGTCATGTAAACAAACACAATTGCAGAGTATGGGCCAATTAACAACCCCATTCAACATTTGAATGGCGAAGAGATACACCTAAAGTTAACGTGTGGTTAGGCTTCACAAGAAACAAAATCTATGGACCTTTTATGTTTACAGAAGCTACAATTCGAGGCAACAATTATCTAGATATGCTGCAACAGTTTTTGGAGTTACAATTAGTTGGTGACGGTATTCTTGACACCGTCGTGTTTCAGCAGGATGGGGCACCTGCCCATTATTCAAACATTGTTACTGATTACTTAAATGAAACCTTTCCGGGTAGATGGATAGACAGGGGATCACAACGACCTTGGGCACCGCGTTCACCAGATTTAACGCCACTGGATTTTTTCGCTTGGGGGTTCATCAAATCTCAGGTGTATAAAACTAAAGTAAATGATTTACAACACCTAAAAACCGTATTAGAATGGCAACAGAAAATATTACCGTAGATATGTTGTTGAAAGTTTTTCGGTAAACGTCTGACCGTTGGCAGCAATGTTTTGAAATAGAAGGCAGTCATGTGGAAATATATTAAGTGTGTCGTGTTAATTTGTTTAATAAAATTTATTTTGAAATTCTAACTGTTTTTCACTAAAATGGATGGAGACTTTCTAATCACCCTGTAGATGGATAATTGTTTTAATTTCGATATTAAGAAACATTTGATTTTATATACACATTTTTAATATCGAGCTTGCTGCTAGTTTTAACATTGAAAATGTTTAACGATTTGGAGATGTGACGCTAGTACGGTGCTCTTTTAGCGATTTGTGTGACACAGTTTTTAAGAATTTGTGCACGCTGTACATATTGCAGGTGAATGTTGTTGGTGTCATTTTGAAGCTCTCGTCAAAGGCGAACTGTCTGGAGAGGTTCAGAAACTGTAAAATTCGAGGGGGCGAAAATATGAGGGTTAAAACGATTTTTTTGACACGAAAGCGTTCGATGCATCGCATATTTTTTTAAAGATCAAAATGTGATTTGAGGCTCGTTGGAAAGAGGATGAACCAACGCTCATCGTACTGGCTGGTTTCTGGGGTCAGCGATGCACTGGGACGAAGTTACAGGGGTATGAAGCTGAGATGCGTTTGTAGTAAACTGGATGTTCGCATAAATAGGGGGAAAGAAATAAATGTCGTACTTTGTTTTTGGAAGTATGTGGATGAATCTGTGGGGTTTTAAGACTTTTGTGGCTCGGGTGGACTTGGGGGCTGCAAAATGGGGAAAACCGTTATAATTATCAGAAAAGCCTTAAAATTAATATTTACGTGGCATTCGCTGTTTGGAAACGTTCTATTGGTCGATTGTATTTTTTAGGAGAATTCAGGATGTGGGGCTTTTGCAACCCAGGTTGATTTGGGGGTTGCAAAATGGGGAAAACGTTACAATTATCATAAAAGCCTTAAAATTAATATTTGTGTGACATTCGCTGTTTGGAAACGTTCTACTTGTCGATTGTATTTTTTAGGAGAATTCGGAATGTGAGGCTTTTGCAACCCAAATGGATTTGGGGGTTGCAAAATTGGAAAACGTTATAATTATTAGAAAAACCTTAAAATTAATGTTTGTGTCACTTTCGCTGTTTGGAAACGTTGTACTTGTCGATTGTAGTTTTTAGGAGAATTTGGAATGTGAGGCTTTTGCAACCCAAATGGATTTGGGGATTGCAAATTGTGGACAACGTTATAATTATCAGAACAACCTTAAAATTAATATTTGTGTGACATTCGCTGTTTGGAAACGTTCTACTTGTCGATTGTATTTTTTAGGAGAGCGCGGCATGTGGGGCTTTAGCAACCCAGGTGACTTTGGGGGTTGCAAAATGGGGAAAACGTTATAATTATCATAAAAGCCTTAACATTAATATTTGTGTGACAGTCGCTGTTTGGAAACGTTCTACTTGTCCATTGTATTTTTTAGGAGAATTCGGAATGTGAGGCTTTTGTAACCCAAATGGATTTGAGGGTTGCAAATTGTGGAAAACATTATAATTATCAGAAAAACCTTAAAATTAATATTTGTGCCACTGTCGCTGTTTGGAAACGTCCTACTTGTCGATTGTAGTTTTTAGGAGAATTCGGAATGTGAGGCTTTTGCAACCCAAATGGATTTTGGGATTGCAAATTGTGGAAAACGTT
Organism: Agriotes lineatus; assembly: GCA_940337035.1. Classification (NCBI taxonomy): domain Eukaryota; kingdom Metazoa; phylum Arthropoda; class Insecta; order Coleoptera; family Elateridae; genus Agriotes; species Agriotes lineatus. The sequence goes on along the minus strand of OW679194.1, from coordinate 261,340,171 downwards.
ATAATAATCAGAAAAACCTTAAAATTTATATTTGTGTGACATTCGCTGTTTGGAAACGTTCTACTGGTCGATTGTATTTTTTGGAGAGTGCGGGATGTGGGGCTTTAGCAACCCAGGTGGATTTAGGGGTTGCAAAATTAGAAAACGTTATAATTATCAGAAAAACCTTAAAATTAATATTTGTGTGACATTCGCTGTTTGGAAACGTTCTACTGGTCGATTGTATTTTTTTGGAGAATTCGGAATGTGAGGCTTTAGCAACCCAAATGAATTTGGGGGTTGCAAAATGTGGAAAACGTTATAATTATCAGAAAAACCTTAAAATTAATATTTGTGTGACATTCGCTGTTTGGAAACGTTCTACTTGTCGATTGTATTTTTTTGGAGAATTCGGAATGTGAGGCTTTTGCAACCCAAATGAATTTGGGGGTTGCAAAATGTGGAAAACGTTATAATTATCAGAAAAACCTTAAAATTAATATTTGTGTGACATTCGCTGTTTGGAAACGTTCTACTGGTCGATTGTATTTTTTTGGAGAGTGCGGGATGTGGGGTGTTAGCAACCCAGGCGGATTTGAGGGTTGCAAAATTGGAAAACGTTATAATTATCAGAAAAACCTTAAAATTAATATTTGTGTCACTTTCGCTGTTTGGAAACGTTCTACTTGTTGATTGTAGTTTTAGGAGAATACGGAATGTGAGGCTTTTGCAACCCAAATGGATTTGGGGATTGCAAATTGTGGAAAAGGTTATAATTATCAGAAAAACCTTGCAATTAATATTTGTGTGACATTCGCTGTTTGGAAACGTTCTACTGGTCGATTGTATTTTTTTGGAGAGTGCGGGATGTGGGGCTTCAGCAACCCAGGTGGATTTGGGGGTTGCAAAATTGGAAAACGATATAATTATCAGAAAAACCTTAAAATTAATATTTGCGTGTCATTCGCTGTTTGGAAACGTTCTATTGGTCGATTGTATTTTTAGGAGAATTCAGGATGTGGGCTTCTGCTACCCAGGTGGATTTGGGGGTTGCAAAATGTGGAAAACGTTATAATTATCATAAAAGCACTAAAATTTATATTTGTGTGACATTCGCTGTTTGGAAACGTTCTACTTGTCGATTGTATTTTTTAGGAGAATTCGGAATGTGAGGCTTTTGCAACCCAAATGGATTTGGGGGTTGCAAATTGTGGAAAACGTTATAATTATCAGAAAAACCTTAAAATTAATATTTGTGTGACATTCGTTGTTTGGAAACGTTCTACTGGTCGATTGTATTTTTTTGAAGAGTGCGGGATGTTGGGCTTTAGCAACCCAGGCGGATTTGGGGGTTGCAAAATTGGAAAACGTTATAATTATCAGAAAAACCTTGAAATTAATATTTGTGTGACATTCGCTGTTTGGAAACGTTCTACTGGTCGATTGCATTTTTTTGGAGAGTGCGGGATGTGGGGCTTTAGCAACCCAGGTAGATTTGGGGGTTGCAAAATTGGAAAACGTTATAATTATCAGAAAAACCTTAAAATTAATATTTTTGTGACATTCGCTGTTTGGAAACGTTCTACTTGTCGATTGTATTTTTTAGGAGAATTCGGAATGTGAGGGTTTTGCAACCCAAATGAATTTGGGGGTTGCAAAATGTGGAAAACGTTATAATTATCAGAAAAACCTTAAAATTAATATTTGTGTGACATTCGCGGTTTGGAAACGTTCTACTTGTCGATTGTATTTGTTAGGAGAATTCGGAATGTGAGGCTTTTGCAACCCAAATGGATTTGGGGGTTGCAAAATGTGGAAAACGTTGTAATTATCAGAAATACCTTAAAATTAATATTTGTGTGTCATTCGCTGTTTGAAATCGTTCTACTTGTCGATTGTATTTTTTAGGAGAATTTGAAATGTGCGGCTTTTGCAACCCAAATGGATTTGGGGGTTGCAAAATGTGGAAAACGTTATAATTATCAGAAATACCTTAAAATTTATATTTGTGTCACTTTCGCTGTTTGGAGACGTTCTACTGGTCGATTGTATTTTTTAGGAGAATTCGGGATGTGCGGATTTTGCAACCCAGGTGGATTTGGGGTTTGCAAAATGGGGAAAACGTTATAATTATTAGAAAAGCCTTAAAATTTATATCTTTGTGACATTCGCTGTTTGGAAACGTTCTACTGGTCGATTGTATTTTTTTGGAGAATGCCGGATGTGGGGCCTTTGCAACCCAACTTGATTTTGGCGTTGCAAATGGGGAACACTTTATAATTGTCAGAACAACCTTAAAATCAATAGTTGTGTGAAATTCGCCGTTTGGAGACATTCCACTGGTCCATTGTATTTTTTAGGAGAAAAGAGAATTCGGGATTGTGGGGGGTGGCTGGGGGAGGAAATGGTTTGCCTTATTGTATCAGATATTAAATAAGGAAAATGTGCTATTTTGTTTGACCCTTTATGAAATTGTAAATTTGCAAGTATATATTAAATGTTGTGATGCTAACGGAATGTCGAGTTCAATTTTTCTCTAACTTGAATAATATTTCGTGAGAATGACATTGCCGCGATAAACTTGTTGGTATAGTCGTAGATGGCCGCTGGCAGGGTTGGATTGTAGTGTCAGCTTTTGTACTAAAGCTTAACAAGAGATTGTAAGAGAATGTAATAATATAAATACAGATGCATATGTAATTATATGTACGGAAAATGCAAAAGCTATTTATTAAGTTTAGACACTGTAAAAGCTCCCCAATCAATAAATCCTTTTAAAATGTATTTATTGAACAATTAACCCAAAACTAAAGATACATATGGGCTAAACAACTTCAAGATCTATTCGCATGTAATCTCGATTTTATAATGCCCAGTTTCTCCTAATAAAAACAGTAATTTTTACTCCAGTTATATTTGCTATTAAAGCACGTTTCAGGAGTCAACAAAACAAACTATAAACAATAAAATGTGGAGCCGCCGAGCGGATGGCGTTTAATTCTTAGAAATCCTTCAAAACAACTTGAACAAGATGCTGAGAAGGTTCAAAATTGTAGTACGTAATGTTCTGCTATGCAGTAGAACTTCGCAGGTATATTTGCCATTATGTCTTTATTAAATGTTTTAACATTGAAAATGTTTAACGAATTGGAGATGTGACGCTAGTACGGGGCTCTTCTAGCAATTTGTGTGGCGCTTGAAAAATGCGCAGTTTTCGCGAATTTTTGCAAGTTGTGCGTATTGTAGGTGAATATTCTTGGTGTCATTTTGAAAACCTTGTCAAGGGCCAACCTTCTAGAAATATTGTGAAAATGTACGATTTGATGGGGCGAAAATACGGCGGTTAAAACGATTTTTTGGACACGAAAGCTTTCGGTGCTGTTACATCGCATACTTTTTGAAAGATACAAACGTGATTTGAGGCTAGTTAGAAAGAAGATGCATCAACGCTCATCGTACGCGTTGGATTTTGGCTCTGCGCTGCACGTTGGCGAAGTTAAAGGAGTAGAAAGCTGAGGTGCATTTGTAGTAAATTGGATGTTCGCATAAACAGGGGGAAAGAAAAAATGTCGAATTTTTTTTTGGTAGCATGTGGATGAATTGGTGGGTTTTTCAGAATTTTGCGGCTCAGGTTGATTAAGGGGTTGCAAAATGAGGAAAGCATTATAATTGCCGAAAAAACTTTAAAATTAATATTTGCGTGAAATGATCTGTTTGGAGACCTTCTACTAGTGTTTTTATTTTTAAAGAGAATTCAGAATGTGGGAATTTTGGGTTTCAGGTGGATTTGGGGGTTGCAAAATGGGAAAACGTTATAATTATCAGAAAAACATTAACATGAATATTTGTGTGAAATGCACTGTTTGGAGAATTTCTGCTGGTCGCTTGTATTTTTTAAGAGAATTGCGGTCCAGTTGAATTTGGGAGTGGTAAAATGAAAAAACAAATAATTATCGGAAAAACCTTATTTGTGGGAAATTCGCCGTTTGCAGATTTTCTCCTGGTCAATTGTATTTTTAAGAGAATTCAAAATGTGGGAATTTTGAGGCCTAGGTGCATTTGGGGGTTGCAAAATGGGGAAAACGTTATAATTACCAGAAAAACCTTAAAAACAACATTTGTGTGAAATTCTCTGTTTGGAGATTTGCTTCTGGTCGATTGCATTTTTTAATAAAATTCGGGACGTGGGAATTTTGTGGCCCAGGCTGATTTGGGTGTTGCAAAATGGGGAAAACGTTATAATTATGAGTAAAACCTTAAAATTAATATTTGTGTGAAATTCGCTGTTTGAAGACTTTCCACCGGTCGATTTTATTTTTTAAGAGAATTCGGGATGTGGAAACTTTGCGGCGCAGGTGGATTTGGGATTTCAAAATGGAAAAAACGTTATAATTTTCAGAAAGATTTAAAACTAATATTGGTGTGAAATTCGCTGTTTGGAGACTTTCTACTGGCCAATTGTATTTTTAAAGAGAATTCGGGTTGTGGGTGTTTTGCGACCCAGGTGGATTTGGAGGTTGCAAAATAAGGAAAAAGATGTAATTATCAGAGGCTTTCTACGGGTCGATATTCGGGATGTGAGAGTTTTGCGGCCCAGTTGGTTTTGGGGGATAAAAATGGGAAAAACGTTAGAATTATACAAAAACTTTAAAATCAATAGTTGTGTGAAATTCGCTGTTTGGAGTTTTTCTACTGGTCGATTTTATTTTTATGGGTGATGCGGTTGTGAGAGGGGGGAGTTAACCTACTTTCTCATTTTTTAAATAAGGAAAATGTGCATTTTTTTGTTCTGGCCCTTTGCAAAAATGTAAATTTTCAAGTAAATTGTAAATGCGTGTCGGATTGTATTTTGTTATATCATGAATAATATTACGTGGGTTAAGGTCATTGCCGCGCTGCACTTGTTTGCAGAATGGTAGTGGCCACTGGCAGGGTTTGGATGTTAGTGTCAGCTGTTTGTACTAAAACTTAATGCGCAATTGTAATAAAAAAATTGATGGGGATTTTGAAAATATAAATACGCTACATATGTATATATACGGAAAATGCAAAGTTACTTGGTTTATACAATGTAAAAGCTCCCCATACAGCAAATCCGTTTAAAATATATTTATTGAAAAATTAACAACAAACTAAAGATACATATCGATTAAACAACTCAAAGGTCTAATCACATCTAATTCCTTTTTCACACTGCGTTGTTCCTTCTATTAAAAGCATCTACGCTCCAATTCGGAGCTAACGTGGTTCTTCCAGTTGCAATAACGTGTAACGGGTGCAGTAAACCCCACAACGATCTCTCAGCGTACGATCCTTTTGATATCAATGGTGTTAATTTCACGTATAAAATCAGTAAACGAATTTTTGAAGAACATTAACGAAGAAGTAGCAGACGATATTCCAGCGGATCAACTGGACCAGAAGTGCGAGAAGATTGTGGAATATGAAGATAAAGCCACTACAGCGGTCGCGACGTTGGAAATTGGTATCACCAGAGCATCAGCAGGAGTCCAACGAGATAGTAGCTGCAAAAGCAATACCAGGAGCAACATTGACGTCCTGTCAACTGCACCAGCTCAGGGCGGTAGGACACAACCAGTTACAGTGGAATATAAAAGGACGGTAAGATTACCTAAGTTAGAATTAATGAAATTTAAAGGTGATCATCACATGTGGCCTGCCTTTTGGGAACAGTTAAATGCTGCTATACATAGCAATAACGATCTAGACGAAACTGTTAAATTTACTTATTAAAATGTGTTTCATTTGAAAATGCTGCAATAACGTTTCAAGGTTTAACATCCAACTGCTCAAGTTATAACTACGCTATTAAGCTTTTAAAGGAGCAGTATGGAAATAACGAAAAACTAGTTGACAGTTATATTTAGCAGCTATTAGCTTTAACGCCAGTTAAACCAAAAACTGATAATATTTCTTTAAGAAAGCTATATAACACTACGTCGAAGATAACACGATCTTTGCAAGTGCTAGGAATGTCTCCCGATAATTACGGTGTAATGGTCAAAGTAATAGTATTAAAGGCATCCCCTTTTTTATGAGAACCGAATTTCTTAAACGTCAGGCCACTAGCGACCATAGTGATAACGAGTCAGTTGCCGTCAGTGAGCATGAAAACATTTTCAATAATAGAGATGTTTCTTACGAACATTTAATTTCTCAACTTTTGAATTTTATAAGAGTGGAGGTCGAATCTATTGAGCAAGCCAAAGTTTTAGAAGTAGAATCGAAAGATGATAAAAGCAGTAATTCAAATCATTATTTTCGTAATAAAAGAGATGATGCATGTACAGCAGCTGGTTTGTTTACATCGGCGAAAGAACAATGTGTATTTTGTAAATCATACAACCATGGTGCAGCAAACTGCAATAGTAAAATTCATTTAAACCAAAAAAAGAATATTTTGAAATTCGAAAGGCGCCTTTATCGCTGCACTAAACCGAATCATGTTTCGAAATTTTGCCGGGTAAAACTACTATGTACAAAATGCAAAGCGAAACATGCATCATCGATGTGCGATCCTAACTAAAAGAAGCAGTTACGAAGCAACGAATCTACCACTAAGCCTTCTTCAGAACCGAACAAACAGTCAACTAATTTGTTAAATCAAGAGCACCTGACTAACGTATATTTGCAAACAGCCTGTGCTCAAATCGTAACGGCCAGTGGCGTACCTCAAGATTTTATTAAAATGGTTGTAGATGGAGGTAACCAATTGACCTATATAAAAGAATGTGTATCGCAGAGTTTGAATTTGCCTGTTATGGGTAGATATAAGATAGCAATTATGCCTTTTGGAAAAACTGAAGTGGCTCCCGCGCGCTTATGTAAAAGAGTATCTTTAACCCTGAAAGGCAATATAATAATAATTTGATCACTATTAACGCCATAGAAGTACCGGAAATTTGTTTCGACAATTTGACTTCCTCGAAATTAGATGATCCAGCTATTCGTGACTTCAGTATCAATTTTGAATTGGCTGACCAATCTTTCATTAATACGAATGTTTTGCCTGATATATTGCTTTTAATCAGCGCAGATACGTATTGGAAAGTAGTAACTGGTAACGTACAGAAAATCACAGACAGTTTAATGGGAATCGAAACTGCATTTGGTTGGACCATTCACGGAATTGATGAGGGACCTCCGCGTTCCAATGAATATGCCTTCAAGGTCCGAGTTAACGTGGCGAATATTTTTCATGTTCAGTGTGAACCTATAAGAAACGATTTTGATCTGAAGAAATTTTAGACTTTCGAGTCAATAGGAATCGATAGCGCTACTATTATCGATACATTATCAACGGAGAAGTTTTTAAATCACAATAAAATGTTCGAAAACCATCGGTAATGTGTTTCTCTACCGCGAATAAACTAAAATGTACGTCCTAACTCTAAATTTGACGGTGCATTAAATCGATTAAGACTTTAACTCGTAAACTTATCTATAGTGGCACACTTCAAGAGTATGACTTTGTAGTACGTGAATATATGAATACCAATTGTGCAGAACTTTTACCGAATGAAACAAATGAGTTACGTACCTATTTTATGCCGCATAGAGTCGTGTATAGGGACGATAAAGAGACTACAAAAATAGGTATTGTTTTTGACGCATCTGCACATGCACTTGGACTACCTTCATTAAATGATGTGCTTTTGCAAAGTGAAAACATAGTGCCACATCTATTTCGAGTTTAAATGAACTTTAGAATTGGTCGTTTCGCACTGATTACCGATATCGAAAAAGCATTTTTAGAGATAAAACTATCTGAACGGGATCGCGATTCTCATAGTTTTATGGTACGAAACCCTAGTTAATGATGCCGCTAATCTGCCGAAGATTACATGCTACCGCATGAAACGTATTACGTTTGGTGTAACATGCAGTCCATTTCTGTTAGCAGTAAATCTGGATGGTGTTTTGAATATTATCAAGGACATACCCAAAACAAAACGCGATGTGCTACAATCAGTGTCAAGAATTTTTGATCCCTTGGGTTGTTTAAGACCATTCGTCATTAAAGCTAAAATATTGCTCCAAGAAATTTGGAAAACCAGGTTGTACTGGGATTTGTTTCTCCCGGAGAAGCTTAAGAATGAATAGTTGAAATGGTGTTACGAGTTAACCACAAAGAACGATTTTTCCATTAGAAGTTACTGCGGCCCGGGAGGATGTAGAAAATCCAACAGCGTAAGCTGAAGCGCAAAGTCGTCAAGGCATTTATTTTTTAATTGTAGTTGCCATGTTTCAAGTTTAATCGTAACAGTTGTACGTAAATGAAAATAAATAACGAGCTTAACGTTTTATTTCAAAGTTATTTCATAAATAGTATGTGGAGCCGCCGATCGGAAGGCGTGTAATTATCAAAACTCCTTTAAAACAGATAATAAATGTAATAATAAGAATGACTCATATAAGCAATACATCTTCTAAAGTTATATAAAAAAAATTAATGTAATATCGAATTCAACACCTTTATCTAATTGCAAATTAATATTAAAGTGTACAAGATGCTGAAAAGGTTCAAAACTGTAGTATGTATTATTTATTAATGATCTGCTATGCAGTAGAACTTCGCAGTAACGTTTCGCGTGGCGTATAATAAACAATAATAATACACATGTGAACAATTTTAAAACCTTTTTATTTCTATCTCTTGTAATTTTTTCAGATTTTGGAAATTTTGTGCCAGACTTGAAAATTTTCAAAATTCATTTTCAATGCATTAACGAATGTTGGTAAATTGCAACTTCTGTAAATTTTTAAAATCATTTACTATTTCATGAATTGCTATAAATGTTTCCTAAGCATCGCCCTTATCTTTTCGAAATTAACTTATTGAATTCTAAAGGTATTGTTACCAAGTACTCCCTATTGTAAATATAGCAATAGATTAGTCTACCAATTACTTGGTTTAACAATAGGTGACTGAGACTGTTTCCATATCTAACATTCCTACTTATGTCGTCTGTTCTTTGACAAGTTTGATAATTTGAAAACAGATATTGTTTTCTTTTAATATTCGTTCAGGTCTGGTATCTGGTAGGTTTACCCTGTCAAACGTCTTGATCCAATCTACAAAATACAGATCTAAGGTCTGCCTTTCATTCAATTTAGGGTACACGGTGAGACTCGTGTTCGACATCAGTTTTCGGAATTGACAATTTAACCTTGCCATAGAAGACATTATAGATGTAAGGAAAAGATGAGAAATCTTGCACTAATTAAGCGTTGAACTAAACATAGTTTGGAATATTCAATTAGATTAGGAAGCTAACTACTTACTTATTATTTTAAGTTTATTGATTATAAGCAATTTTTTAATTGTGATGCTTTATTATAATCTGCTAGGGATGCCACTAGTGAACCTTAATTCAAGGACACAATATGTTGCACGTTGTACGAACACTCTCAAATTTAAAAAAAAATAACCAACGGGAGTTATACTGTAGCAGCAAAGAGCATTGCTCTTTGGTAGCAGGTTAACTCCTGTTATGAATTTTGCAAAACGCTTTGGTTAGACTAATAAACCAATTGAAGGCGTTTCTCATAAGCTGTTTCTTTCCGAGATTGTTTACAAATTTAATCTATTTTTATGCAGCCTTTCTCTACATTTAGGGCTCCTCACGGCGCTTACACGATAAGAGCGTACTAGGGATAAAACTCGTTATAACTTTTGACTCGAAAGTCGAAATGAGTTTCAAGATCTGGAGCCGTTTGCTAGCCGCCTGAGAGCTGACAATGAGCGAGGTGGCTGCTAGAGAGCGCTCCGCAAATTCGCCGTCAAATATCTGGCATTTTTCTAGGGCTGCGATTTATTGGGTAATTGAGAGGACGACATTAAGCGCGCATTCAACAAAGAACCCATAAACCGTCGGAACTATTGAAGGAGTTAGAAGCCCGTAAAGGCTCCGCGGGGGGCCGATTGTTGTATGCAACGAATACTTTCTACGTCTACCTTTATTGCTTTACGGGCAGGTAACCCGCGACGTAATTTGTAATCTCGCCCTGCGAGATTGCAAATGCCCGGAACGACATTTACCTTATCGCCCAAATAAAGACTTAACGGCCGCCCGCACCGTTTTATTTTTGTCGTCGCCTCTAACGCCCGCTTTTAATTTCGATGTGCTCATAATTTGCGGTTTTGGACCGGAATTTGGGATTTTTTCCAAATCGGGCTCCGGGTTTTATTGCGCAAACGTAGGCAGGGGACGGGTATATAATTTTAATACGGCATTCCGGGCGTGAGTGGCAGATGTACAGGTTTATTAATAAAATTTAAATTAAAAATATGTACTGCCTTTATATTAAAATATCACGAGCCCGCGATTCATGGCAATGATAAAAGCGCTGAAATTCCAAAAGTATGAGTTGTAAACATTGTAAAAATTATATTAACCTGTGCTTCAATTGCCTCTTCGTCGACTCTTATTTAATAACGTTATAAATGTGATTACCAAGCAGTTACTGCAATGTTCAAATTATTGCAATTACAATTTACATGGAGGATTCAGACAGTCAAATTTGTAAGCAACATAGGTCCACAGACCTGGTAATAGAAAGGACTAAGTAAGCACTGAAGACCTACTGGAAGCAGCTAGGCGTTGCAAAGCCCTTCAAAAAGACAATTTCACTAAAATAAAGATGTTAAGACTCCCCTTTGGTGTATATACTTCTACCAAAGCATGTTCAGAATATCTATGAAAGTCTACTTTTCTGGATCTGCTGTAGATTCAAAGGAATTGCCGTCACTCCGTCCTTCCTATGTTGTGATGTACTTTAAGAAGATGTAGTCTATCTAAAATGAACTGTCCGGATTCGAGTTACATCTTAGCTTAAGTTGGTTTACGATGCATAAACGTAGTTGAAATTAAATCCTGACATTGTGTTTTATTTACTAATGCAGTCGTGAAGTACGATATTCCAGGGACGCCGTATTCAAATTCAATCAGTTCATTTTAGGTAAACTCTAACAGGTGAGCGATTGACATGTCATATAAGCTGAGAAATGGATGGAGCCTTTCCGCAAGAAGGTCCCTTAAGTAGGTGTGAATGCGTATGTGTGAGTTACAATTAATAATAATGTTTGTTCTTCTTTAGGATGTTCTCAAAGAGTTTTGACTGAGGTCAAGGTGGCTTTTCAAACAACAAAATGACGGTCATTTCTTAAATGACAAAATGCTTAAAAAATAGTTTTTTAACATAACTCTAAAATAACTACCAGTTTTATTCTGCATCATTTTGTTGATAAATCTAAAGGTTTAAGAGAAAATTACGTTGCCATGTGGCAGTTTTTTTTGTTACCACTGCAACCATCCGCTAGTAGAGAGGAACTCAGAGTTGATAATGATACGTTGAAACACATTACAAACGAAGCATGGACTATCGAATCATACAGAAAAACCAAAGGCGATGGCAAATTAGTCATGGAAGCGAGCATGGAGGTACAATTACTCATAACCGCAGCAAAGAAGCAAACAACTCGTTATTGAAAAGAATGATGGCACTTCAGCCGCAAATTAAAGCTACGATGGAAACCAGATACTGGAAAAGGAAAAAAATTACATAAGTATACAATAAATAATTACACGATTATGGACAAAGCACAAACGGAAGCATAAAAAATTGAAAGACACATGATTGTGTGGCCATAAAGAAGACTGGACGTAGCAGCTATTTTTGGTACTAACTAAACCAAGAAATATACTTCAAAACACTAAAGGTAAGAAAGTGTCGCTAGCAACAAACAATAAGGATTCAGCAGAGGTAGCAGGAAAGATGCCGGAAATGATCTCCTAAAGGAATCTACGGAAGTAACAATATATAGAAAACCGAAATATGGAGTGAAAGAAACTGAAAACGTGATAACGGAAGGAGAAAATATGTAAATCGTTGAATGACAAACCAAAAAAAAAGGAAGAGAAGAAATACTGACACAATTATAATAAGTGCTAAGCAGCTAAGCCATTAATATGGCCTACGATAATCGGGGAGATAGAAAGGATTGACCCTGGTCCAATGCAAGTCAAAATAAATAAACTGAGGAAAACCCACGAAGGCAACATTAAAGTAATAGACGTTAGTAAAGGAGAGGAAGGGAAACAAGTACATGGACAAATAAAGGAAAAAATGGGAACCGAGAATACAAGATAAGAAAGACAAAATAAGAGAACCAAGGTCATGAACCTGGATGAAGGCGTAGAAAACGAAGAAGTAATAAATGCAATAAGTAAAGAACTCGGAAAAGAAAAACATATTGATGAACAAATAAAAGTACAAATCACAAAAAAGGCTAACGAATACAGTTCCATGGTAGAAATGGCTATAGCAGAGGATAACTGCATCATTCGAAAAAGAAGATTAAAGGTGCAGCTATTACATTTGTAATAATGAAAGGGGAGGGGGGAGGACCTACACGCAAAGGCAAGGCTCTGGAGACCACTCAGAACAGACAATCGAAGAAATATGACATAACAATAGCTAGTAACGAAATATCATCGTAAATTGGCAAGTATCAGATGGTGAAAACTTCAGCTTATATAAAAACATCATCCTAAAGATAGGAAATACAGAAGAAGACACATGAATTGAACCAGTAAAATGAACGTGAAAAATGGAAGAAGAGAAACTAGAAGCGGAGAAGATGGCAAAGGAATTAAAAGAAATACTGTAGAAAATAACGTTAACAGACGTTAATAAACACCTGAAAAAATACACTATACAAACAGAACAGAAAACCCGTTTACTAGTGAAACGCAAAGATCGGAAAAGAGGAGAACGAAAAAAAAAATAAACACGGAAGAATAAAAACTACGAGTAAAAGAAGAATACTTCGAATTGAGGAAAAATTACAAACTGGCCATAAACAAGTCTAAAGGAGATAACAGAAAGAGATAATTAAAAATATTGATGTAGACTGGGAAAATTGCTATAAAATCTCAACACAAAAGACGCAATAAACACAAAAAATAACATTAGGTAAACAAGACATGAACAACTTAATTAAAAAACTCTTCACCAGGAAGTTGACACAAATGACCTTAGAAACTTTGAAATAGAAGAGCTAAAAGTTGTAATAAAAGGCATAAAAAACAAGAAAGCTCCAGGCTTTGACGGCCTGCTAAATCAAAGTATAAAAATAGCTATCACTGCCAAACAAATACAAGGCGTTTGCGATCCGGAACAAATTGTGGATGGGAGACACCTTTCCGGAGAAGTGGAAGAAGACACAGTCGTGTCTAATCAAAAAAGAAAGAAAAGTAAGCGGAACACATAAGTACAGAACAATATGCCTAATCGATACAATGGCAAAAATCTTCGAAAGACTAATAAGCAAAAGACTAAATAAAGAAGTAGCAGAAAAAGAGTACTATCAGTTAACCAGTATAGAGTCATAAAGGACAAGTCAACCAAAGGGGATAAAGGTTTATTTAGTTATTTATTTACCGAAAGAAAACAACAGGTATAAAACAAATTACAGTTTTCTTAATGCACTTGTTAAAAAAAGAAATAAATTCAAATTAAAATTAACTGCTATCAAGTCAAATTAAAAATGAAATTAGAATCTCAATCAAATCAAAATCAAAACGGGAGAGGGCCATAAGTTGAAAATTTTTACTTATGTAGATTTAACAACAATGACAGTGATATCAAAAAGGTTGAAAGTCAGAATAGAAAAATATTCCTTGCATAGCAAACATGCTCTAACAAGTGCAGAATTCTGTCTGCAGGACCTGCGACACAATTTAACTTTTAATAATTCCGCTTGCCGAATTCTTCGTGAGGGAATATGTAGTTAAATTGTTGATAGCAACTGTGGGGAGTCCAGTAGGTTATTAAAAAAATAATATATAATGTACCGTCCTTCTATATTCAAGTATAATGGTGAGGCACTAACACCCCATGAAGGAACTTGGCCTGCAAGTATAGGTAAGTTAAATTTTTTTCTAATGGACTGAAAAGATGCAAATTCGGGTTGACACCGTGGCGCTTAAAGTACATAAATTTAATAAACTTATTTTGCACTAGCTCTATTTTTTTTAAATATTAGTAGCAAGATGTGGTGACCAGATGACCGCAGCATACTCCAGTCTTACAATAAATGCTAGCATTTTTAAGCTCTTGTTGCAGATACTCTCAAAGTGAAGATCAAATTTCAGAGACGAAACGAAGTGTACGCTAAGGTCTCCAGTCTCGTACCTCTTCTCTAACGGAATATTGTTCATTTTATAAATTTCTAAATTATAATTTTGTTTCAAGTTATACGATATAAAAAACATTTACTGGCATAGAAAAAAAGTCTATTTTTCACACTCCATGCATAAATACTGTTGATATTTCGCTCCAGTAGTTGTGTGTCGCCGACGCTCACTATCGGACGATACATTTTTAAATAATCTGCTTATAACAAGAATGATGTATTACTCGATAAACAATTCGGTAAGTCACTGATTAACAGTATAAAAAATAGAGGTCCGAGATTCGACCCCTGTGGTATACCCGATGAAGCATAATACGGAGAAGACGTCGCAATTAAATAATGTACATGCTGATATCGCCGATCTAAGTATGATCGAAAAAATAATTAAATCCGTACTCAATCCAAATATACTTAACTTGTGCACCAAGAGATCATGATCTTGTCAAAATAATAAAGAACAGTGTAAGGGAAATAGAAAAGTCAGTAGTAATGTAGGGAATCGTGAGTATTAATAACGCTGGACATATAAAACGCAGAATGACAAGGTATCATGAAAGACTTCACTGAAAGGTACATCAGCAGATATCTAAGTCGAATTATTAGCAGTTACCTAAATTAAAGGCCAATACAAATGGAGGAACATGGAGAATACCCGGTAGACTATGGAGTCTCGCAAGGGTCCATACTAGGACTACTATCTTAAAACCTCTACTTTGATGGCATAACACGTATTGAAATTCCAGAAGGTACTCAGATACTTTGCTACGCAGATGACCTTTGATAATAGTTCCTGCAAAATAAATAGAGACCCGGCTGGCAGTTATCAAAATCAAAAACAAAATGGGAGCGAAATTAGTTACAGGTAGCGGCTATAAAAAGCAATGTATAAGGAGGGATCACGCTTAAAATGGCTTAAATTAACCGAGACGATAAAATTACCGAAAGGCAGAATCATCTTAAGTACCTCAGAGTAACTTTCTAAAGAAACTGGAAAATAAATACACATATAGGAAGAGTAGTACAAAAGACTGAGAAAACCACTATTGCCCTAAGAAGTCTGATGTCAACTATAGACGGACCAAGACAATAAAATAGAGAATGCTCTGCTAAGTGTCATACTCAATTATACATAGTTAAGACAGGATCTGAAAGAAAGGTGCGAGAAGAAGAGAAAATCTCCTAACCCTGGTAATGCAGCAACGAAGACTCACTGCAGTGACATACAGAACGCTATTATTATCCTGATCCTTTGCCTCAATGCTGCCTAGCCAATCAATCTAATGGTGCAAGAAGGAGAGCATAGCTATAGGGTAAGCATGAGAAGGCGGAAACGAATAAAAAAAGTATAAAAATAAATGGTGTGATAAATGGAGACAGGAAACGGGTAAAGCCGGATGGACCAATACGACTACAAGACCTTGAGAGCTGGATAAACCGGGAGCCCAGATATGTTAGTCAGATGATGCAGTACACACCTTTTTTCGTGTGAAAAATGGGAGGAATGGAAAAACAAAGAAAACCCAAGAACAGAAAATAATCAGACCAGAAACGTTATAAACACTATGCTACTAGAAGGCAATAGACGAAATGGTGGGGAAGATATTGAAGCAAAAGTTGGAATAAGGAATCTAAGATAGACAATAGAGGAATCATTAACACCACCAAGTAATGGGAAACTAGTTCCGTGATAGCTGGTATCAAGAAAGGACGAGAGATTTTAGTTCGCAGGTCCCCCTCTAAACAAGGAGAAATACAACACTTCCTGGAACGAATTTCCGAAGATCTATAACGATTTCTCTAGATTGCAAAGGAAAAAGGAACTAATTGTATACAGCAGTATAACTCAAAACCGTACATTTATTAACTTCAAAATCTTAAATGAAATAATAGCTTTGAACTAGTATTTGCGTAATTATTTATTTAGCACCATGGCAGATTGTGCCTCTAATAAATGTTCGATACTTAATATTGTTATGATACAAGTAGGGTAGTTGTTAAATAATAATAAAAATATGATAAATTTGGAAGATTAATACAATCAAATGTTGAGGAGTTTTAAATAAGATTGGGTGTTAAATTTAAAATGAACGATGAATATTAAAATTGAGACAATTAGTAATGTAATTTGATAATTAAATAGAAATTGAGTATTTAATTTTGATGGGTCCGTTCAACCATGATAAAGTGTAAACCAAGGTAATATTTGACAAGTATGCTTGTCAATTAATAAAAGTTATGAGGAAAGTGAAAAAAGGTTGATAGAGTCAATTGAGAAAACTAAAGAGGACATAATAAAATCAAGAAAGGAAATTTATAAAGATTTGATAAAGTCAATTAATAAAGATACAGAGAAAATGGGGAAAGATAGGGAGGAAAGGGAATTAGAAAGAGAGAACAGGTTAAAGAGAGAGGCTGAGGAAAAGGAAAACAAGTTAAAAAAGGAACCAATGCAGTCAGAGGTGCTATTAGATGAGGAAAACGATTATATGGAAAATAATAAACAGGTAGAAAACAATGAAGTAATTAGTAATAAAGAATTAAATGTAGTAACAAGAGGTACCTATATTGAGTAATATTATGAGGAACAAGAATAACAAATATTTTAGAAGATATAATAGATTTTATAAAATAATTAGAATTACAGGAGGTTGCATAATTAAAGTAAATAAATATAAGAAGAATACCAGGAAGGAAACAATTAAACGAAGATTAAAGGAGACAAAGAAACTATCAGGATTATTTGCGCTAGTGGGTGAACTGAAATGATAACACTCCTGCGACAACTATTTATTAACACGATACTCTTATATCATGTTTACAAAACAATAGATGACATTCTATTATACATGGAATATTTCATTAGCCACGTATAGACACGAGACTGTAAGTCGGTACGGAACGGATAGTACCAACACTCCCCCTCGTTACGTACAGAACTTTTTCATACCTAGCAACTCAAGGCACTTCCGATATTTAGGTCCGGCAAGACCCTTTGTCAGGATGTCAGCTCCCATATCTTCAGTTGGCTTATGTTGAAGACAAATATTGTTGTTACGTATTGCCTCTCGTACGAAGTGGTGACGGATGTGATGTGCTTGGTGCGAGAGTGAAACACCGGATTCAACGCCAGCTTTTGAGCCCCGATATTATCACAAAATATCGTTACGTTGTCGACGAGTGCGTTGTATCCCAATTCATTTAAATTTTTTTGTAAATATATGCCTTCTTTGACACATTCTGCTATGCCCATATATTCTGCCTCGGTAGATGAGAGTGCGACCGTTTTTTGCTTACGTGACTCCCACGTGACCGCCCCGTCAGCTTGAATATAAGTTAAGCCGGTGTACGACCGCCTGTCGTCCGGGCAATTCCCCCAATCGGCATCAACTAGTCCAGTTAATTTTGATCCCGAAGGCTTAAATACAATTTCGATCTCCTTGGTACCTTGAAGATAGCGCAACACGCGTTTTGCTGCAATCCAATGAACATGTTGGTGACAATAATTAAAACGACTCAGCCAGCTAACCACGTGTGCTATATCGGGTCGCGTATCCATCGCCAAATACATTAAAGAGCCGTCCAATTCACGGTACGGTACCTGATTTGAATCATTGTCGTTTGACTTTTCGCTCTTCGATAACTTGGCATTAACCGACATTGGAGTGGACACTGGTTTACAATCAGCCATCCCGAATCGTCGTAGGATGTCTTCGATGTGTCCCCATTGATGGATTGTATATCCGTCGTTTCGTTTAATGAACTCTATTCCGAGGCAACATCCGACTTTACAGAAATCTTTTATCCCAAAACTCTCAGCGAGTTTGCTTTTTAGTTGTGTCACGTCTTTTGGATTCCGCGAGATCAATAAGATGTCATCGACATAGATCACTACTATCATTAAGTCTCCCCCTGAACCTCTGACGTACACACATGAGTCGGATTTAGTCGGTGACAGCTCCAGAGCACGTAATTCGCTGTCCAACCTTTCGTACCATCGTCGTCCAGCCTGCTTCAAGCCGTAGAGTGCCCTTTTAAGAAGGCACACCTTGTCGCCCTCTTGAAGGTCCTGCAGCATCTTCGCCGCCTTATTCTTCGTGATTTTATCTTTCTCGGTCCGAACAATGTACTTCAGGGTCTCCTCGGTCATCTCCGGAACTTCCATATAGATTTCTTCAGTCAACGTACTGTTCAGGTACGCGGCAGTAATGTCGAACTGGTGAATTGTCATTCCGTACTGAGACGCCAATGCCGTGGCAAGGCGAATAGAACTCAGGCGTGCAACTGGAGCGAAGGTTTCGTCATAGTCAACACCAGGGCGTTGTGAGAACTCCCGAGCGACGACTCTTGCCTTTCTCCGTTGAATCGTTCCATCTGGCCCGTACTTGCTCCCTATCGCCTTTCCAGGTGATGGACGATTTACAATCACCCAGGTACCACTTTGAATGATACATTTTAACTCGGTGGCCATAGCATGGTACCACTCCCCAGCGTATGGACCTGTAACAGCTAAATCGAAATCTACCTCAGCCAGTAGACCATATTCAAGAGCAGCAAGATTTACATTTGGCATATTGTATACCTTTTTCGGTCGACCTGGAAGCCCTGTTTTCGCTCTTCGGGGTCTACCGCGGCCTCGCTTTGCAGTTACGTGAGGCTTATTGTCTTCTTCTCCAGACTGCTCGCTCTTGTCTGCATCGGTACCGAATTCATACTTGAGATCTATACCTTCAGCTTCTTCTGCTGTTATGTTTTCAGGTTCCATATCCATTGCATCGCTCGATTCAGTCGTATCACTTGATAATCGAAGTGGTGCTAATGTAACGTCCATGACTCGATGATCGTCTCGAAGTTTGGGGTTATCTTGGATCTGCGAAGAGTATTCCAGGAATTTCACGTCGCGTGATACCTCTACTCTATGTTCTTTCGGGATCCAAACGCGATAGCCTTTGATTTCTTCCGAGTATCCTAGGAAAACGCCCTCACGTGATCTAACGTCAAACTTTCCCTTGTCAGACAACCTATCCAAAACGAAAACTTTACAGCCAAACTCGCGAAAGTTACTCACGTCCGGTTTCTTCCCAAATCGAACTTCGTATGGTGTTTTCCCATCTAGTGATTTTGATGGACTGCGGTTTCGTATATAATTGGCAGTAGCTACTGCCTCGGCCCAAAACGCCTTTGGCAATCCGGACTGAATGAGGAGACATCTCGCCATCTCGATGAGAGTGCGATTCTTCCTCTCCGCGACGCCATTCTGTTCCGGATTGTTTGGAACTGTCAATCGCCGACGAATCCCGTGAGCGTCCAAATAATCATCAAAGAGTTTGTTCTTACATTCCGTCCCGTTATCAGACTGCAAACTCTTGATCGATGCTCCGGTCTCCTTTTCTAACAAGGTTTTGACCTTCTGAAACTCCGTGAAGACTTGATTCTTCTTAACCAGAAAACGAACATCGCACCATCTCGAACTGTCGTCAATAAATGTGACGAAGTATTTCGCCTTTCCCAGCGATTCTGTCCTCATTGGGCAGCATACGTCTGAATGTAGCAATTCCAGCAATTTCATATGTCGATTTGATCGTTTTGGAAATGGAGCACGCACCATTTTTCCTTAAATACAGACATCGCACACAAATGTGTCATCAGCTCTAACAACGCCGATTCTCTTCATCGTCTCCCTTCGCGCAGCATCAGCAAGATCCTTCACGTTCAAGTGACCAAGGCGTTGATGTCAGAGTCGAAGCTTGTTGATATCTGACAAAGTTGATGCCATACATCTGTCGTTGTTTTCTGCTTGAATGATATATAACCCGTCCACACGTCTTGCGGTTAATATTGCGTTACCTTCTTTGTTAACGATTTTTGCGGATTTTTGTTCAAAAACTACACGATACCCCTTGTCAGTGATTTTGCCCACCGACATAAGATTTATGCGAAGATCGGGCACAAATAGTGTATTTGACAACTCTATTTGTTTAGTTACGTCTTCTTCGTGTACTTGAAACAAAACCTTTCCGCGCGCCTTGATGTCGGTCGAAGCACTGCTTGCCAAATGCAATTTTTCCGCGTTGACGCTTTCTTTGCTTAAAAATTCGTTAGAATTTTTACAAATATGTGAAGAACAACCGCTGTCTAGGCACCACGATCCGTCTCCAATTGTACTGGGTACTTGGAATACAATGTCAATGCCTTTACAGTTCTTTAAAGAATACTGATCCACCGACGTATAACACTGAAAGTGTTCCGCGTTTTTCTCACTTTGTGATACTTTATTGTCCTTCTGTCGGCATTCACTGACTTTGTGACCGAGCCTCTTACAGCGATAACATCTAATAGTTGATGACAGGTCTTTGCCTTTATTGTTCTTATTTGTAAAATGTGTGTTTCTACTTTTATGAGTAAATTTACGAACCACCATAGCGTTAGGCACTTCACTATGCATTTCGCTTTTGCGTGCATCGGATTCCTCATTAATTTTTACACGTAGTGTTTCCGGCGATGGTAAATCGTCTCGAGATTCGATCGCGCAACGAAAGTTTTGAAAACTTGACGGCAAACTATAAAGAAGCATTATGGCGGGTAACTCAGCATTTATATCAACATCCATATTGTTGAGTTTATCAACTACATCGAAAAACGTAAGTAAATGCTCTCGCACATCTTCGCCCTCTCGCATCCGCTGAAGAGTCAGCTGCTTTAACAGTGTTGCCTTACGCGCGGGCCCTTTCGACTGGTAAACGCTTTCGAGCTTCAGCCATACATCCCGTGCAGTCTTGTATCCCTTTACCTGTTTCAACTCCGCTGAACTGATCGATAAAATTATGTCAGATTTCGCCTTTTGGTCGAGGGTGATCAACTGCTGTTGTGCTTGAATTGACGTGGCATCCGCCTCCACAACCTCTGGTTTCACTCTTGTGCCGTTGACGAACTCCCATGCGTCGTTTTTAACGAGAAGAGCTTCCATATGCATCCGCCATGTATCATAATTTTCTCTGTTGAGAGTTTCAATTCTCGCAGTCCCTGCGGTATTCATGTTGACATTTTTGAGAATGACGTATGTCACCAAAAATTATTTCAGGAATGCGGTTCACGTTAATTCAGGTCGCGTTTTCTTTATCTTCAGTTCACACCATTAGCTGAGCTCATAACCTATCAGGATTATTTGCGCTAGTGGGTGAACTGAAATGATAACACTCCTGCGACACCTATTTATTAACACGATACTCTTATATCTTGTTTACAAATGGAATATCTCATTAGCCACGTATAGACACGAGACTGTAAGTCGGTACGGAATGGATAGTACCAACAGAAACTAAAAGAAAGATTGAGACGAAAGGAAGTACCGAGGCTTGAAGTTGAGCTAAGAAAATTAAAACAAAAAGCTAAAGAAGCCAAGGATGTCAAAAAGACCACTGAAGATGACTTTAAAAGAGCTTTTTTGTATTCGCTCCCCAAACTGGTTACTTTGGAAACTGTCTAGGATCCTCAAAATGGCCATTTAGAGGCCTTGTACTTAAAGTCGTCATGGCAACATTTTAGCGGACTCAAACATTAGTTGCCATGACGACTTTAAGTACAAGGCCTCTAAATGGCCATTTTGAGGATCCTAGACAGTTTCCAAAGTAACCAGTTTGGGGAGCGAAAAATACAATTTCGCGCGGCCTCCTAATATAATGCCGCGTTAATGGCAATTGAAACTTCATATTATAATGTTTGGAGAGCTAATACAAAAAAACGTTGTATGCAACACGTCCTCAAATGGCTTTAGAGGACTCATCTTCATATTACGGACTCGGCTGCGCTTCGCTCCGCCTCGTCCGGAAACATTACGACTCGTCCCCTAAAGCCTTGCTTTGAGGACTAGTTACATAAAGTACTATTAAGGTAACGAAAAGAAACTCGGAAGTGTACATATGTAATATATATATATATATATATATATATATATATATATATAGAGACATAGACGGTCATTATCCAGCCCATAGGATATATTTACTGTACGCTGTGTAGCCCAATCATACGTTGTTGAGCCCAGGTGAGGGCTCATCAACGAATCAACGTGTATATGTAGTTCATTCAATTGAAACGTGCACAAGAAATACGTACACAAATTTTTGGCTGGGCTCATCAATGGTATGCTTACATATCCCTTATACAGCATCTAGTTCAGGGTACCGCTCACCAGGGGGCGCCTTGTATATACACGAAAAACGTATACAGACATTGTGAAAAGCCCACTACACTCACCACTCGTTGTGTGGCCCGAAATTAGGCAACACTGTACGGTATGTTAATAGTCTGACTTTTCGATGTAATCTTACACCAGTTGATTAAATGAACGTGTCGGAATTCTCTATTAAACTAATACATTACATATAATGTAGTCTTAGGGTATATGTATTAATAAATGTTGAATTAATTAGTATTGTGTATTGAAATATTATTTACTTTTTTAAAGGATTTTTATATAACAAATATTTGATATTAGTAGGGTAAATTTAAAATAAAAATCTCGTACAATAATAATGGATCGCAAACAATGAATATAAGTAAATGTCTATTTATATTAAACGGAAACATACACTTTGTTTGTAAATGTTTTAATTTTGAACATAACATTTTAGTACCTTTACATTTTACTGTACATTCATTACATATTTTACAAGAACACGCATGGCAACGATTTTACTGCTGCAATGAAACTGTAAGTTGCTAACGCATTTCTGATTTTCAACGCTACTCAAATCTAAGACTTCTTAAGTTTCATAACCTATAAAATAATTTTCTTTATAATATACCCTATACATAACTCAACTTTTATATTCAGCTACCACAATCACATACATTTCTGGCACATGACTGTATAGTACTAGCTTACAGAAGTATAAGATTGAGCTAAAAATAACAGTTATATGTTTAATACACCGGGTGACAATAATGAGACCAGGGCCATGCCCCTATCTCCTTTACTTATGGATGAATTTGGATGAAAATTGATACAAAGATGCTAGATATAATTTGGGATTGACATACAAGTATAATCAAAATGGCCGACTTTCGATTTAAACCGGAAATAACACTAACATTGATTTTTTAAATGCATGTCCTTATATATTTTGTTTTTCGCAATCTACGACTCAAATTACATGCAAGAGTGGTGTTGTATTACACAGAAATATTAAAAAAAGTAGTTAATAATTCTTCAATTTTAGATAACGAAAAAGTAGTGCACGATGCACATCGTTAGATTGGTAATTACATTTTCTGTTTAATGACAAAATGGCCCTTCGTAGGTGCCATTTAAAAAAGTGAGTTTTTCTTTAAAAAATGTGTTTAACAAACTTTGTTCTTTTATTAAGGGTTTGTTATTAACTTTATTGATAGAATAGCTATTATTATTAGTTGCTATAGTTAATTAGAACAGATTTTTTAAGTCATACCCTTCTACTGTAAAAATAAAGTTAAAAAAAAAATTCAGTTTGAAAAAATGAAAATTTCGCGGGACTATTATTATGTAATTTGACTTGTAGATTCCGAAAAACATAAAATATATAGGTTGATTAATTTAAAAAATCAAAGTTGGTGTAATTTCCGGTGTAACCGGAAGTCGGACATTTTGACTATATCCATCGGTCATTCATAAATTATGTCTAGTATCTACATTTAAAATCAGATCCAAATCGATTCATAAATAAAGAAGATATAGGCATGGCCCTGTCCCATTGTCACCGGGTATACTATACCAATTCTTGAATCACATATTTTTGCTTGCGTATTCTCCCTTTTTTTGGAGGAGGGCTTTACACATTTGCAGCTGTAATAGTGGGAATGGAATTTTATTTGAATAATTTATTTCTTATCGCTAATTCTTTCAGATTCAAATTCCTTTTCTTCAAAATGAGCCTGAAACAAAATTATGATGCATATTGATGAAAGTTTCTTCGACTGCTTTTTTCTTTATGTGCATTTGTTTTACCAGAAATTGTACTCACGATCTTTGAAGCAGGCGTGAGGAACTCAGGATGCTTAACCACGGCTTAGTACATTGTCACCAAGCCCGACAGCAAGTGTATTTCCCGGAATTTTTAAAAATGGTTTTCCGGAAAACATGTCTCAAGTCGCACTGCATTTAAAGACTCACAATAGTTTTGTAACTATCCTGTAGGAAGTTGGATGAACTTAACACATTAAGTATGCATTCAAAGCAAGCGTG
Source organism: Agriotes lineatus (assembly GCA_940337035.1). NCBI lineage: Eukaryota > Metazoa > Arthropoda > Insecta > Coleoptera > Elateridae > Agriotes > Agriotes lineatus. The sequence continues at coordinate 261,315,752 of OW679194.1, read as the reverse complement.
TGTTGTAGTAGGTACTGAAGCATTTACGAACATATTTTAATTAAACCCATAGAATAAATTATGCAAGTCGTTTTTGATAATTTTAATAATTAAAAATAGGCTCGAGAATGAAGTTGCAGATATAGATGAGCAAAGTGGATTCCGTGCTGGACGATCTGTGGTAGACAACCTGTTTTGCTTAAAGCAACTGACAGACAAACGACTAGCATGTAATCTCGAGACCCATATGTATTTTACAGACCTAAGGAAAGCCTACGACAGTGTCCCATTATTTAAGTTATGGCAGGTTATGCGACAAAGAGAAATTAAGGAGATTTATATTCAGGCTATACAAAAACGTTACGAGCCCAGAATCATATCATTTGGGCCAGATCAGTACAGCTCTTAAATTTTTTGATGTAATATTTGGAGTTCGTATATTTCATTCACTATAATACGATAATTGCAGTTGTTTGTAAATTTTGCCACAGGAATTACGAAAATTCAACAAATTGACAATAGCTTTACCAAGTACCATTTTTGCAAAAAGAATACAGACACCAGACTGTCTATATGTTATTAAACAACAAACAGCTTGTTTCACTTCGTCCAAAACATGTTAAGGTGAACGAAATGGTATTTATTTGATCATATGATCCAAATGAAATGATAATGATCGGTAATTTATTTTTAAGTTAGTGTTTCCCGACTATCTTTTGTGATTTGTTATTGCTAAAGCTGTTTAAAATATTTCTAAAAACTCCTACAATTATAATGTACGAATATTGACCAAAAAGATTTTCTTTCGTGGGTACAAAATAAATAACAGGTAAAATCAGAGGAGAGCGGTGTTTTAATGGCTATACTAAACAAATATAAATTTAAACTTCTTAATCTTGAAAACATTTTTCTTGGTTGCATTTGGGTGTTTTTTAACATTGCTGGTGAAAAATATACAATAACTGTAGTTTACTTTGAACCTCAATCCAAATTTGATGTCTATAATTAATGCTTTGATGGTAGTAACGAATTATTGGCTTTACCCTTTTTGTCTGCTGACCTTTAATAACTAAATTTATGTTGAGAACGTTTGGATGATTTTCAAGGCTTTTTTGTGCTGCAGGTTGTTTCTATTCGTTTTTCTAAAACTGTCACACAATGTTGGCTCGCACATTCATTCTGTTTTTGACGAGCGAAGTGATCCATTTTCGTAAACAGGGACGTTTAAAGTAATTTAGTAAATACAATGAATCTACACTCCCCTCCAAAAAAACTGGATCATTGTTTTTAAGTATATTTTTATACAACAAATACTTTTTTTTCTATAGCACATGTTAAAGTGTGCTTTTATCAACTCAAAACAAAAGGTCAAGTTTTACTTTAACAGCAAGGGTAGATAAAGTAGCACTTTAACATCAAGGATAGATAAAGTAATTTAGTTTTCTAACTTTTGTTTAAATTAAATATGACAGCTTCGTATTATCGTAGCAACCCAATCTAGCTACTGACATTTTGAAATGTGATTGACTGTCATTATTTTCTTTTGAAATTGTTAAAGTTCTTGCTATAGAAGAAAATATTGTATTATACACGACGATAAAGTTATGTCTATCCACTCTTGAATAATTAACGTCTCGACTTCGTCGCGACGTTAAACGATTCACTTGTGGATAAAATTTAACTTTATCGTCTTGTATAATAAATTACTATTAAATGTCTGAATAGGCATTTTAAATTTATTTAAGTATTACTTAATAATATAGTGACCTTATGTCACGCTTAGTAACAATTAAAATGTGTGTTTGTTTCGCTTAAAACAATTTATTAATTGTTTGCTGTTTTAGAAAGTTTATGCAAGACCTCGTAAGCAGCATACCACGACGAATGGAAACTGTAATAAGAGCTAGAGGTAGAAATACACAGTACTAATCAAAGTTGAATTGTTTTTTGATTTTTTGAAATCAAATTGTTGTTTTTCATATTACATATCTTTTCATTTTCCTCATCTTTTTAATAAAAAAATTGCCAATTATTATTATTATTATTATTATGTCATTCAGCAATACTGACATAAGTAAAAAATGCATATTCAGACATTTGGAAATGATCTGTTGTATAAAAATAAAATTTTAAAAAATGATCCGTTTCTTTTTGGAGAGGAATGTATACTGTATATATTACGAAAGTATTATTTTATCTTAAACAGTTAGTTTTCGCTATATTATTATACTATATAGTTAAGTAATTAATTAGTTTCTTACATTGTTAATATTACTGCAGTTAAAAAAATTTATCTCGAATATGAAATGCTTTTGTATTATCAAACGAATTTTTAGGCTCGTCTTCGGTTCGCTAAAAAATCTGTCATTTCGAATGCAATAGTAGCATTTCGTATTGTAGATACAAAAATATTTATTTGCGTTTGGTCACCGCGGTTCTATTTTTTTGAAACTAATTGGCTTCAAAATGCCCCTGTTCTGGTTCTTCGAAGTCCATTGTAAACATTGCGAATATCGTTGTAGCTGAGGTGTGAAATGCATGTTTGTATCATAATACATTGTATTAGGATTTGGTTGAACTCATTCAAAGTATTGCACTTGTCCCGTAGAACATTGTCCGTTTCTTCGATTTGCACAGCACACTGATAAAATGCTACAGTGGCGGTTTGGTTTTACTATGAGACTAAATTCATTACATAAACAAGACTACGTTTTTGGCGCCATTTCAATATTCTCCCGTTTTGGATTTGTTCTTGTTCTTGTATTTGCAGCAACTTCTGTATTATAATCGTCTTCGAACAATTGATGCAATACGTAACGCAATTAACACTATTGATTACCAAACAACCATTAAGTGGTGCATTTAGCAGATTTATACATATTTTAGATCAATGTATTATTAATGCCGTCAGCCACCTGGATTATGTAATTAAATGCGTTAACTGAGAAAATGAAGAACTCAGTTATGGTAGTTATTTGGAATTTTGCAGTTCGAAGAAAGATAGAATACATAGAAACTTATCCCTTTTACTCTCAGCAGCTAGCGCTACCATATTTCTATCACACCTTCAACAATTTTTTCGCACTCCACTTTACTTATAAGAAAACACCACTCACTTAATGCTTTCGAGCGGCCCGATCGCTTCCTCAACTCTGTGTAGAAGATCTGTATTTTACCACGTGATGCAATAACACATGGGAATACATTTGGCAACACCGACGGGCTACACAACGTGCAACAGATATAAATTTATACACAAACGGGCTAAATAACGAACTAATCATATCAACGGACTCATATGGTCCTATTAATATATAAAAAAACTAAACTTCTAAAAACATTACCCCTCTGAGGTTGCTTTGACTCGTAATGATAAAAAACCGCATATAAAGTGATTTATATCTTCCGGACTGAATTTTTAAAGCCGGGTGGAACAACGGCCCAAGAATGTAACGGGCTCAACAAGATACCATTTAGCCCTATATATATATATATATATATATATATATATATATATAATCTGTATATAATCTGTAACCCCTTATACCGTTTACATAGTCATATACTAATTTAAAAATGTTAATTAAGAACCACATGTATTTTAACAATTGAGCAAAATGAAAATTTTATCAGAGGAGGAGAAGTAAACTAATTACATTGTAGATTTACCATTTATACAAGATAATTAAAATTACTACAAATATTTAGCATTAATAAATAGATGAGGCATTGTTCCAGAATTATAATGGCTTCTTTAATAAAGGAAGAGATAATTTTACAGAATTTAGATGTATTATACAAAAACATAGTTAAAGTCAATAAAATAGATTTGTTATCTTTTTAAGGCAATTCTGGCGACCATGGGTAGGAAGAAAAGACCTTATAAAGAGAATATTTAAGGGTTTTTCCGTTTGAAACCTACCAGACCCAAATACCAGGTAACATGGGATCTCCAGATTGTACTAAACCTGTTAGAGAATTGGTATCCAAATACAGATTTAATAATTGAAAAACTAACTCTCAAACTAGCCACCCTGCTAGCCTTGGTTACAGCATATAGGGTACAGACTCGGTCGATAATAAATACGAATACTGTAACTTGCAGAAGAGGGAATTGAAATAAAAATTCCAGATGCAATCAAGACTTCGGGACCAGGTAAATTCCAAACTGTTCTAAACATCCCTTAGTTCAGGGAGAAACCGCAGGTCTGCGCAGCGAAAACATTAAACGTTTATTTATTATGGACAAAGGGCATTAGAAAAAATTTATACCAAGCTATTCATAACATTAAAAAACCACACCGGTCTACAACCTCACAAACAATTAGTCGATGGATAAAGGGTGTGCTGCATGCCAGTGGATTGGATGAGAATACGTTTACTGCTCAAAGCACTCGTCATGCAGCTACGTCATCAGCAAAAGTACGAGGGGTTAGTGTAGAATTAATTAGGAAAACTGCAGGTTGGGGCGAGCAATCAAAGGTTTTCGCTAAATATTACAATAGACCTATTTCAGTTAAGGCAAACTTTGCTAGGGCTGTTTGTAATTTAGAAGACTCGTAGAGTAAAAATAGTTTATTTTTTATCCCTATGTAAGGTTTATATTATAACTGTCTGTTGACATGTAATGTTTAGTTGTCGTTTGTTGTATTTACATAATAAAATACACTTGGCTGTTGCCAGGAGATCATAACTTTGCTTTAAACAGCTATTGAGTGATCATTGAGGGTAAAGCAGAGTACTATAATTACATAATTAAACGAACTTACCTTAAGTGATGTTCCATTGTTATTATAGTATATGCTTTACCCTCAATGATCAGTCCCACCTTTTTCCCAAGGAATTACTCGGTCAAGTAATCACCCAATAAAGTTGTGAGGACTTCCAAATGAATGAGAATCAGTCAGCGGTTTTAAACTTGTGGCGGCGCCTAGCGGCAAAGAGGAGTACTACTGAGTGATCATTGAGGGTAAAGCATATACTATAATTACAATCGAACATCACTTAAGGTAAGTTCGTTTAATTATGTAATGCTATTACAGCTCACTGAAAGATCCAGACGATTTAATTTATTTACAAGATAAGCACTTTGAAACTTTGAGTAAACGAGACGTATCTGTGTATTATGGGTGATTATCTGAGAAATAGAAAAAAATATTCTGATTATTTATACATTATAAGACCGAGAAGAAATTGAAAATGACCAGAAACAATTATTCTGACATCCTGTAGGAAATGCGTCGTTTTGAAGATCAATGCTTGGTTTGGACATTCCACACCGGCAAATGAGAGCAGGTTTTGAAATAATACGATATTCTTCAAATGGAGATTTCATTCATTACTTTGAAAACCTTTCTCCTCTTTCAGAATTAAAGAAAAGCGTTGTAAAATGACTGTTTTTAGTCTGGTACGATTCACCGCTGGTTGAGCTCTGCTACAACCTAAGTGGAAACTACCTTCTCCCAACACTAAAGTCTTGCTCCACAATGCCAAGAATTTACTCTAGATCTTGAGACCATTTTAATGCACTATAGGTATTTTTTCACCTATAGGTTTACAATCGTTGGTGCATGTGTGAGTGGGTCAAATACCTAGTATTGTTCTTTTGTCATCTCGCGGCGCTTCCGGTTTGAACAGCGGGGCATAAGTTTGTGTGTGGGAAGCTTGTGTTTGTATGCGATTAAATGGTACGTATGGCTGTGCAATATTGCAAGTCCCAGACAAAGTATCTGTTGTCCAAGTTTCTCGGTGAGAAAATTTAAGAAGTCACGAAATTCTCTATAATCTAAAACCGCGTGATATGTGGGCGAGAAAGTTGAATTTTTTAAATTTATCTGGGCGGCAGAACTCTGATAAGCACTTTGGTTTTTGTTGATTTACTCTCTAATAATTATATTTTCGTTAACCGTTTTTTCTCGTGAAAGCCTGATTGGCATATTTCTAGTCTGGACCTGTTCTAATGCGGGTAGAGGTTGCTGTGAGAGTCTTGTAGCTGTAAGCATTACTCCACGCATAGGACAATTATTTGATGGAGGAATTTTGGACCATAAGCATTTCAGGCGTTTAGTCAGGCGAGATCAGGGCCTGCGACCTGCGTTCGTTCTTGCAGTATATTCTCAGGTGTCCGAGTCATCGCTTGAGATGTGCTTCGAGTATCTTCTTTGTGTTAACATGCAGCGTAGCCTGTTAGTAATTGTAAACAGTGCGAAATTATTGGTGGCTTCATCTAATGTGGTTTAGAGATTTGAGTTTATAGTGTTCCATTTATATTCTCTCACATGTTATTTTATCAAGAATACAATTCAGTAACCACGTGACCCTTTTTAAACCAATTGGAAGCATAAAAACCCTTGGACACATGTGTACCACAGCGGTGATACAAAACAAAAATTCGTATCACCTTATTGTGGTCTGTTGCTAGGCAAAAGTGTGGCTGGCAGGTTATGTTTTGCGTCAGTTTGTGTCAAAACTGGTTAGCAGGTTTATTACTTCGCTGAGAAAATTCCGGTGCTGAGAATTTTTCTTTCAGGTTGCGTCAGCTAGAATAGCTGAATAGCACAAACAAGAAAAATTCATCTTTGCACATTATTAAAATTCCATGCGTTTTTCGTTAACATTGCATGCTGGTTTGCTATCCCAGTGTGAAAATATGCAGGTACCTTAATAAATAATCCCAGGTTATAAACAAGGAGGTTGTATTTGAAAAGGTATAAAACATTTTAATCACTCAGTAAATGGTATTTGTTTAATATTATAAATATTGGTTTAACACTACTAGCCAATGTGATAATTTTCGGGTCTTTTACTCAGCAGCAACTATACTCCTCTGAAGAATTGAGTAAGAATCGTGGCTTTTAAAACAATAAATAGAATCACTAGAGCTTATGGTGTGTACGCGGGATTAAACAGTGTTTGGCGTCCAAATACTTTAACTCTTACAACTAAAGTGCGAGTGTTTATTGCAATGGTAAATCCTGTACTACTGTACTTCTGACCCAATAGAATCGTGAACGGTTACAAAACTGTTAAAGCAGAAATTGCAGGTGTTTGTGGGGTATATTAGGAATTTGGTGGCCAGACATTTTTTCGAACAAAGATCTTTGGAACTGAACAAATCAGGACATTAATATAGAAATTAGAAGAAGAAAATATGGATTGCGAAAAAATTAAACTGAAATTTGTAGAAAAGTTTTGAAGTGAAATCCTCAGGGTTTCAGAATCAGAGCACACCCACGAAAAACGTGAAGGAGAAGTGTAAAGCAAGAGACAGAAAAGACTATCGCACTACTGAGCCAAATAGCAAAGGAAAAGAACAACTTGCGAGAATATACGAATACCCCGGGTCCCAATAGAGAATAATGGTATTATTATTATATTATTATTGCTAGTTAATGTGATAATTTGCGGGCCCTTTACTCAGCAGCAATGACTTCTGTGTAGTTTTGAGTAAGAATTGTGGCTTCCATATCAATTTATGTGTTAGACATAATCCATTCCTCGCATGATCTATGATATTTAATTTGTAATATGTGGTTATACAATTTAGTGTTCTTGAGAGCTTATTTATGCCAGTAATTTAGAATCGTTATTTATACCCTTCTTGTAATTACATCAAAGGTATGAATTATTATCATTATACGATCTTTGTTAAAACCTGGGTTTTATTTGATATTTTTACTTATATTGAGGCACTTAATGGTTAATCGTCTCGCAGAGACGGCAGCGAACGTGGTAGATAGAACCGTAGAGTGCGCTCTACCACCGATCTGTATTGCCACCGATGTGGATTTGGATCCGACATTAATAGACTACCGACATGAACTACTACCAATTTGGTTTACCACAGACTTGGATTACAACCGATGTGGATTTAGTTTCGATAGGAACTTACCACCGACTTGGTTTACTACCGACTTTTAAAGTTTGTAACAAATATATGGTATGTCACGGAACTAAAATACCACCGACTTGGTGTACAAATCGGCATGGATTACCACCGATGTGGATTTCATTCCGACAGGAACTACTACCGACATGAACTATCGCCGATGTAGACTAGCACCACGCGTTTACTTCCAACAGTTTCCGACAGTAGTTGCTGCAACACATCTTACGCGAGCGACCGCGAACTTGCAGTCCATCCTATTAATAATTTGGCAGCAACTGCAGTATCTTTATGAATTAATTGGTATCACTAGCTACCGAAAGACTTCATATTCGTCAGTAAATTGTTTATACTGTAATAAAATGTCAGTATTAGAACGTTATTTGTTATATGAGACAGGCAGCTGCCTTTAATTTCGTACTACCCACAAAGTAACTCAAGATATTGTGGTTTTCTTTCCGAATTTGTTTGATATGTACCGTGTTTAACTTCTCACCTTCACACACCTCTATCTTTCATATATTATATATTGTTGGGGTGACTACACGTTTTAACGCCTATTTAATGTTATAATTGACCTTTACTATACTTTATTTTATTTTCAATCAATTCTTTTTTAAAATTGAAATTTAATTAACTGATTTGCTCTTTTATATTACGGGTTATCAAGATTACTAAATTGCTAACTCCGGTAGAACATTTTACTCTTACTGAAACACAGGTAAGATTCGCTTATAATCCAGACTGCTATTATTCCTGAAATTTGATTGTCTTATTTCATGACAACTTAAACGTCTGTCACCTGTCATTTTAAATTATGCAAGTGTAAAATCAATTAGAAATACTTTCCCGTTATATTTACTTGTCACTCTACAAATATCAAATAGTAAGTCCTTCCCCCTTTAAAATGACCTCACTTCACTTTTTCAATTTTTTAATTTAAATACCAGTATTCTGTCACCCGTTTATGGACTCGATCCTCTGCTTTACCAAGCCAAACACATCCAGCAATCTCACAAAGATCTTTCAACGTCCAAACAAATCAGAGTCCGAACTCCGCCAAAAAAAACCTCGATCCACACAGACTTCCTGGACAAATCACTACAAGACACCTACCAACTTTCTCCAGTAGTCCTATTAGCAGCAAACACCATCCACCTCGTCCTACCAAAATCCTCAAGCCTCCGACGACTTAGTATCACGAAACTCGACTAGATGCAAGTTATAAGATGTCACTCCAATGACACGCTTGTCGAATTAAAACTCCTTTAGATGAAAATCTCCTATCCACCCTCTAAGGGTCCCGAGTGGTGTAGCCGTGAACAAGCGTCCACGTCCGATCAGCAGAGTTAAGCAACGCTGTCTCTGGTCAGAACTTGGATGGGAGTTCCACGGCTGCATCTCTCGGCGCCTCGTGGTACGGCTATCACGGAAAAAAGTTGGTCCCGGCGGTCATACAACATAATGCAGTTGTTAGTGGGGTTGGAAGTCCTCATAACTGCACAGCGACGCCTGTAATTGGCCTAACGGCTGTTGGCTGAGTCCAAATTAAATAAATAAAATAAATCGCTCACTCTGCTAATAATCTCGATGTAAACCACTTCCAGTGAAAACCACTCCTTGTTATTCAATTCATATTATAGAATGTAATTTGACAATAAACTCATTTCAGCATCCTCTTCCAGAAATTTGCTTTTGCAGATTATAACTGTATTACTTAGGCATTCTCACCAGATCCATTTATTTTAATCCTCTTCTTCACATCTTTTAATCTTTTAACATTCCACTTTTATTTTGCCCACGCCATTTTTTTTTCAATTTACAACCCTATTATACACCAAATAGCTTTTAAACTTTTATATAGGGTTTATTTTCATAATTTTAACCGCTGCAAATTGGATTACATGCGTTTGTATCAAATTATCGTTACATACTGATAAATAAAAATATGTCCTTAGTGATTTAGTTTAGTATATATTTCATAGTCTAACATACTATAAAAACTCTATTTTATTTATCTAACACCCACTATGTTGAATAGTATTTCTCGAATAAGTATTTGCCAATAATTCCCCACTTCCTCTCAGATAATAATTAAATTATGTTAGAATCCTACTGTTTCTTATGTAGCTTCATTCAATTGCATTTTAAATTCTTTTTCCATTCTTTACCAAATAGATTTTAACAATTTTGATATCCTTTTCATACTTTAAGTGATCTTTGTAATTTTTAATACTGGATTCTTTTAACCTTATTAATTTGATTTTAAACCCCTGCACTAAAAACCATAACAATATTTTCTGATCAATTCAAACTTTTGGTCGATTTACCTACCCGTTAAAGCAATTATTTTCATAGTTTTTCAATAATTTACTGCAAAGCCGTGACCTAATGCGACAAAAAAAACTGCAAAAATTTAAAAATTATAGCAGGCTTAGTTTCATGAAAAAAATTATTTACAAAAGTTGTTCAGAATTAGAAAAATAGTCAAAATGTAAATTTAAATTCAAATAAGTGCATTTAAGCCTACTAAAAAATTTTTTACAGTTATTTTTTTGTAGCAGTAGACTACTCCGTTGCAGTAAAATTATTATAAACTATGAAAATAATTATTTTAACGAGTAGGTAAATTGACCAACATTTTAAATTGATCAGAAGATAAATCAAAAAGATACAGGGGTGTGAAGGTCAGAGAGATATCGCCTTGTTGCTGTCTTTATAGATGTCATAATCAATGTGTCATGCTTTAATATGAAGATTTGCTGAAGGAGGCCATTTGCAACATTTTTAGTGGGTAAATTTATTCTCAGATCACATTCAGTACATTTCTTTTAGGTAGACATCGCACAATTTTCCAATTTCAAGCTTTGCAAATTTGACATAAACTATAACCTCTATATTATACTACGTACCAGCCTCTACACTGCAAGATAAAATGAGGTTACAGAAATTATACATACATACGTACATCCCATGATCTACATTTTAATAAAATCAAATTAGTAATCAAGTGACTGCTGATATTTGTCACTTGAATTTTAGATTTTGCTCTATCTTGAATTTGAATGGACTATAGTTAAACATTATTTAGTTGGAAAGTAGCAGGAATGCAGAGCAAAAGTAAACAGTAGAAATACTGTAAGATTAAAATTCTCATCTGACTTGGAACGTGATGAATTGTCTAATATGCTTAAAGTTTGATTACTTAAAGAAGTGCATTTCACCCTTAATGCAGCACTTTTTAGGGAAATCAAAATAAAAAAAAATAACAAATTAGTTCATCAAGCTCACAGAACATTAATCTGTATACTAGAAAAGTAGCTTCGAAGTGAACAAAGCAGAACAGATAAATTTTCCCAATTTTTCAGGAGCGAGTGCTTTTGTTTGCTGTTTTGGAGTCCGGCTGGGAGTTGAATAGTTCAGCTTTAAGGAAGTTTCGTGAGAAAGTAAAAATTTAGAGATTTTTGAGATCATTGTGGATATAGGTTGGATTCCTGAAAACTATAGGAAGTGGTGGTGAAAATTTATGCGTCGCTGCCAGTTGTTTCAGTTATTCGCTTTCATTGCGAGTGCTTAATCAGAAGCAAATTTCCATCTATTAATTCCAGAATAAATGACACTGATAGAGCGAGCGAGCTGCTATTATTAGATGTTTACCATCGAAACTGCCTTACGATAGTGATCAGGAAATTAGTTTGTCCTCCAGCAATTCCAATTTATCTTGGCTGGATCTTAGAGAATTGCTATATTTTCTTGATGCTTTAATAAAGCCGCTCTCCGCACCGCTCCAGCGAATTAGCGCTTAATCGGTGCTTGAAAATCTCAATTTGGCGATCTCGAACTCTACGATAGCATTTTTAATATTGGAACACGATTAATATGCAAAATGAAAGGCGGATGGGTTAAACCGGCCCTATTTTAAAATTTCAGGTAACTTACTCGTATAAGCTCTTTGAAACTTTTCTAATAATTTCAGATTAAACGAAAACGTTGCTTTGCACTTTACAATGAATCCTTTTAGTTTATGTGGAGTTTTAAGCCCCTTGGTTTAACAATGTGTCAGTCAATAAATCGGACAGCAGGTATTTCGAATACTCTACGAGAGCTTCATACTCAATTCTAGTGCAATTATATGCTATTAAACTCTGTTGTAGAGGTTAATTAATCGATTCCGAGGTTGGTTTCGTATGCACGCCAGTATTCTGTTTGAATAACAACTAAAATGTGGTTGCTTACGTTTTGATTTTTTTTGTTAGTGTCATCCTTTCATTGCTTTAAGTATTTTTTCTAAACAAAATATTTGAATATATCCATAAATATGTAGCATATAATGTTGACTTACACGTTTTTTACTTGTATAGAAGCCTTAATAAAAACTAAAGCCTTCAAGAATCTATACGGAAAGTAATTCAATTGAATAGAATTCATTTGCAATGCCGAGCTAGCAAATTCCTGATATAACCCCTTACTCTTGTAATTATTTGATCTACAGCTCTTTTCGTCATTTCTATATTAATTCCGAAGTCCGAAGAGCGGCGAGTTTCACATACATATATGCCACTCCTCTTATATGTATTATTATGAATTCAAGCATATCAAATATTATTTTATAAAATGATTCAAAAATCTGCTAGTTTAATTTTTGCAAATTGTATAAAATAGCATTGGTCTTAATAATTGTTTGTAAAACGGTATTAAAAATAGTGTTAGTCTTGATTTGAACAACAAAATGTAGTCAGAGCAGGCTTGGAAATAATGAAAAACAATAGATCGGAGAACAATTTGGGAAGGGAAGCCAAGCTGTGAAGTGGTGTTACTTTTGGCTTTCCCAATAAATAGTTATTAATAACTAAATAAATACCCTTTTTCAATTCAAAGTGTTCGAAATTAATTCTATATCGTTTAGGTAGATTGTAGTAAATCGTAGTACCTCTGCAGGGGTTTATAAAATGCGTTTATTTATTTATTAACCAAGATTCAAACAGGTCGAAGACTTTTTTACATGAATCGCTTAATTTTAAATATATTTTATAAGTTGTTCACGATCTTTCTGGGTCAGGTGAGGCTATGACCATCTAGTAATTTTGTTGGCAGAACTTCTGTTGCAACTAAACTCCCTCATGGAAATTGACGCTTTTTGTGTTAAGTTAGGTTGTTTTTAGTTTAAGGTTATATTTTCTGAATAGGTACATTGTTGCCGGATATTATCTAGTCTCCACATCAACTCGCGTTCTTTTAAATTTGGTCTGTCCTTTTTAAATTAGAAGTAGCATCGTTTAACGGAAATTTTTTGTTGTAACAAAATTATTTTGGTCATTTTGATTTTTCCTTTGTCGGAAATTAAAATTGTTTTTACACATTTGATAAATCATTTATTTTTTTACAAATATTAAAATTATAAATCTGGCACTGTGGTGGCAAGAAAATGTCGAACAGACACTGACAGATAAAAAAAATTGCATCCGCTACATCATCGAATCAGTTAGTCCAACATGAAAAGAAAAAATCATAGCCAACTCTGTCCCAAAAAGGTTGTGAACGGCTTATACGTATTAATGCAGTTAGAGCACAAAAAGCTAACTACTAAATAGTAACATGCATTAATTATTTAATATGCAAATCATACAGATTATTGTAGAATTTTGTAGAGGACTCTGGTGCAATTATTGGTTTGACATAGTAATAGTAACGTTTTATTGGTTATAAGCATAATTAGAAGCTGTAATAGTTTGTGACTAGTTTTAAGAAATCTTTATATTTCATGGTTAAGTCAATGTCGTTTAACAAGCATATTTCATTTAGAAGTCGAAACATCACTAAAATTGGAATTCTAAATTTGAACTCAATAGTTGGAACGTGAAACATGGCCATGGCTCTGGTATTTTTTGGTGGTAGGCGTATTTTAAATAATGATAATAAATAACTATCACAAAGTAAATTATCCTAAATTTTAAAACCAAACGTAAAAGCGAGATTTGTTAATCTAATAGAAGGATAATCTGGATATCACCAATTTGTTTAATTTCTCTTATATCATTTAGATACCAGATAGTTGATGCGTACTCCAGTTTTGGTCTTACTATTGTATAATATGGTATTTCGACAATTTTTATATTTCTAAATTCATGTGATTGCCTTAATATAAATCTCAAATTTCGATATGAGTCGGAAATGATGCATTGTACATGTTTTTTGAAACTCAAACGGTCATCATCCCTTACACCAAGCTCCTTAATACAGTTGGTTCGCTGTAGTACATTATCTGCAATTTTCTAATCGAATAATATTGGAGTTTTATTGCGAGCAAAAGACAACACTTGACATTTATTTACATTAAGTGGGAGTTTATTTTTGACACTCCAGTCATACAAGTTATTTATGTCTTTTTGTAAGTTTAAACAATCTTGAAGTGAGTTAATGTGTAGCAATGGTAACTCAAGCCATTGTGCACATCCCTTTAAAACATACGGGGGAACAAAATCGAATCCTGATTGCTATTTTGAAGTCGTCGGTAGTATTTAAAAATCTGTTTCATTGACGGGCTGGAAAAAACGGCCGAATGCGTTAGCTCCCTCATTGTTCTGTACAACAGCATCATTTGCCTCAAATTGTGTGGTATGATTGCCACTGGTCTTGCGCTTATGTTGAACGTAAGTCCAAAAAGTATTAATATTCTGAGTAACAGCATCTTCAGTGGATTTGATATAATTTTGATAATCCGTACTGATTAGTGATTTCAATCTCTTTCTAATGCCTTTGTATGCCGCATAGTGGTGTTCAGATAGATTTTTAACCTTGTTTTAATAGTTTTTCTGTTTTTGAAACTCTACGATTTCTGTATTAAATCATGGGGGAAACCGAGGTTTTCTGTTAGTAAACCTTTCATCTGTGAATTTTGGGACATTTATATTAAATATATCATATACTATTTTATAAGATATTTCAGTAGCTTTGTCAACATTATTATTTTCTAAGACAGATTGCCAATTTACATCTCTAAATGCTATGCTTCAATTTAAAAAATTACACTTTTGAAAATTGTATATTTTTGAGTTCTTAATAACTTTTTTTTTATTGACAGATAAAAATTTAAATTCTAATGTAAATGCGAGGTGATGCAAGCCTAGTTTAAGTAAAAGGTGTTCTTCTTTTTTTACTAGCCAGTTAATTTTAGAATATTCTGAAGTAATGGCTAAATCTAATGTCTTGTCATTAGTATTTTTGATGTTGTTTATTAGTTTAAGTCCGTGTGAGCTCATAAACAGAAATAATTCTCTGTGCCTTGAGTTAAACAGAGTTAAATCAGAATCCGGACCACATATGTGTTGTAGATTGAAATTCCCAAGAATACAGATAATATTTTTATTGTTTACTAAAGCTTACTGTTCAATAAAAGCAAACAATTGGGAGTACTGATCAACAGTTGAATTTGGTGGTATTTATACGTTTACCATTGTTAATACTTTTTCATTTAATTTTAATTTTATACATAGAGCTTCATATCCTACACCTCCACCTAACACTCAGCTTAAAATTTTATATTTTTTCCTTACCGCAACTAAGACTCCACTCCCTCTACTTTTTTTGGTTAATTCTGAATTTCGATCGCATCTCAATACACTATAAACAGAATTACCCAAAATTTCACCGTCCAAAATTCTAGTGGTCAGCCATGTTTCCGTCAGACACATTATCTTATAATCAAAGGTCCATGAAGTTTTGTACAATTCAGAAAGTTTGCTCCGAGGTCCTCTACAATTCTGATAATACATGCATACCATTAATCAGTATAACACTTTGGAAACCTAAAAAGAAAGATAATTTTTATATGTGGAAAAGAATAGAAAAAAACACAATAATACAATACAGTTTCGCGGTTCTCCTATCCGCATTTATATTCGTAGTTACAATCCACATTATTTTACTAAATCAAAACAATTGCATAAATATTATGTAACAAATTTAAACAATTTTTGCTTATATATATATAAATAAAAATAATTAAATAGCTCCACACTATAATGCAATAACTTAAATCACCAGTTCTATACCGAACAGACATAAATATAAAAATGCTGGCTTCTAAAGTCAAATTGTATTTCTTTATTTAACTTGCATTTTAAGTAAGTGAAAACCAGTTATCGGGTTTGGGCAAGCTCTTCTAGGTCTACCGATAATTTTAGGGCGTGTTTTTTGCCGTCCTTGTTTATGTAGATAACACCGTCTCTCGTCCATACGTTGCGGTATCCATATCTGGCTATTGCATCCCTCCATACCGATAACCTCACCTTGGTTAGCTTCTCTTTGATATAAATGTTCATTCTCCTTAACAGCTTGCGCTCTGTTATAATTTTCTGCCTTATTCGGTAGCTTGATAACTTAATTATTATAGGCCGATGTTTTCCATTGTTAAGCTGTATTCCTATTCTATGTGATCTATCAATTGAACTTATATCTACACCAATTTTTAAATTGCTATCAAGTAAATTTAACACAACATCATCTGTTTTCTCATCTTTATGCTCCGGAACTCCAAAGATTCTTCAACACTTTGATTTCACTTTTTGCTTCCTTTAATTTTTGATCGAGTTCTCCAATTTTTTTAGTACAAATTTCCGTTGCGTTTACAACTGTCTCGTGAATACTTTTATTCAGCAATCCCACAAACTTAGCATCCGTGAGGAGGGAATCAATGGTGCTGGTGATAATTGCCTGTATTTCTTCTTTATCAGCATTAGATAACATTTTGCTTCAGTTAAATCACTTAACTACCGGATTGATCACTTCTTTTAACACTTAATGACGTCATTTAATTTTCTACTTTATCAACAGCCACATACATAGTCTGTCAGGTGACACTTCGCGAAATATTTTAATTTACCACTTTATGCCATTTAATTTGTACATCGAGTGCTGTTTTTCCGAGTTTGTGTACAAGGTTCGATCAGTGTAATTAGAGCTTTGTGAGCTCGAGTTAAGCAGTGACCTTCGTGGGAAGCAATTGGAGCCCTAGATGTGAAACAACAGTTGAATTGGAGACGTTTTCGGAACGGTCGAGCTACAAGAGTCGTTCTCACAGTTACCGGCGGCTTGTATCTGCAACCTAACTGAGAAATAGTGGCCCAAGCATCGTGGGACTTGCTGGGGGCTCGTTTTAAACTCTAGTTTTCATACCATAAACAACATAAAAGTCAGGAAAGTTTATATTAAAAGATTGAATTTAGTGATTTGCAAGTGGCGTTAATTTTTTGCTCACTTTTAGCAGACGCGTCATTTGAGAGTTTTTTGTTTGTAACTTGTACTTACTTACTGCTATTGTTATTACCTAGGCAACGCTCTAATTACGTAATCACTGATGATTGTCGACGAATAGCAAACATGTTAAGCGAAATTGTGAGGTTCAATTGCCATATTTGAATTTGGCTCCCATTAGTTAAAATATCCAGTACTGTAGCGGACTCAGTGGTTAAATAAGCATTGTTCAAAGCGTTTACAATTTTAAATTATTAAAAATATAACACGTTAACTAAGTTGATAGAAAATGTGTCCCTAATACTTTATGCAAATCAAGATAGTATTTGCTAGGCTGTAAAGACCCGACCCTTTGAGATAATAGAGTCATTTATTTAAATCTAATATTATATACACCCTATGAGAATATTAGACTCGTTTATTTAAATAATAAAATACATAACAAATATAAAAACCACGACAGTATATTGCACTGCACCACGTTGGGAGACTATATAATTATGTAGTGGCTCTTTTGCTTTGAGCTTGCCCTTAATTAATTTCTTTTTCAAATCAATTATGTTAAATTTTACTTTTAACTAATTATATCAATTGAGTACTCTTATCAGGGTGGTTCGCAAATTTAGTTATCTATTAGTTAAAGTTTAAATTCTATATAAATTCTTGACTACTGAATGACATTAACTGTCAACTTGACTTCTGAATTTAATCAAACCAAGTATTGACAATTATTCTTTACATTGACACATCTATCAATCAATTCACCAAAGTAAGTACTGTATTATGTTTATTTTCACTCTTTCTTTTATTGTTTATTATTCAAAATGCTTTTATGTGAATTATTAACACAAACCTTAAAACTTCTCCAGCTTTCACTGCAAATATCCAAACACCAACAGCTTCCAATGTTTACAGCTCCCGATGTTCACAGTCTGCAACGCCTACCGATGGTTCCTCCAATAGTCACAACTATGATGGTCCGTCAACCTTCAAACTGCATCTAACCTGTCAATAACTCCTATTGTTCGTAGAACAGTCCTGCTCCCTTTATCAATGTCACCGTCACTCCAATCGATTCTCTGTGTCCAGCAACACCCACGGAACCGTCCAAATCAAACAGCTACTCTTAATAACTTCCTTCCAAATAATTGATCTGTCTTCCACACATCCACCAACGTCACCAATGAATATTTAATTATATTTTACATGCACCAATAAATCCAAATCTCTTCAAATACTGTAGTCTTCTGGTTATTTCTATTATATCCACTGTATTGCACAATCTCTTCACCGATTGTATGGTTTTATTAAATCAATGTTATATTTTCACCCTTACATAACGTAGTATTGTTAATAGCCTCTTTATTTTGTAATTTACCAAACAATTAATTAAAATAAGGCACAATTTCAACCTTTTTATTCTCAAAATTAGTTATTTCAAAATTCGGTATACATTTTTTCTTGAGTTTGTTTATATATCTAACTAAACAAATTTTTATATCTCTCGTAGTTACAATTTTTCTTGCTTTCTTAAAAATATTAATGTCCCATTATTACATGCTACAATTCTTTATTATTATCGCAAGCACATTGGTCAATTGTAACCTTGGCTTGAAACTTTATTAAAATTGAACTCAACCATCAAAATTGAATACTCAATTGCTATTTACTTATCAAATTACCTTACTCATTGTCTCAATTAATTTTCATTATTCATTTTGAAATTCACACCCAATCTTATCTAAACACCTCAAATTTTAATTGTAATAATCTTTCAAATTTATCACTTATAATACCATGAGTAGTCAAAGTTATGTCGACTATTTTTGTGGTGGTGTCACGAATGTCCATTGCGCTTTGGTATGATTAGGACGAGTGCGATAGCACGAGTCCTAATCCCAAGCGCAATGGACATGAGTAGTGATACCACCGCAAAAATAATCTACTTAACTTTGACTAAGAATGGTATTCGAGGGACTATTTAATGAACCAAACTACTTTTTCAAATTAGTTTTCAGTAAATCTAGCAACAAACTAGTCAATTTCTATAGTAACAGAACGCAAATATTGACTTTTTCTAATAAAAATCACATTTGTTTAAAATAGTCAATTGAATACCTTCTAGGAAGATATATCCACTGATATTTTTTGATTGGTCAAGAAACGTCAGAATTATGGATTTTTATTGGTCACTTTTTGACAGATGACAGGTGAATTGAATAGTCAATTGTATATTTTTATTTTGCAACTACCCTTAGTGTATCATAACAATATTTTATACCTCTTAGTAAGTGTTCTGTCGCTATGATTTGTTATTGTTCTTCTGCACTGGAGTAAGGGCTTTGATTAAGTTAGGGTATCTGTTCTATCTATCTTTTAGACGACCTGCCTTTGCTTCTTTTTCATTCGGTCTTGCATTGTATTATATTTTTTTCTAAATTATTCTCCTTCTTTCTCATTATACTTCAAAAAAAATTCAGTATAATGCAACTGATAATTTTTAAAAGCTTGTCTTGTGTTTCTACTTGTACTTAGTTGATCATAGATTGGTTTGTACGATGGGTTGTTCATGACACTCTTAGCATGCGACGCCAACACCATAATTCGAAGGCATCAATTTTATTTTGCATGTCCATGTATCTGATCCAAATGTGGCAACTGGAAAGACTAACGATCTCATTAATCTTATCTTCGTTTTCTTTGAGATGTTCGCATCCTTCCATATTTTATTTAGTTTTATCATCGTTACTCTTTCCATGCTTAGACGTCGAATAATTATTCATCGCAGCTACCTCTGTTTGTTATAGTGAATCTTCCCAAAATGTCCTGGTTTCTGATGACGTCATTGTGTTTTGGATCAATTACCATAAGTTTACTTTTTCTATGTTAATTTGCAATCCTAGTATGTTCCTTTCCTGTTTCGTTCTTGTTATAAGTGTATGAGAGTAGAGCGGTATCATCTGCATAGCGAAGGTTTGATATGAGTTTTCTGCCTATCTTTATGCCCCCTTTCCCAGTTGTATTAATAAACCCTAAGAATCAGGAACAATCAAGTACGGACACGAAAAAGAAAATAAAAAAATCCATTGATCCTACTGACCTTGAATTTTCAGGACTTCGACATGTTAGCAAAGGTGGTATTGTAATAGAGTGTAAAAATAGAGAGGCAGTGAACAAAGTACAAGAAAAGGTAGCAAGCAAACTTAGAGAAAATTATGAAGTAACAATCCGAAAAAAGATTACCCAGGATCAAAATAGTTGGACTAAGCGAAGAATTGTCATTTGAAGCCATAGAAGATAAAATAAGAAGTCAAAATAATTATTTAGATGTGCAAGAATCTGACTTTAAAGTAGTACATATTAAAGAAAATAAAACTCAAGCTGGAAGAAGATATTATACGGTTTATGCAGAAGTTAATGCGATGGCGTACAGGTTAATGATGAGAGAAGAAAAAATAAACATTAGTTGGGATAGATGCAGAATTTACAATGCTATAGAGGTCACCAGGTGTTTTCGTGCAATGGA
The DNA here is from genome assembly GCA_940337035.1 of Agriotes lineatus. NCBI lineage: Eukaryota > Metazoa > Arthropoda > Insecta > Coleoptera > Elateridae > Agriotes > Agriotes lineatus. Next base: position 261,295,110 of record OW679194.1, on the reverse strand, counting down.
TTTAATCACAAAGCCAGCGAATGCAGGTCAAACAAAGCTTGCCCAAAATGTTCAGGGTCACATCTATTGAGTGAATGTCGAGCGACAGATAATGACCTAAATTGTGTAAACTGTACACATGCAGTGGAAAAATTGAGAATGAAATTAGACACAAATCATACAGCTTGGAGTACCGACTGTGCAGTTTTTGAACGTAAATTGGAACAAGCTAGAAGCAAAATTGATTTTTTAGAACAGGGGAAACAAGTTCTGAAATCATATATTTTAATTCTCAAAGTGAAACAATTTTCTGGCTTCGAGTAATTGTTTCGCCAGTTACCAATTTATTTCAGGCCTAACCTGTATATTTTTAGTTGAATTATATATCTTTTGCATTTCAAATTCTTCGATTTTCCAAAGCAGCGTATTTTATACCTGGATCAAGTTCCTATCGTTTGCGCGATAAACTCTCGACCCTTGCTATCTCTTATCAGAGTCCGAGTCTTCCTTTGGGCACGAATTGTTCGTACCTGGCACTTGCTATTTTGGTGCCCGCCGTCTCCGGCGTGGTTAAACAATGTTCAAGTCAAATTACGTGCGCTCAACCAATTTCTATGAGCTTTGTGTTCCTAAGGGCTGATTAAGATCAGGTACGATTGCGCTTTTCTGTCTTATTATCCCAATAGTAATTACATTATTTCTTAGTTCTTAAATAATAGTTTTAACCCAAGAATTTGATCGGGAAGGCAATGCCGGCGCCCAGTTATAATTTTCCACACCGGCTAATGCCTTATTCACCTCTGCCGTTGGGAATGTTGTGCTGCTACGATTACGGATGCATCAAATGTGTTTATAGCCAAGTGGTGTAGCAACCCCTGACCAACATCTTTTCCCTGAGTAGAGGTTAGTGCCAAAAGCTACTATAGACCGGCTATTCCACGATTACGTTGTGTTAAATTATTTTCTACACCTGAACTTTTATTCTAAAATTATCATTCGTAAAATCTGCATTTACGCTTACTATCATTATAAATCTGTAAAGCTCAATTTTATACATGCTCTTGTATGTTCATATTTAAACTTTTACGCAAATATTTAATTTTGATTAATGTAGTTGCAATTTTTGATGTGTATTGACCCGTTGTTAGGGGAGCATTCACGCTTTTTGATTTCAATAACCTAAAAGGGTTTTATTAAATGAATGAGGTATGCATATCCCACGAATGTTTTTTGTTAAAGTTATTAAAATAACCCGAAAGGGGTTTTTTGATTTTATGCGTGTCGCAACCTTCAGTTTACGTACACAATTTTGTTCTAACATTATTTGCATTTTAATTATTCTGATTATTTATTACTGACACTTCAAGATTTTTATTATCTATTAATTAAACGCTAGTCACTTGCAGTTTGTTTCTTCTTATTATTTGAAATCTTTTGATTTCTGGCGCCCATTTCCTTTTCCTTTTTTGAAGACATTTCAGGGTACACAGCTGATGATTTGAACCTACGATCCAAGGCCTCCGAGATTAAGCTAGCTAGGTCATTACGGTGAGTACAAACGTTACAGAGCTGCCGTGGTGTATAAACTGTAGGGGGGTTGATCTGCGATTTTTACTACCATCGATCAATTTTACTAATTAATCGCAGGTCGGCTTCTTTATTGTTTCAAAAGTATGTTAAAACATATAGAAGATTTGGAAATTTTAATCCTATGGAGGCGCCCAGTGTAGCTATTCTTAAGTGAAGCTCGCATTACAGATGAGATAGAAGACTGTGAAATACTTTTTCCAGGGTATACTACAATAAGGTGTAATTCCCAAAGTCGAAAGACCGGGGCCGTAGTTATAGTGTTAAAAAACAATATCGAATTTAGGGTAATATCGAATATCACATATAACAAGAACTTATGGCTACTTTCAATCTGTATAACAAAAGGGTTTCAACAAAGTATGTACACGGTAGTGTACCATTCTCCGAGCTCAAGCGATGGTGAATTTTTAATGACATTTGAAGAATGGTGTGACGAATATGCATCAGACCGCTGCAAACATTTAATTATAGGTGATTTTAATATTGACATGTCCAAGGACAGTTTCTATGCAAAACGTTTAACAAATCTAATTCAACATCTAGGCATGAAACAATTAGTTCGCGATTATACAAGGGTGACTGAAACCTCGAACACATTAATAGATTTGGTAATAACTAACATTTCGAATTTAAATGTTGATGTCCTAGATTCACCGAAAATTACTAACCATTTCGGTATAGAGGTCAGATTTCGTAAACAATGCATAACCAGCAAGTTCAAACCGGTGCATAGGAAATTCTTTGATTACTATTCATAAACCGTTCTATGTACACAGTGCAGCTGCAGACATTGTGCAATCTTTGCATAATTGCTTAGTAAACCTGATTACGTACCGCATTAGCAAGGTAAAGAATTCTTGCACATGGTTTTCCACAGATTTACAACAATTACAGAAATATCGGGATACGTTATACAAAAAGGCTAGATTATCGGCCAATGCAAATGATTGGAAACATTATAAAGAAATCAGAAACAAATATAACAATTTGATTAAAAATAAGGAAAATCGCTATTATGAAAATAAAATTAAAGAAAGTCAAGGCGATTAAAAAAATATGTGAAAAGTTATTAAACATATCATTAAAAAGCCGGAAGCAGAATGTACACCAAAAAACATTGTATTCCAAGGAGTAGAAGTAACCGACTTCAAAGAGATAGCTGAAAATTTTAACCAATACTTCATAAATAGTATTGTCGACATAAATCGTGTGTTTAGTATAACACCGATTTTGAAGAGGCATTCATACCTGGTCCTGTTAACATCTTTAAATTTAAGGAGATTTCTGTAATCGATCTTGAAAAATAATAACGAGCATAAAAAGAAAGGGTAGCACAGATGGCATTTCAGGTTCTAAGAGATGCATTGCCAATTATAGGAAATCATCTGGTAAAAATAATAAATGAGTCGTTAAAGAGGGGATTTTCCCAAATTCCTGGAAGAAATCCAAACTAATTCCTGTCGGAAAAATTGTGGGTACAAAGAAATGTGAAGAATTTAGACCAATTAATACGTTGCCGGTGTACGAACAAATTTTAGAAAAAATTGTCAAGGACCAATTGCAGGAATTTATCGAAGCAAATAAGATTATAAGTGGCAAACAATCCGGATTCAAAAGCAAACATTCGTGTGAAGCGGCATAAAATCTAGTTTTAGCGAATTGGAAAAGTGAACTTGATCAACAGAAAAGTGTAGTGGGAGTGTTTCTAGATTATAAGCGTGCTTTTGAAACAATCGATTGGAAAAAATTAATTACAAAACTGGACAAATATTTAATACAGGGAATCGAGAAACAATGGTTCGAGAGTTATCTATCTTCGCGAACCCAAACAACTGTGTATAATAAAGAGGAATCGACGGAAATTCTTAACACATTGGGGGTTCCTCAGGGATCCGTATTAGGTCCATTGCTATTTCTACTGTACATCAATGATCTGGAAATAAATATTAAACACTGCTCGCTAAATTTGTTTGCTGACGACACATTAGTTTGGGTAACTGCGGAATACTAATGCCGTCAACAAAATAAATACAGATCTTGAGATAATATCACAGTGGTTACAGATCAATAAACTAAAATTAAATATTGCCAAAACAAAGTGCATAATTGTGTCAAATAAGATTAATAGTGAAAATATAACTGTTAAAGTAAAAATAGACGGTCTAGAAATAGAACAAGTGCCTGAAATTAAATATCTGGGAGTTATTATAGATAATAGACTTACTTTTCGTAGTTATATAAATTTCATTATTAAGAAAGTTGCTAAAAAAATTGGATTTTTCGAAAGAATGGCTAGTAAACTAAGTATTAATGCTAGAATTCTAGTCTATAAAACCATTATTGCGCCACACTTTGATTAATGTGCAAGTATCCTCTTTCTTTGTTACGAATCGGATTTACAAAGGTTGCAAAAACAACAAAATAGAGCGATGCGAAATATTTCACGATATTCTAAATATACGAATATTAAGTTAATGCTAAGTACGTTACAATGGCTAAGTATCAAACAACGTATTTATTTTAATACAGTGGTTTTGATTTACAAAGCTGTTAATAATTTATTACCAAATTATATGTCGGATCATTTGATACTAAATGCTGACGTTTATCAATATAAAACAAGGAATCGATTTGATTTTGGGCTACCTAAATTAAATACAGCGAGTACACAAAATTCTCTGTATTACAAGGAACTAAAAGATTAGAATTCACTTCCTCAAGATGTAAAAAAAATTACAAACATTTATAGTTTAAAAAAATATTTAAGCAGCTTTGTGAAATATTACTATTAATATTAATGTTATTAATGATAACTAAGTTAAGATATAATAATAATGGTTCTATGTACTAGTATATTATACTAAATAAACTTACTTACTTTACTTTACTTTATTGTCTATCACCGTACGCATAATATATTCCTCATATAATTTGAAGGGTGTAGGCGAAATTATACACTCTTGTCTAACTCCCTTATGCACTTGGAAGGGTCGGATAGTTGATTGATTTTAACATTGAAAATGTTTAACGAATTGGAGATGTGACGCTAGTACGGTGCTCTTTTAACGATTTGTGTGACGTTTGGAAAATACACAGTTTTTGGTAATTTTAGTAAGTTGTAAGTATAACAGGCGAATTTTGTTGGTGTCATTTTGAAGACCTCGACATGGGCGAACTTTCTGTTAGATTGTATGGGGCGAAAATGCGAGTGTTAAAATGATTTTTTGCAACACGAAAGCGTTCGGTGCTGTTACATCGCATACTTATTGAAAGATCCAAATGTGATTTGGGGCTCATCGTACTGGCTGGTTTTTGGGGTTTGCGATTCACAGGAGCGAAATTGCAGGAGTAGAAAGCTGAGGTGCATCTGTAGCAAATTAAATGTTCGCATAAACAGAAAGAAAGAAAACAATATCGAATTTTGTTTTTAGCGGTATGTGGATGAATCTGTGGGTTTTTAAGAATTTTGCGGCTCAGGTGGATTTAGGGGTTGCAAAACGGGAAACCGTTAAAATTATCAGAAAAAAACCTTAGAATCAATATTTGTGTGAAATTCGCTATTTCAAGACGTTCTACTGGTCAATTGTATTTTCTAAGAGAATTCGGGTTCTGGGAATTTTGCAGCTCATGTGGATTTAGGGGTTGTAAAATGGGAAAAATGTTACAATTATCAGAAAAACGTTAAAATTAATATTAGTGTGAAATTCCCTGTTTGGAGGCCTCCTACGGGTCGATTATATTTTTTAAGTGAATTTGGGATGTGGAAATTTTTGCGGCCCAAGTAGATTTGAAGCTTGCAAAATGGGAAAAACGTTATAATTGCCAGAAAAACCTTAAAATTAATATTTGTGTGAAATTCGCTGTTTGGAGACTTTATACGGGTCGATTGTATTTATTAAGAGTATTTGGTATGGGGGAACTTTGCGGCCCAGGTGGATTAGGGGGTTGCAAAATGGGGAAACGTTATAATTATCAGAAAAATGTAAAATAACTATTTGTGTAAAAAGCGCTCTCTGGAGATTTTCTACAGATCAATAGTCGGGATGTGGAAATTTTGCGGCCCAGATGGCTTAGGGGGTTGCATCTTAATATCGATATTTGTGTGAAATTCGCTGTTTGGAGACTTTCTACGGATCGATATTCGGGATGTGGTAGTTTTGCGGCCCAGTTGGATTTGGGGGATGCAAAATGGGGAAACGTTATAATTATCAGAACAATTTTAAAATAAATATTTGTGTGTAAAGCGCTGTTTGGAGACTTTCTGCGGATCGATATTCAGGATTGGGGAATTTTGCGGCCCAGGTAGGTTTGGGGGTTGCAAAATGGGGAAAACGTTATAATTATCAGAAAAACCTTAAAATCAATATTTGTGTGAAATTCGCTGTTTGGAGGCTTTCTACCGATCGATATTCGGGATATGGGTGTTTTGCGCCCAGGTAGATTTGGGGCTTGCAAATTGGGGAAGGCGTTATAATTGTCAGAAAAACCTTAAAATCAACATTTGTCTGAAATTTGTTGTTTGGAGAATTTCTAGAGATCGATGTTCGGGATGTGGAAGTTTTGCGGCCCAGTTAGATTTGGGGGATGCAACATGGACAAAACTTTATAATTATTATTAGAAAAGTTTCAAATTAATATTTGTGTGAAATGCGCTGTTTGGAGACTTTCTACGGATTGATTTTCGGGATGTGGGAGTTTTGCAGCCCAGTTGGAGTTGAGGGTTGCAAAATGGGGAAAACGTTATAATTGTCAGAAAAACCTTAAAATCGATATTTGTGTGAAATTTGTTGTTTGGAGAATTTCTAAGGATAGATGTCCGGGATGTGAGAGTTTTGCGGCCCAGATGGATTTGGGGGATGCAACATGGAGAAAACGTTATAATTATTATTTGAAAAGTTTCAAATTAATATTTGTGTGAAATGCGCTGTATGGAGACTTTCTACCAATCGATATTCGAAATGTGAGAGTTTTGCGGCCCAGTTGGATTTGGGGGATGCAACATGGAGAAAACGTTATAATTATTATTAGAAAAGTTTCAAATTAATATTTGTGTGAAATGCGCTGTTTGGAGAATTTCTAAGGATAGATGTCCGGGATGTGAGAGTTTTGCGGCCCAGTTGGATTTGGGGGATGCAACATGGAGAAAACGTTATAATTATTATTAGAAAAGTTTCAAATTAATATTTGTGTGAAATGCGCTGTTTGGAGACTTTCTACCAATCGATATTCGAAATGTGAGAGTTTTGCGACCCAGTTGGATTTGGGGGATGCAAAATGGGCAAACGTTATAATTATTAGAACCATTTTAAAATCAATATTTGTGTGAAAAGCGCTGTTTGAAGACTTTCTGCGGATCGATATTCGGAATTGGGGAATTTTGCGGCCCAGGTAGATTTGGGGGTTGCAAAATGGGGAAAACGTTATAATTGTCAGAAAAACCTTAAAATCGATATTTGCGGAAGTTCGTTGTTTGAAGACTTTTTACGAATGGATATTCGGGATGTGGGTGGTTTGCGGCTCAGTTCGAATTGGGGGAATGCAAATTGGGGAAACGTTATAATTATCAGAACAATTTTAAAATCAATATTTGTGTGAAAAGCGCTGTTTGGAGACTTTCTGCGGATCGATATTCAGGATTGGTGAATTTTGCGGCCCATGCAGATTTGGGGGTTGCAAAATGGGGAAAACGTTATAGTTATCAGAAAAACCTTAAAATCAATATTTGTGTGAAATTCGCTGTTCGGAGACTTTCTACCGATCGATATTCAGGATTGGGGAATTTTGCGGCCCAGGTAGATTTGGGGCTTGCAAATTTGGGAAAACGTTATAATTGTCAGAAAAAGCTTAAAATCAATATTTGTCTGAAATTTGTTGTTTGGAGAACTTCTAGGGATCGATGTCCGGGATGTGGGAGTTTTGCTGCCCAGTTGGATTTGGGGGATGCAAAATGGAGAAAACGTTATAATTATTATCAGAAAAGTTTTAAATTAATATTTGTGTAAAATGCGCTGTTTGGAGACTTTCTGCGGATCGATTGTATTTATTAAGAGTATTTGGTATGGGGGAATTTTGCGGCCTAGGTGGATTAGGGGGTTGCAAAATGGGGAAAACGTTATAATTGCCAGAAAAACCTTAAAATCAATATTTGTGTGAAGTTCGCTGTCTGGAGACATTCTACGGATCGATATTCGGGATGTGGGAATTTTGCGGCTCAGTTGTATTTGGAGGTTGCAAAATGGGGAAACGTTATAATTATCATAAAAATGTAAAATAACTATTTGTGTGAAAAGCGCTCTTTGGAGATTTTCTACGGATCAATAGTCGGGATGTGGAAATTTTGCGGCCCAGATGGCTTAGGGGGTTGCATAATGGGGAAAACGTTATAATTGTCAGAAATACCTTAATATCGATATTTGTGTGAAATTCGCTGTTTGGAGACTTTCTACGGATCGATATTCGTTATGTGGTAGTTTTGCGGCCCAGTTGGATTTGGGGGATGCAAAATGGTGAAACGTTATAATTATCAGAACAATTTTAAAATAAATATTTGTGTGTAAAGCGCTGTTTGGAGACTTTCTGCGGATCGATATTTAGGATTGGGGAATTTTGCGGCCCAGGTAGATTTGGGGGTTGCAAAATGGGGAAAACGTTATAATTATCAGAAAAACCTTAAAATCAATATTTGTGTGAAATTCGCTGTTTGGAGACTTTTTACCGATTGATATTCGATATATGGGTGTTTTGCGCCCAGGTAGATTTGGGGCTTGCAAATTGGGGAAAACGTTATAATTGTCAGAAAAACCTTAAAATCAACATATGTCTAAAATTTCTAGGGATCGATGTCCGGGATGTGGAAGTTTCGCGGCCCAGTTGGATTTGGGGGATGCAACATGGACAAAACGTTATAATTATTATTAGAAAAATTTCAAAATAATATTTGTGTGAAATGCGCTATTTGGAGACTTTCTACGGATCGATTTTCGGGATGTGGGAGTTTTGCGGCCCAGTTGGATTTGGGGGATGCAACATGGAGAAAACGCTATAATTATTATCAGAAAAGTTTCAATTTAATATTTGTGTGAAATGCGATGTTTGGAGACTTTCTACGGATTGATTTTCGGGATGTGGGAGTTTTGCGGCCCAGTTGGAGTTGAGGGTTGCAAAATGGGGAAAACTTTATAATTGTCAGAAAAACCTTAAAATCGATATTTGTGTGAAATTCGCTGTTTGGAGACTTTCTACGGATCGATATTCAAAATGTGAGAGTTTTGCGACCCAGTTGGATTTGGGGGATGCAAAATGGGCAAATGTTATAATTATCAGAACCATTTTAAAATCAATATTTGTGTGAAAAGCGCTCTTTGAAGCCTCTCTGCGGATCGATATTCGGAATTGGGGAATTTTGCGACCCAGGTAGATTTGTAGGTTGCAAAATGGGGAAAACGTTATAATTGTCAGAAAAACCTTAAAATCGATATTTGTGTGAAGTTCGTTGTTTGGAGACTTTTTACGAATGGATATTCGGGATGTGGGAGTTTTGCGGCTCAGTTCGATTTGGGAGAATGCAAATTGGGGAAACGTTATAATTATCAGAACAATTTTAAAATCAATATTTGTGTGAAAAGCGCTGTTTGGAGACTTTCTACGGATCGATATTCAGGATTGGGGAATTTTGCAGCCCAGGTATATTTGGGGGTTGCAAAATGGGGAAAACGTTATAATTATCAGAAAAACCTTAAAATCAATATTTGTGTGAAATTCGCTGTTTGGAGACTTTCTACCGATCGATATTCGGGATATGGGGTTTTCCATTCAAGTAGATTTGGGGTTTCCAAATTGGGGAAACGTTATAATTATCAGAACAATTTTAAAATCAATATTTGTGTGAAAAGCGCTGTTTGGAGACTTTCTGCGAATCGATATTCAGGATTGGGGAATTTTGCGGCCCAGGTAGATTTGGGGCTTGCAAATTTGGGGAAATGTTATAATTGTCAGAAAAAGCATAAAATCAATATTTGTCTGAAATTTGTTGTTTGGAGAATTTCTAGGGATCGATGTCCGGGATGAGGGAGTTTTGAGGCCCAGTTGGATTTGGGGGATGCAAAATGGAGAAAACGTTATAATTATTATCAGAAAAGTTTCAAATTAATATTTGTGTGAAATGCGCTGTTTGGAGACTTTCGACGGATGGATTTTCGGGATGTAGGAGTTCTGCGACCCAGTTGGATTTGGGGGATGCTAAATGGGGAAACGTTATAATTATCAGAATCATTTTAAAATCAATATTTGTTTGAAAAGCGCTGTTTGAAGACTTTCTGCTGATCGATATTCGGGATTGGGGAATTTTGCGGCCCAGGTAGATTTGGGGATTTCAAAATGGGGAAAAAGTTATAATTGTCAGAAAAACTTAAAATCGATATTTGTGTGAAGTTCGCTGTTTGGAGTCTTTTTACGAATCGATATTCGGGATGTGGGAGTTTTGCGGCTCAGTTCGATTTGGGGGATGCAAATTGGGGAAACGTTATAATTATCAGAACAATTTTAAAATTAATATTTGTGTGAAAAGTTTTGTTTGGAGACTTTCTGCCGATCGCTATTCGGGATTGGGGAATTTTGCGGCCCAGGTTCGATTTGGGGGATGCAAATTGGGAAACGTTATAATTATCAGAAAAACCTTAAAATCAATATTTGCGTGAAATTCGCCGTTTGGAGACTTTCTACGGATCGATAATCTAGATGTGGGTGTTTTGCCGCCCAGGTGGATTTGCGGCTTGCAAATTGGGGAAAACGTTATAATTGTCAGAAAAACCTTAAAGGCAATATTTGTGTGATATTCGTTGTTTGGAAACTTCCTACTGATCGATATTCGGGATGTGGGAGTTTTGCAGCCCATTTGGATTTAAGGAATGCAAAATGAAGAAAACGTTATAATTATTATCAGAAAAATTTCAAATTAATATTTGTGTGAAATGCTCTTTTTGGAGACTTTCTACGGATCGATTTTCGGGATGTGGGACTTTTGCGGCCCAGTTGGATTTGGGGGATGCAAAATGGGGAAAAGGTTATAATTATCAGAAAAACCTTAAAATCAATATTTGTGTGAAATTCGCTGTTTGGAGACTTTCTACGGATCGATATTCAGGATCTGGGAGTTTTGCGGTCCAGTTTGATTTGGGAGATGCTAAATGGGGAAAACGTTATAATTATCAGGAAAATGTTAAAATCAACATTTGTGTGAAATTCGCTGTTTGGAGACTTTCTACGGGTTGATTTTCGGAATGTGGGAGTTTTGCTGACCAGTTGGATTGGGGGGATGCTAAATTGGAAAAACGTTATAATTATCAGAAAAACCTTAAAATCAATACTTGTGTGAAATGCGCTGTTTGGAGACTTTCTACGGATTGATATTCGAGATCTGGGAGTTTTGCGGCCCAGTTTGATTTGGGGGATGCAACATGGGGAAAGCGTTATAATTATCAGAATAACCTTAAAATCAATATTTGTGTGAAATTCGCTGTTTGGAGACTTCCTACGGGTCGACATTTCGGATGAGGGAGTTTTACGTCCCAGTTGGATTTGGGTCATGCAAAATGGGGAAAACGTTAGAATTATAAGAAAAACCGTATGGAGAATTTCTACTGGTCGATTGCATTTTTTAAGAAAGTTTGGGATGCGGTTGAGGAAGGACGGATTACCTTATTTTCTTAATTTTTACATAAGGAAAATGTGCAATTTTTTATTCTGGGCCTTTGTGAAATTGTAAATTTGCAAGTAAATAGTAAATAACGTGCTGGACTGTATTTTTCTTTAACGTGAATAATATTACGTGGGTTAAGGTCGTTGCCGCGCTGCACTTGCTCGCAGAATAGTAGTGGCCACTGGCAGGGTTGGGATGTTAGTGTCCGCTGTTTGTATTTAAAAGCTAGCCTAATAAGAAATCCTTTAAAAATATATTTATTGAACAATTAACACAAAACTAAAGTTACACATCGACTAAACAGCTCAAAGGGTATTTACATCTAATCCTTTTTTCACATTGCCGCGTTCTTCCTAATAAAATCATCTTCGCTCCAGTTCTTATATTTGCTATTAAAGCACGTTTCATGAGTAAACAAAATAAACTATGAACAATAATGTGGAGCCGCCGATCGGATGGCCTGCAATTCTCAGAACTTCTTTAAAATAGATAATAAATGTACTAATAAGAATAACACATATAAGTAATACATCTTCTAAAGTTATATAAACAAATTTGAATGTAGTATCGAATTCAACACCTTGATCTAATTGCAAATTAACATTAAAGTGTACAAGATGCTGAAAAGGTTCAAGACTCGGCGTACTAGTGCGTACTATTTATTTGTGATCTGCTATGCAGTAGAACTTCGCACTCACATTGCGCGTGGTTATAATGAAGAATAATAATACAGATGTGAACAATAAATTTTAAAACTGTTTTTATTTCTATCCCTTGTATATTTTTCAGATTTTGCAAATTTTATGCCAGACTTAAAAATTAACAAAATTCATTTTCAATGCATTAAAGAAGGTTGGTAAATTGCAACTTCTGTAAATTTTTTATTCGCGCTTCGTTTTTGTTGTATAGATATTGTATGAGTATTAGGTGTTGCGAAATATTTATTTCGGATATTACAGTTTATAAGTGGTGCGAATTCATGAAGTCCAACGACTTTTCATAGTCAAGAAATCCAAACAGTGTACAGCTATTAAATTCTTTTCTTTTTAATTATTTGCCAAATATTTAGGATGTGTTCTCTTGTGGTTATACAGTTCCTAATCCCGTCTGCTCCTGCGATATTTGCCAGTTGCAGTAAGTTTTCAAACTTCCATTTACGATTTGTGGCATTATTTTACTGGCGTGTAAAATAAGCGCGATTGTTCTATAGCTTTAACACTTACAAGTAAACAAATCAAGTAATAATACTTAGCCTTTCGGGGCTGAACTTCAGTATAAAAACTATGGCTAACGAACCCAACCCAAAACGAAAATTAGATGAACTCCACCATCTATAGATGAGGTAATGAAACACCTGGAATACAGAGAATTTAATCCAAAGAGATCCATATTACCCATTACCATCCCAAGGAACGGCAGATACCAACACACCAACCGAAACACAAACCCCGAATATCAAGAAATCTGAAAAAATACCACCTATATTCTTACACAACGTCAACAACCACCAAGAGATTCTCAAGGACATCAAAAGTATTACAGAAGATAGAGAATTTACAACTGCTTACAGCAGTAAGTACCTTAGAAATTAATGTATCTACGATAAATGATTATCGCGCACTTACTAAATTTTATATGAATAATAACATTCAATTTCATACCTGTTCAAATCCTAATGACAAGCCCCTATCCGTACCGTCAAAAATGTTCCGATATCAATAGCCGAGAAAGAAATCCTTGATGAACTCCTAGCTAAAAATCTCCCAGTGCAAAAAGTAACAAGACTTCTAAATAAAGAGAAGCATCCCATACCCGTTGGTGCAGTAATATTAACAGCCATCGAAACAGCAAAAGAAATATTTGAAATTAAAGCAATTTTCAACTCGATTGTAACGATTGAAGTTCGAAGAAAATCGAGTGACATTCCACAATGTCATAAATGCCAAAGATTCGGTCATACTAAGAACTATTGTGCCGCAAAACCCAGATGTGTTAAATGCAACGAAAATCACTTTCCTAAACCCTGCGCAAAAAAATCCACCAAATTGTGTAAACTGCGGCGGAAATTATCCCGCCAGTTATAGAGGCTGTCCTCGCCATCTTGAGCTCCAAAAACAGCGCACCCCAATAAGAAATCGCACCACAAAATTTTATCAATCAAGGACAAATCCGAACACTACCTTTAGCGAAATAGTACAAAATTGCCGATCCCAGACAAATGATAAAACTGAGATAAAACCCCAAGCCTCCCAATGTCTCAATATTGATGCAATCTTACAATTCGCTAAAGAGTTAATTATTCCATTCCTACCACAAATAAAATCATTCTTAGCCACACATTGATTACCCAATCTCCTCAATGGATAACCAACCCTCAATTATTCAAAAATTAACAATCCTTAACTTAAACGCTAACGGAATTACTGCACAAAGGCCCATATTTATATCCGTCCTCGCAAGATACAATGAAGACATGGCGTGCATCACCGAAACCCATCTTTCCGAAGGGGAAAAACTTAAAATCAGCGGTTATCATGTCTATAGAAGAGACAGAATACGCGGAGCAGCCTGGGGAGGCGTTGTAATTGCCATTAAACGAAAACTACAACACAACACCCCCTTTGAAATCTCTGTAGAGAACCCGGAAACGATGACCATCACTATCAATATATAGCCAACTTCAATACCATTCAAATCTCAGCCGCCTGCAAGCAACCAAATAAGCCAATTTTGGAATCAGACATACGAAAACTATTTAACACTTCCCTACCAAGGCTTGTCATTGGTGACCCTAATTGCAAGCCCACTCTATGAGGTTGTCGCTCCAACAATCCCAATGGCAATAAACTAAACAACATAGCTGCTAAACATCAGCTCGAAATATTAACCCCAAACGAATACACCTATTACCCCTACCGAAACGACCACAAACCCGTTATCCTGGACATTGTGATCTCAAAAAATCTACACATCCCCATACAACAGACTGTAATACATGAACTGAATTCCGACCATCTCCCAGTACTCATAAAATTCTCCAGCATAGCACCAATTCCCAAATCATCACTCTCTCGGATGATTAAGGGGTATACAAATTGGAACCTATTCCAAAGTAATCTTGGCACACTAATCACCAATCCAGTCCAAATAAATAACACCACTGAAGTGGATAGCCTTATTGAAAAATTTTCAGAGGCCATCAACACTTCAGTAGAAGTCGCAACAGAAGGCGAAAACATAAGAAAGTCAAGTAACTTCAATTCAACGCCAATGTACATAGTAGAACTTATTACCCACATAAGTCAGGCCAGAGGGCACTGGCAAAGAACTAGAGATCCTCTGTTAAAAAAATCGACTTAACACTCTCAGCCATCGAATCAAGCGCGAATTAGATAACTACAGAATACATACATATAGAAAAAGTATTGAAAACATAGAGCCCAGCAGCACGAACTTATGGCCAGCTACCAAAAACGTTACTAGACTGGAAGAAGTAATACCGACCATAAAAACATCAAGTGGAACTTACTCCTCAGCCGAGGACAAAAGCAACTTACCGAATACCTTGAAGCCACGTTCAGACCCACTACACTGGAGGAAAACAGAGCCCATGCCCACACAGAAACTCTGTACGTTGAAACACACCTACCAATCATATCTGACTTTAACCGACCCACCTCACCACTCGAACTCAAAAACTACATACAATGTTTGCCACTAAAGAAAGCACCCGACCACGACCTCATGCCCAACGTGGTGTTAAAGAACCTTACAAAAGAACCCGTTAGTTACTTGGCCATTCCGTACAACGCTTGTCTCCGACTAGGATACTTTCCTACAATATGGAAGCACGCACACATTTTGATGTTCCCCAAAGCTGGAAAGAACAAAACAAGCTGTAATTCATACCGTCCTATAAGTCTACAACTTGCATTATCTAAACTCTTTGAGAGTTAATGAGGCACTAGACGAGTATCAAATCATACCGCATTTCCAATTTGGATTTCGTGAAGGCCGATCAGCAATTTAGCAACTACATAGGATTGTGGAACACATTGAACGCGGTTGTGAAAGCAAAAAGTTCACAGTGGCGGCTTTCTTGGACGTCATGCAGGCGTTCGATAAGGTGTGGCTAGAAGGTCTAAAATATAAACTGCTCCACTTACCCCTCCCAAAATACTTAATTGCAACCATCTTTGCCTTCCTTGAAAATAGATCCTTTGCCGTCAGAATAAACAGCTCAGTATCAAGTACTAAACAGATCTACGCCGGAGTGTCGCAGGCAAGTGTGCTAGGTCCTACACTCTTCAATATCTACTTACACGATATACCTAACTTAGAACAAAGTCAAAGAGCACTATTCGCCGATGATACTGCCATATTCCCACAAACTGAAGACCTTCACACAGCCATCGAGTCACTACAAACTACAATTGACCACCTCAACAAATGGCTCAAAAATGGTGTATAACACTCAATTTTACTAAATGCTCAGCAAAAATATTCACACTTAGACGAATCCAACAACACAACAATATACACATTCAAAACGAAATAATCCTGTGGAGCCCTACAACGGAAGCCATTAAATACTTAGGCGTTTATCTGGACACTAGGTTAACCTGGAATTATCACATCAACATGAAACTCAATGAAGGTTATAACCGCCTAAGGCTATTGTACCCCCTTATTAACAGAAATACCCCTCGACGCACAGAATGTATACTACTGTTATACAAATCACTTCTCAGGCCAGTCAGAATGTACGCCTACCCAGTATGGAGCACTACTTGTAAAACCAACTATAGAAAGATGCAAACATTCCAAAACAAGATCTTACGGATATCAACAAATGCACCCTGGTTTATTCGCAACCAACAAATCCACAGAGAGCTAGGGATCTGCACCATTGAATAATTTGTACGAAGACTAACTAAAAAACACATCGCCACTTTCACGAGCAGCAGCAGCGCTACCATTCGCCAACTGGGCGAAAAAAATATCCACACCCGCCTCAAGAGAAAACTCCCACAAGACTAACAAGCTCGGATAGTTATAGTGATAGTGATTGATAAGATTGACAACCACGAACTTTAGAACCGAGGGAACATTTGCCTCATGTGATTTCTTATAATATAATGTAATGACGCGTTACCAACCAAACCATGTATAACACTCTGTAGGTGTTGATCTGGTTTTCTAGCAATAAAAAAAAAATATAGGAGGGGTTGTTGTTGATAGAAGTGTTTCACAGTAATGTCTCCATCGGTCGGTTCCTTTGTCCAATTCGTCGACTCCATTTCTGTCTTTATATTTTACTGTCCACGATTGTGGTTTAGATGTTCTTGTTATTTCTTAAAATTTTTCTGCATGGTTCTCTATTTCCTGGCTCATGTCATTTAGATATTTATATTTATCTTTTCTACATATGCGTTTTATTCGGCTGGATAGATCACTGTAATAATTTCTCTCTTCTTCAGTCAAAAATCCACTTATTTTTAATTTGCTTACGTCTTTCGGTTACGACAAGTGTTTCATTACTTAACCAAGGCTTTTTAGCCTTTGGTTTTGTTATTTGCCTTGCGATTTTGTACACCGCTTGACGTATAATCTCTTCAGTTTTTTCCCATAACGTGTTGCTATCCATACCTGCACGTTGTACCTCTAGTTGTTCGAGATCGATCTCTGTGAGTCGTTTAAATGATTCTTCTTCGTTGGAAGTGAGATATTTTACCATTTTATGTTGGTCATTATTGTTACGTAGTACTTATAGCTTTATTTTAACTGTGCACATTAGGAGCAGGTGGTAGGTCCCATCATCCGCTCCAGCTTACGTTTTGCAATTTAATATAACAGACTTTCATCTGTTTTTAATTAGGATGAAATCTATTTGATCTCTATATTTGCTCCCTAGAGATACCTATGTATATAGTCTTCTCTAATAATGCTTAAGGTGAGTATTGCTAATGCTAGTGTTTTCTTGGCAAAACTGGATGAGTCTGTTGCCTCTTTATTTTTTCTCCCAGTTCGAATTTTCCAACAACTCTTGTCATTTCTTCGTCACCAGTCTCTTCGTTACGAGCAATATTTCTTTTTGAGGCATTGCTCTAATCATTGTTTCTAGATAAAATTTGTCTATGTCTTCATCTTCGGCGTTGGATGTCGGCCATACAATTGTTGTGTGTGTTTTGCACTGGCGAGTGTTTAAGGTGATCATTATTAATCGATCGTTAATGGAGTTGTAACTGATTACTGACTAATTAATAATTTTGTTTACCATTATTCCTACACCATTTTTAATATTTTCTGGGTTTCCAAAGTAATAGATCGTATCTGCTTCGGCTGTGGCTGTGTGTCCTTGGCAGCGTGTTTCACATATTCCTAGAAGCGAAATCTGGTGTGTCTTCATTTCTTTAGTTATTATATGTAGTTTACCAAGCTGTAGTAGGCTCCTTATATTCATGTTGCGAATCGTATTTTGTTTCTTAGTGATAAGTGTGTAGTTTTGCTCCTCGAGGCTGTTCCCCCAGGAGATCCGAATACGCGTACTCTACACATCTCCCCAAGAAAAAAGAAGTACGCTTGCACAGATTAGGCGGTTAAAAAATTGATGAAGAGATGCAAAACATGCAATGAAGGGAAAGCTATCTCGAAAAAATTGCAAATGAATAAATTAAAACGAGGTAGTGAGATAATAACGGTTAGAAAAAAATCCGAAAGGTTCTATATAAACTTCTACACGCCAAGAAGTAATGCAGAAAAAAAGTTGGATAATAGAAGAGGGAGGAAAATGAAGCTATTGAATGCTAACTCTAAGCATATGCCAAATATAAACTTAGATGAAAAATAATAAAGTGCCAGGAAACGACAACGTAGCAACGAAATGCTAAAGCAATGCCAGAAATGGATTAAACAAGAAATACTTAGTAAGAACGTTATGTGACTGATTAAACTGGGAAATATATGTAAACTGATATTACGATCCTCTATCTTTAAAGAAATGATAGAAGAAAGTTCAGAAAACTACAGACCAACAACATTAATGTCGCTGATAAACTGCTACCAAAGTATTCGTTCCTTCAATAGTATATTATACAACTAGTTATGAAAGAAATACTTTATTTTACGAATTTTAAGTTTGATTAACGAGGACAAAGCCCCAGTTTATCAAGTAGATGGGTAAAAAAGTTTCATAGATGTTATATTTTGCATGATGATCCCATGTAACTGGAAATTTGCTCGAAAGGAACTTCAGAATTTACAGCTGTCAAATTGACAACTCACAATTTCAATAAATTAGTTAAAAGAAGTGATACCGCCTTGACGAGTTTTGGTTAAAAAATATGATTATGTAAAAATATATCTAAGGTCTTGTCACGGCAGTACTTGGTAAGAAATGGCTATCATGGGTTCGCGCATTCAGAAAATGAAACTCAGATTAATGTCATTGGAAAATGTGAAAGTCCAAAATGATACCTTTTTACTGACCTCTTCCACTACTTTTACTATACTCCATTTTATCTATTACCACCTGAAAATAAAAAATAGGCAACGCATCTTACTTCCGGGAGACAACTATGATTTGAAAGTATACATTTTCGTAATTGTTTAAAAGTTTGCTTTGAATTAGATGCATCATTGATATAAGTCACAAGCTTTAGTTAAATTCTGTTGAACATTACAACGCAGTGAAGAATGCTAGAGTACTACGGGTAGTTAACGCAAGCCCCGGGTACCTCGGTACATGGCATTTCGATGCCCGCTATGTAGGTGCTCGGCTGACTAATTGAGGACGGATTCGTAGTGGCAGTGGTTGGCAGTATGCTGGTTAGCGATTTCGGCTTCGACCCGGGTTTCGGCGGATACACACGTATTAACAACGTTCTGGCGGATGACCCGGACAGTCACTTAAAGGGTAGGATAGATCTTCGATGCCATGCCCGGTTTAAAAAGGTACAGCACCTGCTGGGCGACGCTGGGCACATCGTGTCCAGTGGCGTGCGAACAAACTTAACCGTCGCCCGCGAAGGAGGTAACATGCTTCACTACCGGTACATCCTAGTCTTAAAAGTAGATCAATGTGTGTGTCCTTCACCGGCTCCAAGCCATGCCCTATTTTCAGGCGGCACAAGCGCGCCTCAAGAGAGCCGTGGCGGAGCTGTACCAGCTTATTAAACAAAAAGAAACACCCCACACAACTGCGGGGTCTTGCGTATTACATTGGCGTATTGCTGCGCAGCTGTAGGCGAGGAAGCCGCAGGAAAAAATGTTGCAACTGCAGAAATGCATGGCAGAAAGTCTGTTCTTGACCGTTACACGTCTGGGTTATACGAGTAGGCTCCATCAAGGAAAGCCCCGTTTGCAGGCCGCATATGGGCGCCCTAGGAGAGCACGGACGGGCGCTTACTCACTCCAGTGCTCTCAAGACCGTACTCTTGCCTTCTCGTGGCGGAGCGTTCCAGCTTGTTGAGCAGAAAGAGACGACATAAAAGGGTGAAAGCGTGGGCACCGTTTGAGTTGTTGGGCCAGGAGTAATTCTGCCCTAGTACCCGAGCCGGGTAATAATTCAAAGCCGTCTTTTGAAATGTCTGTGTGTACTAGTATCGGAAACCAGTAGGGCAATCAAAAGGTGAAGAAGGGACAGGAGCGATCCTGGACCCAAAATCTTAGACGTGTCACGACCGTTGTTAGAGCTGTCAGCCTGGCTACACTGAGCTAGTATTGCAGGCAAGCTTCCACGGAGCAGACCGCACGAGTTCATCCACTAGAACTCCCGGAGACTACTCTGTCCCTCAAATGAGGGATGTTGCGCATTACGTGGGCGTATTACTAGGCAGTAGTGGGTTTTTACTAACGTTATGCTATTATTTTAAGTTTTGTGTTCTCTATAATAATAATAATTACAACTTTTGTTTGTTGAATTAAGTTCATTTTATTGCAACTCGTTATTTTTCCTTAATTATTTAGAATAAGTATTATTGTTAATTTAAGTTAATTTCAGAATCTTAAGTAATGTCATTGAGCCTTAGGCCCGTGTTACTTGATCATTTAAATAAATAAATAAATAATGTTCTAATTTTTCTACTTCATAAGAAAATATTTCTGAAACAACGACATATTTTTTATCAATAAAGCTTTGGGTCAACTTTGACTCATTTATGGTATTTACAGGTATTATAGTATTGCGAGTTTCAATTTAAATTATTATAGTATATCGACACCAAAAGGTAGAAGAGGACCGGATTATGTATGTATGTATTATATTAGCTTTAAGAAATATTTTGTATGTTTCATTACATCGAATTTCAAATAAGTAACAAAATCTCCATTTCTGTAGAGTTGGAATCTTCATTTTTGAGCGACAATCCACGACCGCATAGAAACTATGCTAAATTTTCATGATGCATTCTATGATACATGAAAACTGAAAAATTTAGTTGCTACGGTAATGATACTTACTAACAGGCATGGCGATCCCGTAGCCTTTAATATCCAGCCAGCGTCCAACTTCCTTAAGGTCGCAGTATCTATTCCTCTCATACTCCAAGGTCGTACTTTCCATTAGGAATGCGTACATGCCTTTGCTGGTTCGAACCCTCTTAACTCCATCGGCGTTATTTTTCTCGAATACTGTCGGCACGGCCTGTTGCATTTGCGTCCACATCTTCATGTAAAGCGAGACGTTGGACTCCTTGAAGAAAGTCTCTGTGGCGCCGTTCTCCATCATGCCGTACTTGATCTTCGACTGCATGGCCAGGTCCTCGACGCTCTCGATTGTGGGCCCCATGCGCTCCATCGTGAGGAAGGCGGCCATGTTGGCCGTGTAGGAGGCCGTCATGATGAGAGAGAAGAACCACCACATGCTCGTCACCATTCGCGTGGAGATGCCCCTGAAACAGTTGTTGTTTAGAGATTTGTGGGAATGCGCAACTCCCTCAGGCGATACAAGTGACAACCTGCACCCCAAATCGCAAGCGAATATGTAAAGCAAGGTAAATATTGTTCCCCAGTAAACACTTGTCCTACATGGGCGCTTTGTTTGGAGATTGCCGCCGTGGAAAGCGACTTCTGCGAAGTTGGTGTCAGATAATTTAGTTTAGCTATTACACCGGCAGCATTGTTCAAACCCCGCGGAAGCTACCAGCTCGTCGATAGCGCTGGAAATTCGGGCTTGTATTTGCAGTCTTGGGTAAATTTCCTAATGGAAGTGGCAGGTATTTCGCAGGGCGTTTAATGCGATGTGCGTCGCGTGAACTTGCCGCTAATTTTCGAATAAGGCAGTGTTTCAGGTAGGAGGTATTTCCAGGGGTTGATGAAGGATTGTTATTGTTAGTACATCATTTACGTGTTTGTTTCCATGGGAATACTATTATGCAGCTCCGAGGGAAACGGTAAAAGTTTTTTGGTAGTTTAAAAACGTTTCTCGTGTAGTTTTCCCTACAAATTTTAAGAAACAACGACACTTTCATGTATTGCAAAACTCAAATTTAGAGAATATTTGACTTTACTGCTTTCTTAGTTTTACAACTAACTATACAACCATTGACAATAATTTCTAACTATGTTTTTAATGTAAACTATTTCTGTATAGAAACAAAACAAAGTAATTTATGTAGTTGAAGAAAGCTTAGAGTAAATACGTGAAGAAAGCAGAGTAAATTAAATCTTGCAGCGAATGAAACTGTAAAAGTAACACAAATACTGTAATAATGTGATAGCTACTTGACAGTACAATACATCAAGGTGCCCTTCGTGAAAACTCAATCGTCATGCCTGCTCTTATGTATGCACAAGCCGCCACGAATATGTATATCTATTATACCGATGGGATCAAAATTAAATATCACAGCAATGAACAACAAAATAGAATGCTTGAGTAAGAAAGAGATGATCATACGAAAAAGAAACATTTTAGTAGGCATGTTTGGTTGACATATGTCATAATCCAAATGAGCGTCAAGCCAACTCGAATATTTGCTACTATGTTTATTTCTTTCTTAGTCAAGCAATACGTGTTATTTTCTTGTTCATATTATCTCATCGCTGTGATGTTTAATTTTGGCCTCATCGGTATTTGTTCAGAAATACCTAGCTGAGAGCCGTGTTCGAATATTGTCACAAAACAGCTTTCTTCGAACGAAGTTTTCGGTATCAAATATCAAAAGTTTATAATTTCTTACCGGTCTACATGAAACTTCTTTCAACTAATTCGTTTAAAAAACGTCTTTATGGTGTTCTTGTAAATCAGCAAAACTCTCCAACCTAAATAGCGGATACTGCATCACTAGACGGATTACCTATTTGCCGTTATATCAGTATATCTATTGACTTAGTTATTTTTATTTGTTTTTTATGAGGTTTAGTGCTGTGAGCTATGCCATGCTAACTGCAGAATTTTAATTTTTAATTTTTAATTTTTTAAAGTTTAATTTTAATTTTAAAGTAGTTTTAGGTATTTTGGTATTGATATTGTTGTTATTAATTTTCCAAGGTTGGGTGGAAAACCAGGCAATGCGCTTGAACTTATACCTTGTGATTTTCCTATTATTATATTATCAGTCTTAGTTGGCATAATAATTTTCTTTTCTTAAGTTTTTTAATTTTGGGGAAATAAAACACATTAGGTTTTGCTGTATTCATGTTTTTCTTAATAGCATGCATGTGTCTTCCCTTTTTCCTCTGTCAAAATTCTTTTCCGGGCCTATGAATGCTGTATGGCAATTTTGTTGGAGAGGCTGTATTGCTAAAGAGTTTCTTCTCGTTGGCCGCCAAATTCGGGCTTGTTGGTCGCAATCGCGACACCCTCAAATAGATGCCATTCTCCGAATTTTAGGGCTTGTCGATGATCAACTGCTTGGGTCAACGATCATTGCAAATTCCCGCATATCTGCTGTGCGTCGACCAACTCCTCGGTTTAGTCTTGCCTTAGGTCAAAATTCCAGCATCTGTGTTGTTCAGGTGTTTATCTTTGTGGGCTAATCGTGCCCCAGGTGTGGAAGGCAGCGCACCAAAAGAATATTCAGACATTCAAGGCTGCAGTTTTCTGATCTTTCCTCCTACCAAGTTGTAAACCCGTTTTACCTTCAAGTCAGTATTGTTGACACTACATTACGTTATATATTTACTGTCTCATCTGTATAGCTTCTACAGAGCTAAGACTTCTTGCACGTTTATACTTCTCCCTTCTAGTAGCTAGAGCTTACCTTCTTTTACAATTAAAATTAAGCGGATATCATTTTATAATATCTGTGTGTGTTCGCCGCATGGAAATCAGTTTTTAATTTCTCCCCTACAGGGAGTATATGTCACTATACTGGATATATTAGATTAGATTATAGATTAGATTATATTGATTAACCCAACAGGCGTGTGAGCCCAATTACAGAGTTAAATACAGTATATAAACATAAAACTAATGAAGCATGGCTTTCCCAAATTAACGTAGATAATTAATTAATTAAATTGTGATAGGATGTGCATGTTTAAGTCTACAACACAATAACGTCAATAGTTATGGGGTTTAGCTTATACTTTATAATATGCAGTTACTGCTAGTTTAAATTGGTGCAGTGACATATTAAAAATATCTATATTTGTTTCTAAAGAATTATAATTTTTACATATTCGTACTAAGGGCGAGTGCAATAAGTAATTGGCTTTTGGACATTTATACGTGAATGTGGGACATTTTCTTAAATTGACTACTGGAACATTAAAATTGATATATCTTAATAATGTAGGATCATCAATTAAAGCATTTACAATTTTATATAGAAATATGTTTTCATGTATAAGCCGTCTAGTTTGTAGTGAATCTGCATCGAACATTTGCAAAAGATCTTCATAAGCGACATCACATTTGTATTGGTACATTCTAAAAAAACAAAATCTAAAACATTTTTTTGAATTTTTTCAATTGTAAGTTTTTGATATGTATAGTATGGGCTCCATATTATAGATGCATATTCCAATTTAGTTCTTACTAATACATTAAATAATTTAATTATTACGTCTGGATTCTGGAAATCTTTTGTAATCCTAAATATGAAACCCAGCATTCGGTAGCTTTCATTTACTACTGTACTTCTATGCTCATTAAATGTAAGTTTTGAATCAAATAACACTCCAAGATCTCTTGTCCCTGTCTTTCTCTCAATTTCCAGATCTTTCATATAATAACTAAAATTTATGTTTTCAATTTTTCGGCTGTATGTTATGACCAAACATTTATTTATATTAAAGTGCAATTGATTTTTGAGAGACCATTCACAAATAGCGTTTAGATCTTGCTGTAACAGCTGACAATCATCACTGGATTTTATTACTTTAAATAGTTTTAAATCATCAGCATACATTAAAAATTTAGAATGTTTTATATAACCTTGAATGTCGTTTACAAATATCAAAAGCAGAAGCGGTCCCAGGTTAGAACCCTGAGGTACTCCTGAGGTAACGATGTAGTCCTCAGAAACATAACCCATACATTCTACATATTGACTTCTTCCAGTTAAGTAAGATTCAAACATCTTTAGTAAGTTGTTAGCGAAACCAATATTGACCATTTTGCTTAATAATATGTCGTGATGGACTTTATCAAATGCCTTTGAAAAGTCAGTATACCGTCTGTTCTATAAAAAAGGCCCCGCCTTCTAGCTACTTTATTATTTATTTTAGACCCAATATACCTTATATCAAATCAAGTGGCACATAAAAACCTACATTTTAACACTATCAAAAAATGTTTATCTTCAATTGTTTCAGAGTGGTGACGTCACGTGCAATTTTTTTAAATGACACTGTATATATTTTTTTACATTTTCTGGTAGAGGTTTTTTTGCTCTTTTCAACAATATAAATATTTTATGCCCTTACATAAAAAAATTTTCGAGAAAAATTAAAAAACTTTTTTATCGGTGGGAGGCCACCATACAAAACTATAAACAAAAGTGTAACTCAGAAAAACAAAACAATAAACACTTTAGATTATTCTGAAATCTGACAGTTAAAGCGTTTGGCTACTATTTGTTTTGTTTTTCTGAGTTACACTTTTGTTTACAGTTTTGTACATGGCCTTCCACTGTGAAAAAGTTTTTGTAATTTTTCACGAAAATTTTTTTATGCAAGTGCATGAAATATTTATATTGTTGAAAAGAGAAAAAAACCTCTACCAGAAAATGTCAAAAAATATATACAGTGTCATTTAAAAAAATTGCACGTGACGTCACCACTCTGAAACAATTGAAGATAAAAATTTGTTGATTGTGTTAAAATGTAGGTTTTTATGTGTCATTTGATTTGATATAAGGTTTATTGGGTCTAAAATAAATAATAAAGTAGCTAGAAGGCGGGGCCTTTTTTATAGAACAGACTGTATATAACATCAAGTTGTTTTCTGCTCTCCAAAGCATCTGAGGCAGTTTGAATAAATATTGTCACTATACAGGTTGAACGGCTAAATAGGATTAATAAATTACAGTTCCTAAGCATGACATTACCGTTGGGGCTATTGTCTCGGATAAGAATAAATTTATAGTGGCCAGCTCTAGTTGACGCCGAATATTTGCTCTTGTAGTCTTGTGTGTTCAATATACTTTGCTTTTTGTATTATCTGCTTGCCTGTAGTCTGTACAATGGCCAATGGCATGTAGACAACTTTCTGTCCTAAATTCATTTTAGAGTGTAACAATTTCTCTCTGTCCGCTTTGATTTTCATTGCTTTTTCACTTGTTCGTCTTAGAATAAAAATGCTGTTTTGAACTCTTGGTTTAAATCCATATTGGTTATTTTTTAGTGTCTACCCTAGTTGCTTCCTCATTTTTGTTTAATGATTCTTGCAAAAAGTTTTGCAACTGCACTGGGCAGTATAACGTCATTGTAGTGAATTCTTCTAGGTAGTCTTAAATAAATCAAAGATCTTGTCTAAGAAATCGATGTCAACTAAACGTAAAATTAAGGAGACGGCATATATTTTACTTAACGAAGAAAAATGCGTGTCGTCTTTCTCAATATTTTTAGACAATAGTTGGCTATCCATTCTTAAAGATCAGATCAAGTAGGTTTAGTTAATCAACAAACGTCAGTGTCAAACAATTCATTGGAGGTTCATGGTTTTTCAATATCCGTGAAAAAAACTAAGTTCCTTGTTTCTTTTTAATTGTTATTCGTTGATAACGAGGGCAGATTGTCCCTCGAAACGTTCGTTATTTACGTTATTTAATAATTTTAACAGAGTGGCGAAATACCCAAAAAAAGAATATGAATTATAGATTCACGCCACAAAGGAGTTTCAGAGATTATCATAAGTAAGTTTGTCATTTACTGTTGTATCTTTCTTCATTAAGAACTCCAGACCAAAACATCCGAAACTCATTTTCTAACTTTGCAACACCTTAACCTTCCCTTTTTATTATTAATTCATCTTCTTTATTTGCCAGACTTTATTTTTTGAGCTTCTATTTTTATTTCCAGATTGATTCTTATATTGATTTCTCCCTTTTTTCATTTTTTATTCCTAATTTGCCTTTTTTTTTGGCAGAATTCTTATTCATATCCATTTTTGGGCTGTGTCGTCAACCGTTTCATTTTTTATGTTTTCTTTTGCAAAAATGTTTTATATTTTTCGTTTTGAATAATTTATTTTGTTTTTTCTTCCACTTCCTCTCTATTTAATCTATTATCACTTTCTGGTAGCCAATTTAGCTGTTTTGCTTTTATTCCTTTCGTTTTCTGTTTTTTTTTTCATAATTTTTCGTTCTCTTCCAAGTTTATTTTTTGTTAGTTCGTTGTTTATAAATATTGTCTAGCTAATGTCTTTAAGTTTCTGTTTGTTCTCTATTATCTTTTAATTTCTTGAGCATTTGCTAGTTCAATTTTATACACTTTTGGGCCTATTTTAATGGTACCGCTAACTTTTATTTTTACTTTTAGTCTTTCTCTATTAAAGTTACCCATGCCGTTTTGAAATTCACTTCGGTTACCTGTGACTATCTTTAAAGCTGTCATTATAATGCTTTTTGTACTATTTTTTCATTGTTATCCGCGATATACTTGCTTTCATACCTTACATTTCCTTTACTCCTGGGTTTTCCGTTTTTCAGCTGTTCATTTTCCTGTTTTAACTTTATTAATTCCTTCTGATACATTTTTTTGTACGTCTTTATCTTTTTCTTGTCTTTCATTAATTCTCTCAACATCTCTAAATTTAATCGTATTTACTATATTTGCTCTTTACTGGCTTTCCTTGAGTTCTTTTTACTTCTTTTAAGGATTTATTTTAATTCTTTTCGTTCTCACATCTTTCCATTATTATTACCATTTACAGCTTGTCGTACATTTGCGGTTTTATCATTGTGTATTCTTTTAGGTTAAAGATTACTACTTAGCTAAATATTCACTAATGAAAGTCTTAATCTCAGAAATCGATTTTGGTTTTACACAGTTAAAGGAAGTCATAAGGGGCTGTCCCATAGGTAAAAGGACAAATTAAAAAATATATAATAAAAAAATTTAATTCAGAATTTTTTAAACAGTACATCATATTAATTACTTAACATATGAGGAACAAAAGAAAAACTCAATCAAGAGGCTGAACGCCTTAGTAACGAATAACACGAAGCTTTTTGTAACAACTGTTCCTAACTGCTTTTCATGATCTTTTAGCTACTCTTCTACTTTTTTTTTTAAGATTTAAGGTTTTTGGGTTTATGGCCGTAGTTTACATATTTTCGGTTTGTTGCATGATATACTTGTTGGCCAGGGACATCTGCTGGGTCAAATGGCCCATACGTTTCGTTTCGATTATTGCATATTTAGACCATGTTTTCTTGTAACCTCTTCGGCTGCCTAACTTTACTTGTTGTTTGTTCTTGAACTTTATAGTATTTTGGCGCTGATAGCTTTGGGTAAGCTTTAATTTCCAATATCTTAAATTTAATATACGACACCGTTGAAACCGAAAATTGAAGTTTTAAGACAGCACAGCGAACCGATGCGGAGGATTCAGTTTGCAACAGACTTTTTACCTTGATAATATTTCTTGAAATAGACTGAGACCTCTGACGACCAGGCAGTTTTGAAATTGATGCTATTACACTTCTCAGACCTGGATATACTCCTATAAACAGAAGTTTGTCTAAATCTTTCACTAATAAAATGTCTAACTGTCCTGAACTTGCCCCCTTCGGCCGTGGTTTTATAATAATGAATAAAGGGTTTTGCTAGGAACTCACTTTTTGTCTTTTTATGGCTACTATTATTGTAATCAACTAAAAAAATTAATGTCGCTTGAAAACTAAACTATATGTCAACAAAATTATGCCTGGCATTTAGTGTTTGATTTTCTTAAAATAAAACAACGGTCTACCAATTTTTGTCTCTTTACTTGACCAAAGTGTCAAAATGTGCATGATAGACTTATACTCTAATATAGATATTTCTAATTTGTTCAACATAACTGTTTAGAGAGAGTTGATCAGAATGCAATTAATTCCGGGTTCTACAGTTCGTATTTGTATTTATTATAGTTATATTATCTATTCGTATGTAATTTATATTGATGTGCGCACAGACAATATTATTCTGGTAAAATTAATTGTTTACCCACACACATAGTAATTTTGTTGGTGAATCATATGTATAACAATATATTATTATCTGTAATTTGTGTTTGGGCAATAAATTTATTATTATTTAGGAAAACACGAACATAATCAAATTGCAGAATTTTGAATAAAGTACGCAATTCTGCATCGAGATTTTCAGTTTAAACTACAGCCTGAGAGTTTGTTTTCAACGTTTTTTATTGACCTATGTTGAACAAAGCTGTAATGGAAATATTGTGTCCGAATTGCATCACAAGTAGCGATTTTTATATTAATTAGAAATTTTCAATTTATTTTCTTGTTTTGTAATTGCGTTGAGGCGTTTGTTTCTTAATTTTACACACCAGTCAATTCTGAACTTTATAAAGATGAAACATGGATCTTAGTTTAAGATTAAAATATTTGGTTGCCATTTCGAGAATGAATATTGTAGCAACCATTTATTCCTTCCGGTTTGAATGAATTTTGTTTTAACATTTTGTCGTCTTTTCAATAATATTATGTTATTATGCGTGTATTTTATAACGTTTTGATACGGTTTCAATTTCTACTTAATTAACAAAGAAAAGCGTTTCAGAATTTCTTGCCAAAAGTTCATCTAATTAATGTCCTAATCTCAGACTTGACAGGAAAAGTTTAGGGGAAGAACATAAACTCTATACAAATATTAAGACCAAATGCGCTCAAAACATAATTTAAGTTTCTTTTTGAACCACGAGGTCCAGGGCAAAATCGAGCCAGAAACTTTGAAGCTGGGTGTTTCCTAATTCAATGTTCGTCATTAATTTCCAGATTGCAACTTAATTAACAGCGCAGCCTTTGATACAAGTTGCTGCATGCACCAGAGCTATTGTAATCGCTGCAGCGAGAAAACTTCCGAGAACTGCTCGGTTTTTCATGAAGTTGAGTATTATTCTAGCATACTAAATTACTTTGATTTATGGGGACCACAATAACCAGCCGACGTGCAGCGACACCACAGCAGCGATTCCACTATCAAGTTGGGTCCATGAATCTCTCAAACTGATGTTGTTTGCTATTGTGTCTTGCGCTTCATGTTTTGGGGAACAAGAGCAATTATATCCAAGAGCGTGCTATCAATCGCGCTTTATCACACCGACTGACTTGAAACTCGGCCCTCTACGAATTTCTGCAGAAGTTCGGGCTTTGAGGTAGTTCTGCATTGTTTCGGCTCTACACGTAAATGTAGCACCTGCTATTGAGTAGTTTCAAGAGTTGTTCTATTTCTTACATTATGACAAAAACATTGAAGATTTGCAGTATTTGTTATGACTTCAATGAGTGTACAAGTGAATAGGACATAACCTATATAGCTGAATAACAGAAATACTGGTAAAAATACGTATAAATTAGCAATATTTGATATAACACGCATTTTTTTTGTTTTTTCATTAAATTTACAATCTGCTCAATTAAGCAATAGGTAAATGGTGTGATTACAATTGGCATGGAGGATACATTTCCAATGAAAAGTTCCTTAATGCAGACAGGAAGTGGAATGTACACTTATATATTCAAATATTTCAAAATTTAAAAACGGACTACTAGATCTAGAGGATGATACCTATTTAGTCTGCGAGTCAAGTTACCATTGTTCAAGAGGTTCACTGCGAGAGGGTTGTTATGGGTTTCAGGACGAGTGAGGTATTTTGCACTCGCCCACGACACTTCACCTTTAATAGTGTTCACTCGAAGATCACAATGGATTACTTCGTTTCTCAGGTATCATGGGGCAGTCTAGGACGTTTAGGCGCGATTCTTTAAACGCGGACGCTATTAGGCGGGTGGACGTTAAGACGCCGGGGACAGTTAGGCGCCGCGTAAAAGAAATTCACATTATTCTTGATTTTAAATTTTTTTGTTAGGTAATTATTGCAGTTATTAATGTTGAAAAAAAATTCAAACCTTCATAAACAATATATATTCGCCTGTTTTACGAGCCTTCTTCAGTGCTAAAGTTTTACAAATTTACATATTGAATTTAGATTTTATCGATTATGAACGATTAGTTATTTACATTTTGTGTATGGATAGTTCAACGTGGTGAAATTATATGGTGTGTACAATTCCACCATGTTAAACTATCCATATACAACATGTAAATAACTAATTGGTCACAATGTATAAAATGTAAATTCAATATGTAAATTTGTAAAACTTTAACACTGAAGAAGGTTCGTAAAACAGCAGAATATATACTGTTTATGAAGGTTTGCACTTTTCTTCAACATTAATGACTGCAATAATTACCTAACAAAAAATTTTAAAATATAAATAATACAGTCGTAAAACCAAAATTTACTACATTATACTTGATATGTGATTTACTACCTAGCTGAAATAAGTTATGTAACTAGATCTCTTTCCTAAAGAGATATAGAAACTGGTCATTTGTGTAGGTAATTGCAAAATATGATGTTTTTAGGAGTCTGAAAGTATTCTAGGAGTAAGAAAGACCCATTTTGCATGTGTTACAACACTAGTTTTTGTGTAAAATCTGAAATTTAAAAAAATACATTTTGCAAGTCCTGCACGATTAATGTCATTGACTGAATTTTTTTATTAAAGACAAAGTGTGGTTCTTATCAAATCTTTTTTTTTATTGAAACCATAGTACATCAGCAATCAGAACTACATGATATTCTATGAGCTAATCTGTTGATAATGTTGATTGGCTTGATGAGGTTGGCACCCACTGGTGCTTCCTCGCCGTTTCCTCAACCTTTTGATTGAGGATGATAGTTTCACACTGGAGGATTCACGTTAGTTTGTAAGTCCCAAGGCTATTTCCCCTTTAATCGTCGAAAGTTTGGTTGTAGCGTAAGTAGTTGGACGATGTCGTTTGGATGGTATGTAAGCCTATCATGATGTCTGGTCGCCCGTTCGGTAATTACGTCACGCACGTAATGGGTGTTGGAGTAGGTATGTAGGGTGAGGTTCATCACCTACCATGGAGCATCCAAAAGGGTTCTTATTGTCTTGGATTGAAATCTTTGGATTATGTCTACGTTAGAATAGCTAGCGCAGCCCCATAGCTCACATCCATATGTCCAAATAGGTCGTAAGATGGTTTTATATATTAGTAGTTTACTCTCAGTTGCTAAGGGTGATTTCCGACCTAGTAGCTAGTACATTTTTTTGACTTTCAGATCCATGGCTTTGCGCTTCTTTTTTATGTGTTGTTTCCAAGTTAGCCTTTTGTCCCAGTGTAAACCCAGATACGTCACTTCTTCAGATTGTGGTATAGCAATATTATTTATAGTAACAGGAGGGCATATTCCCCTTCGCATTGTAAATGTTATATGTACTGACTTATTTTCATTCACCTTAATTCTCCATTTGTCGAGCCAGTCTTCTAATAAATGTGTGTGTTCTTGCAGTAATCTTGTAGCAGCTAGAGGGTCTTCATCGCACGCGAGGATGGCAGTATCATCTGCGAATGTTACCATTTCTGTGTTCGGTGTAATTGGTATATCAGCAGTGAAGAGTAAGTATAGGACTGGGCCTAAAACGCTGCCTTGGGGAACCCCTGCAGTAATTGGCTGTAGCGTCAATGCTTTGTTTCCGAATTTTACTATGAAATGGCGGTTGGAGAGGTAGGAATGGAAAAGGAGACAATATTGATGTGGGAGTAATGCTTTTATTTTAGCCAGTAGTCCTTTGTGCCACACCATATCGAATGCTTGTCGGACGTCAAGGAATACTGCCGTGCAATACTTCTTACTTTCAAACGATTTTTGAATTACGTTAGACATACGGTGGCACTGTTGGATAGTAGAATGATCTCGTCTGAATCCAAATTGCTGCTTTGGGATCCAATCATCTAATGGTGTGTCTTTATTTATCGGACTTAGAATCAGTTTTCTAGGAGTTTTGATACTATTGATAACAGGCTAATTGGGCGATAAGATTGCACTTCG
Source organism: Agriotes lineatus (assembly GCA_940337035.1). NCBI lineage: Eukaryota > Metazoa > Arthropoda > Insecta > Coleoptera > Elateridae > Agriotes > Agriotes lineatus. The sequence continues at coordinate 261,262,303 of OW679194.1, read as the reverse complement.
TTTGGTGGCTTACCAGGTTTCAGTATTACTATAATTTGGGCCATCTTTAGTTGCCGCGGCCAGTAAGTTAAGCGCAGAATTGCGTTAAATAATGCTAGTAGTAGTTTTTCTCCTGTTTCTGGCAACTGTTTAAGGATAGGACCAGTTATAAGGTCGTAACCTGGTGCTTTCTTGTTGCTCAATAGTTTTATCTCCTGGCGTAATTCTCCGATCGGGTATTGGGGGTGACAGCTGCAATGGGGCTTCAAGAAAGGCGTCCACTTCTACATCTATTGCTTCTGAGTTGGGTCTAAATACTTTTGCCAGATATTCTGCGAGTAGGTCCGCTTTTTCTTGATCGGATCTGGCCCACGTGCCGTCTGTGTTGCGTAGTGGTGGTATATGTATCTGTGGCCTCTTGAATCCCTTTGTGGCTTTCCATACGCTGTAGTCGTCCTTGGAAAGAGATGTTACTTATTGTTGAAATGTGTCATTTCTTGCTTCATTCAGTTTTCTTTTAAGTTTATTAGTAATTTGGTTGTACCTTGTTTTGTCGTTTCTGTTATGTGTTCGTTGCCAGATTGTCCTAGCTTTCCTTTTTTCTTTAACCAGTTCCATCACTTCTCTAAGGAAGTTTTGCGAGTTAGGTTTTTGGCTTTCCTGCGCGGTGTAGCATACCATGCTGCCTCTTGTGTAGTAGTTATGAATTTATTAACTGCATTGTCTAACTCTTCAGTTGTTTTAAGGCTTATATCAAAATCAAGGTGTTGGTTCACAAACTCTTTGAAGGCATCCCAATCTGTTTGCCTGTTACATAACATTGGTTTGGCTTCTTTTCTAAATACTGTAGCACTAATAGTAAGTATGACAGGTGTGTGGTCAGATGATAGATCATAGCTGGATGTTATGTCTACGTAATTAGATAAAATTCCTTTAGCAACAAAGAAATCTAACAAATCCGGAATTTTGTGAGAGTCCTTTGGCCAATACGTTGGGCTACCTGTTGAGAAACATGTATAATTATTGTCAGTTATGAGTTTATTAAGTTCTCTGCCTTTTGTGGTTATCAATCTACTGCCCCATCTGGTATGTTTTGCGTTAAAGTCTCCGCCATTTATAAATACGGTCCCCAATGAGTCAAAGAATGGCTGTAGCATGAGTTTGGTTATTTTGTGTCGAGGCGGACAATAGGTTGCCGCTATTGTAATTGGGCTCGGTAGTTTGTTTACTTCAATCACTGTGGCTTGAAGAAAATCTTCTTCATATTCTGGAAGTTCGTGGTGTTTTATTGATGCACGAATGATAATGGCGGTGCCTCCATGTGCCGTACCATCCGGATGTTCGGTGTGGCAAATGAGATAGTGTGGTATTTTTAAATGGGTTCTTACAGTAAAATGGGTTTCTGATATAAGGAGAATATCAATGTTGTTAAGACTGAGGAAGAGTTCGATTTCTTGTTTTTTTGATTGGAGGGCGTTGGCGTTCCAGAGTGCAATTCTAAGAAATTTGGCCATTATCGAATTAGTTTATTTATGACTGTCATGAGCATGTTCAAAATCATACTATTTTGTTGTATTAATTGATTGAACATGCCTTTGAATTCTTCTAAGAACTGTGTGAGTCTTATGTCTTGAGTTGACTGAGATTTATTCGTGTTTGCTTGTTCATAGTTAGTATGCGGCATTTTCCAGTAGTTTTTCACTGGCAGAGAAGGAAAGTTTTGTGGTTTTGGCTTGTAAAACGCATGGGTGTTTTGTGATTGTGTGTTCGGTTTTATTTTATTTTGTAGGTCTTGGTAGATCGAGCAGCCCTTGTAGTTTGCGGGGTGAGCACCATTGCACAGCGCGCAAGTAGCAGGAGTATCTCTTGTTTTTTTGCATGTAATAGAATTGTGCGGTCCACCACATTTGACACAGGCGTATGGTCGATAACAATATGACTTGGTATGATTATAGTTTTGGCATCTTGTGCACTGTACCAAGTTCATATTTCTGTGGGGCGGTTCTACAGAAATTTTTAGGTTTTATAAGTAATTTACGTTATATATGTCTTTGTTGTTGCTAGCTGGCTCCAAGTCTACAAAGAATAGCGGTAGTGCTTCTTTAGTTTGCCTATGCTTTATGTTAGTAATGTTTCAAACCTTGTGATTATGGGTAGCTAGTTCGGCTGCAATCTCATCTACTGGAATTGTAGGATGTATATGGCGTAGGACCACTCTGTATGCACGATCTTGCTTGATTTGATAAGTGTGGTGAACGACATCGTTTTCCTGGAAGTGCTTGACAAGTTTTCTGTACACATCCGGGTTATGCACATTAAATTTGAGTACTTTGTCAGCCATAGGTTTGGTGGTGTACTGTCCCTGTTCCATAATATCCTTCAAGCTGTTTATCATTTCCTGGTAATTATCAACTCCATGCACGTAGATTGGAGGAGGTTTGAGAATTTTATTGGAATTGTTGTTATCCCCGTTATCTTGATTACTGTCTGAAACTTCTGGTAAAATTGAGTATTTGTTAGTTTGTGTCAGATTAAATAATGATTGTGGCGGCTTTTGTGTGTTTAGTAATTTCCTTCTTTTTCTTTTTAGGTTACTAACACTTTGCCAAGCGTCTTTTTTTCATTGTTATCTTCTTCCTCTATGTCGCTAATAATTTCCATTGATTTTTGTGACGTTTTTTGTTGGGGCTAATTGAGACATTGAAGGATGACCATATTGATAAGGTTGAAATGTTTGTATTTGTGGCGACATTATGTAGCTGTTGGGCATTTGCTGGCATTGCTCAGGTATTATTTGTTGTGGGTTGTTGTTTGGGATAAATGGGTGTTCGTAAAAGGATGCATTTTGTTGCGGTATTGTTGGGTTTAATTGTTGCATGGGGTTATGGCCATTGCCAAATGGCATCATGCTTATTATTAGTTTTACTTACATACATGCACTTAATTTTGTAGTAAGCAAAACAATGAAAACAATTATTCCAGTTAATACACTGGCTTATCACTGCTCGAGGTTTACTGTAAGATAACGATAACATGCAGCGCGCACGACTTAAGCATGTGCTCAGCTTGAGCGCTCGAACCGTACCGGCGTCTAACATAGTCGATTTAGTTCACGACACTATAAGGCCTCGAAAAACTATTAATCCACCCGGACGCCTACAGTTTGCTGATTACATCAAAGGCCTTAACGTTGCTCATGGGCTGCTAGCTAAACCTAAACAGCAAAAGAAGCCAACCCCGACTGGTACTACAGGAAAAACCGAAATGGAAACTGATAACTGCGAGTCCGATTTAGAATATAAATTAAAAACACCAGATGAGTATCCAAGTCCACAACAAAAAGGCGCAGTCAGAAAAACGTCGATAAGGAAACGCCTCCAAAAAAGGGCTGTTAGAAAAACACTTCTAAGGCAGAGGTCCTCAACATCAAATACGAATGAAATTCTGGATTGGGCCTTAAACTTCAAAATGCCACAATGAAATTTGTTCTACAATCCCATGTAAACGAATTCTGATTTTATTACTTGCAGCTTTTTTAATCTGAAATGTTGTACACCTCAAACTACAGTTTTGTAAATTGCTAGCGGATTTTTAGGAAATAAGACATTCAGCTGTACATTTATTTTTGTATTATTAAGTATTATACGAAATAAAAACAATATATTTGTTTATTACAAAGTGTTTGTGTTTTTTATTTCTACTCTGCTTTTGTTTTTTCACGAATCTGCAGTAATTACAAAATCTAAAGTTAAAATATTAGTATTTGAAGTTATTTTACAAAGTGTAAAATTTCAAAAAATTAATCTACGATTTCATAATGGCGTGATATAATTTAAAAAATTGTGATTTCTTTTAATTTTGAGCAATACATTTTATAAAAAAGTGTAAAACATTTGCAAAATTATGCTTAGAAATAACTCTAAAACTGTTTTTTACATCATTTTCGTTATTATAAATCGTTTTGTAAAACAAATTGTGATAATTTTTAAGTGAGATGATGTGTAATTGCATATTTTTTATTAAATTTTCGTCATGTGTTGAATTAAAATGTCATTTTTTGTATAATTTATGTGACATGATGTGGATTTTTGTAAAAATTTATGTGGGATGATGTGTAATTGCGTGATTTTTATTAAAGTTTCATCGTGTGTTGAATTAAAATGTAATTTTTTGTATAATTTATGTGACATGATGCCGATTTTTGTAAAAATTTATGTGAGATGATGTGTAATTGTGTGATTTTTGTTCAATTTTGAGTTAATTTTTCTAATAAAAATTAACAATGAGCCTACGTAACTGAAATTTTGTTTATCTAAATGCTGGTGACAGAAGATTTTTCAATGGAATTGCGTGTTTTTATTAAATTTTATGTTAATTTGGGGGTCAACATATTTTTGAGCGATGCAATTTATAAAAAGTGTAAAACTTTTGGAAAATTATGCTTAGAAATAACTCTAAAACTGTTTTTTACATCATTTTCGTTATTATAAATCGTTTTGTAAAACGAATTCTGATAATTTTTTAAGTGAGATGATGTGTAATTGCATATTTTTTATCGCTTATTGAATAAAAATGTCGTTTTTTGTATAATTTCAAGTGTAATGATGTCAGTTTTTGTAAATTTTAAGTGAAATGATGGTGTCAGAACATTTTTTTCAACGAAATTACGTGTTTTTATTCAAAATTATGTTAATTTGTGGTCAACATACATATATTTCCATCAAAAGTACAAGAATTTTTGAATTTTGTTTATCGAAATGATGGAGGCAAAATATTTTTTCAATGAGAGTTGAATAAAAATACTGTTTTTGTAGAATTTTATGTGACGCGATGTAGAAATTGTAACATTATATCGAAACCCCAACAACAATTTTTAAAATTTAATCATTCTCAAATATCGCGTCGCCTGTTTTTATTCAAAATTATGTTAATTTGTGGTCAACATACATATATTTCCATCAAAACTACAAGAATTTTTGAATTTTGTTTATCGAAATGATGGAGGCAGTAGATTTTTTCAATGGGAGTTGAATAAAAATACTGTTTTTGGAGAATTTTATGTGACGCGATGTGGAAATTGTAACATATCAAAACCCCAACAATTTTTAAAATTTAGTTATTCTCAAATATTTTGTCAGTATGGACACTGCATTCGCCAGGGTTCCGTAAAGAAAAAAATCTGGTGTGATACACTCACACAACTTCCTTTTACAGTGATCTTATAATTAGTCAAAAATTTAATTTTTAATTTTTAAGCATTTGTCAAAAATTTTCAAAAATTACGAATTCTACAAAAACGGTACAAAATAGAGCGTTAGTTGAAGAGACAAATTGTCTCTAGAATCTTAAGCAGAATTCAAAAATGTAATAATATACCGGGTGTTCTATTTAAAATAGGAGTTAATAAAAAAATAGAAAAAAAACAAAAGAAACCCACTTTAGAAGTATTCAACTGGAAAATAACCTATCTCACGTCAATGCACATTAAAAATGTAATAAAAATGTGAAGTTTGAAAAAAATCGTTTTAGCCGTTTTTGAAAAAATCGAAAAAAACTGAAAAATCACAAGAGTAAACACCTACTTCCGGTTATGCGATTTTCTTCAAAAGCTTGCTCTCTTATCTACATAGTACATAAAACTTATATATGAAATTTCAACGCCATACCTCTTTTCGTTTTTGAGATATTCTGTTCACAGACAGACACACAGACAGACACACAGACAGACAGACACACAGACCAATGAAAAAAAATATGTTTTTTGGGATCAGGGGACTCTAAAACGTGAAGATCTGTTGAAAACTCAATTTCGAATTTTTGGGGTGAATCCAATACTTCCTTTATCGTAAAAGGAAGTAAAAAACAGTTTATTCCGAAGGAAATCGCTGTTATTTTAGCAGATGGTAATCAGTTAGCAATTTTTGTTTTAAAACCCCCTGCAAATTATGTCACTCTGCCCTATTTCGTAAAAAAAAGACATAAAGTATTTGGAGCATAGACATCACGGCCTAGCATGGAGTTCTGGTTATATAAATTTTGCTGAATTTGAAACTGAGCTAGCAAAAGTTCTCAAAAAAATTGAAAAAGTGTACGTTAAAAAGAAAGAAAAAAACATTCTAAGTTTTCTGAATAAAATCGTCATGAATCTGGAGGATCTTGAGTGCCCATCGTTAAAAGTTGTGCGAAAAACTACTGCAGCCGTACGATGCCTTAATCATAACACCCGCTCGCCGGTATGTGCACTGGAAAAGATACTAATTTTATCCGATTGGTGGCGTAATGAATACATTGGAAGTTCAAAATAGCTCAAATATTTTGTAATAAGCAGATATATTGTCACTCAATATTTAATAAATAAAAATGTATTTCACAATATTCGACTGTTTTATTATACAAATTAAAACAAGCCGGTTACAAATGGTTTATAATAGAAGTATATTATGAAAAAAGTTAATACATACAGATGGTAAAGCACAATCTCTAATTTAATACATGATAATAATACATACGGAGAAATAATAATAAGGTCTGACATGCGTTTTTACAGCAACAGAGGTCAAAAATAAAACATTTGAATAATTCCAAAGCATTTTCCGTGCAGGTTCAGACTGCCAGGGAATACGCGTATTTTCTAACAAATTTTAATTTAAAATTTAATCGACGGAGAAAATTAAAAATTATAGGCGTGGCAATTTCTCAACTATAAATTTTAAAAGCGACAAAATTATATATTCACTGATTTTAAGGAAACGGCTTGGAATTAATTTAAAAACGCCTAATTATGATTTCTTCAGACAAAGTTTAAATTGATATTATAATGAAATTTGAGCATAAATTTAAACAAACGCATAAACCTATAGGCCATCGAGAGTAACTTCATATAGTAGCTGGAACGAGTGCAAAAGACATGCCTATATATTACAGGTGCACAAATGTTATACTTTTTAAGTTGGACAAAGTTTCTATTTGAATCTTTCAGGAATATATTAAACTCAAATTTGTAAGTCATTTTATATTTACGATCTGAATTTGTTCTGATCCCCGACAAGCCACGACCTGTTTGGCCAATTGATAAAAATATCATAATTAATTCCATTAACACCACGTACGAAACCAATTTTTTAAAATTATGCTCAAGCTTTTAATACCCTACACGATGTAATTCCATTGTTATAATTTAAAATTTTCAAGAAATATTTAGTTTAAAATATGGAGTCAGAACAGTGAAATGGCGTTCTGTTCAAACCCTTTAAATCCCGTAGCGCTCCGTGGTGTAGCGGCATAGGTCTATGTAAGCCCAATGTGGATGCGAACGTAGAGGGTTCAAATCCATGTCCGCCAGAAATTTTAAATTTAACATCCATCCTGTGAATGCAAGAGAGACAACCAACGCCCCATGAGTACCAGCGAGAGATATATTTATCACTTTAAAATTTAAAACGGGCGCAAAATTAAAACGGCAACCGCGAGAAGTGCGCACGAAGAAAACCAAGATGGCCCACAACCGGGAAGTTTAAATTAAAAAAATTTCAAATTCAAATATTTGCGCGAAAATTGAAAATAGCCGCCGCGTAATTCCGGAAGCAAATTAAAAATGGCCGCCGCGTAATTTATTCAGTAGCACATATCAAAATTAAATATCAAAGGTCATATGTGATTAATTAGATCAAAACGCGAAAATTAATTAGATCAATCCGCGGTTTAATTCGCGGAACGAGATCAAATCGCGGATTTAATTCGCGGTTTAATTTGATCAATCAATTAAAACTGGAGGGGATAGGTGGCCTCCTTCTACTCCCATGCGTTGATTAATTACGGGCGGCGTGTAGTGGGCTGGTGTGTGGTGGAGACCCGGCTGCATTTGCATCGTATCATCCGGCAGAATGAGGTATGTGGAGCTGATATTGTGCAAACGATATTTGTGCCGTATGTTGATTAGTACCAGCCATTGCTGGCACTAATAAGCGGATTCGCTTGCAATTGGGTGTTATAGGGTATTATAGAAATAATAATTATTAAATACCTTGTACAACGAATTTGTAGATAAATAAATGCATTGACCCGGAGGTCGTGCTTTATCACACGCGATATGAACATTTAAACTTTCTGGTTATCAGAGCGGTGACCCGAGCGTCTTACTCCTGGAAAGCTAAAATGCGGAATGAGTGATGAAATATATTTTAGGTCAAGTTGGCTGATTATGAATGAATTTACATAACGTTTATATGGAGCACAAGCAAACTAGGTTTGAAATTGAGTTGATCACTCCATAGATATATTGTGAGTTGTTAATCTATATAAATATGTAAAACTGAAACTCCTGACTCACTCAGTCACCCACTCATCAACGCCCAGTCTAAACCCTTGGGCCTAGAAAGCTGAAATTTTGCACAGACGTTCCCTTTATGATGTATACAAGGAATAAGGAAGGGTATTTCGAAATTCAACCCCTAAAGGGGTAAAATGGGGGTTCCAATTTTGTATGGAGAAATAATATTAAATAGACATTTCGACTTGAAACTTCGTAGGAGTACTCCTAAAAACAAATAAGCAAACACGTATTTCGTGATTTTCCGAAAACCAACCCCTTAGGGGGGTGAAATAAAATAAATAAGCCTAAAATACGATGTGGGTGTCGCTATTTAGGTTTTTTGGGACGTTGATTGCGAAAATGGCATTTATTTTAAGTCCAAGACGGTGGACATGACATAAGGGAAGGAACGGGACGGGACTGGACGGGAAGGGACTGGACGGGACGGGACTGGACGGGACGGGACTGGACGGAAAGGCAAGGGAAGGGACGGGACGGGGCGGGGCGGGACGGAACGGGACGGGACGAGACGAAAAGGGAAGGGATGGGATGGAAGGGGAGGGGCCGGTGCGGGAACGGAGATAGGATGGGATGGGATGGGATGACAGAAAATAATTAGTCATTATTTAATACACAAATAACGAACCTCTCGCGAACGAAGTCGCGCGAAAACAGCTAGTACTGTTATATTTTGAGTAAAAATGAATAATTTAGAAATTAAGCACATTGCTTTACAAAAAACCTGTAAAGGGGTTTACACGGAACTTCTCTCGCCTGAATATCAATCTGCAAATAAATAAAATTGCAGTCTTTGGGGTTCGAACTCAGGCTTCCACACATTCAGTCGAGCCGAATTCGATTACTACGGTGCTTTAACCGCATGACCACGTCTACAGAGCAGTTGGGATGCGTCGATTGCTGCCTATTTCTACCCAATTTACAATATTTACCGCAAATGATTAGTTTTATCTATTCTTGCATTGAAGCAAAACTAGAGAATATTTAATTTTGTTAAGGTGCGCATCCTGTATATATTTGACCGAAAGTATATTCGGTTTCGGGCAAGGTAGACATATAATCCGCAAAATCATGCCTTTGTCCAACAAATAGTTTTTCAGCTATACCGCTAACAGTTGGACAGACGGACAGACAGACACGGAATTAAACGGGGAAAGTAATATTGCAATATAGTAAACGGTTGTATTCGGATTAAATTAAATAGCTATACTGAACGTACAAAGCTGATCTAAACGGAAGTTACTCTACTAAAATACTGTACATTTACATCACGACCTATATGCGTTGCTATGATGCAATTTTTTATATTTTTCTTCCAGTTGGTTTTTTATTATTTAATGCCATATAAAGAGCAGGAGGCTCACGGAATCTCCCTGTCTAACATTTTTTTACTAAGCCGAGTATTGTAATCATGAAAAAACTACCTTCCGGAATTTCTTCAGATCTTCACCTTTCAAGGTCCCTACATGAAGAAAAACACGTTTTCTCAATTATGTATGTCTGTCTGCTCGTCTGTATATTTGTTTGCTTGTGGGTGGTATAACTCAAAAACTACTTGTTGGAGAAAGACGATATTTTGCATATGGTTTAGATGTCGGCCTGGTAAGTAACTAAATATACTTCCGGTTAAATATATACAGGGTGAGCACCTCAAAGAATAAAATTCGGCCTATTTTTGCCTTAACTCAAGAACTATTAGTCAAATAAAAATAATATTTTGCATATAGCTGAAGTTGTTACCCTTCACGAAAATAGGCATATTTTGGAACCAAAATATATAAACTTATCTTTTTATTTGATATTTTAAAAACTTACTTGCGAAAAAAGTTGTGCGTAAAGCCCTTGACTAACTTTTGCACTAATATTGGATATATTCAGTTTGTTACCTTAGTTTACATTTTGTTCGTGGAGGTATAAATTAGCGAGGGTTTTAATGCGATCTATAGGTATGGATATATTTCTGCAATGCATCTTGGAGTTGTATTCTGTTGAAACCCTTTTCTAGATCGACGAAAGGGCGAACATTGGGTCATTGCAGCATCTTGACCAACTTCAACTCTTACTGGTCTATCAAAAATCCTAACTTTATTATACGGTGAACTTTAAAGCAATGCTAAGGAGATTTGAGCGTTTATGGTTGCTTGGTATTTTCACTTCTAACAGTGGAAGATTGTAAAAAAAAGACACCAAGAAGAAGACGAAGTGACAACTTTGACCACAAATAGCTGGAGCAACCGAAGAAGGAGTTGACGAAAGTGTAAATGGACGTAGAAAAAAAATACGTTGGCAGTTGTATGTTTACATTCTCGATTCGGAATAAAAATAGAAAAAATATTTTGGCGTTCCGTTTGTGAAATAATAGCACTGAATACAAAATGTTGAACTAAGAGGGTCCAGAAATATTTTGTATTCATTATGTTACTTACTTACGGTCAAAAATTAATAAGAGTACTGTAGACTGAGACAATGCAGATCAGGAGTGCATTCTGATGAAGAACAGTGTTAATTTGTGAAAGAACGTGAACGCTGATGATTTGAGAATACCAACACGGATCGACTAAATATTATCTGCAACCAGCATGAAGAAAACGGCTGATATTCTGCGCGATGGCAGTTTAAAAATTGCTCATCGCCATTGCGTTTTACGGGGATTGGCAGTTTTCCGAGTTCCAAGTCTTATTAGTCAGTTAATACAACCAAGCGAGAAACCGGGTGTGTCGTTGAGAATGACAGTTCCGCACATTTAATAGCTATTTTAAGAACATTAACGGCAGTTTGAGACAATTTTGATTTACTGTAGAATTTAATATTCCCAAGGTATCGCATACAAGTTGAAATTTTATATCCCACCTCATTGTTTTGAAGCAAGGCTTCATTTCGAATTCAGGTCGGATATTTCTATCTAATAATATTAGATCTATAAAACTTTTTTTTTATATTTATGTCAATAAAGACAGTTTATTATTATTATTATTATTTTAAGAAATTATATGGTTCCAACAACCTACTTTCCGCAGTTATCCTATAAAGTGACGGTATGACCCGTTCACATTTAGATAAAAAGGACACTCACGGTGATTTCCCGTAGCCGTTGTTCAAGCTGGAGCTGGAGCCTGGCTTCCCAGCTGCGTTTTGCTATCTACAACTTTTGCTCAGTTCAATTGTTGATTTCCGGATTTTACATTTATTTCGTCAACCAAATTGCTGCATTCCAACTAAAGTTGAATATGAATGTAAACTAAATAATGTATTTGCAAATTAGTCCCTTCCGAATGTGTTGCATCATGTTTAAGCAATTGGCTCCCTTAGGTTGACCGCAGTTTTGAGCATATACCTTTTGAGAGTGCTGACGCGTGCCTGTTATCAGACTATCAACACTTTTTTTCCGTTGGATCATACCCCGCAGAAAATACCCTTTTGGCCTTCTGGCATGTAAGCAACACATTCGTATGAATGAGGTGGTATTAAGCCCTTCGACTTGGCTCTGAATGCAGTGCAGAATGGTTGACAAATTAAATAAGCACAGAGTTGAGATATTTTAAGTAACTGCAATGTTGAACTAATATTAATACAGTAAATGCATTAGTAATGAGATGCGAGAGCTAATAATTAGTAAAGAGAGGCATGCTAAGGTAAAACATGTTCAGAGCGTTTCGAATTGGCTTGTGAATTATGATAATTTAATATGAAAAGTTTGTGCATATGCAAAGCCAGACCACAGAAAATTTATTGAACACAAATAGCTTGTTGGGTGCAATTTGAACAAAGCGTAAGGTTATTAAGTCAAAGAATAAGGTAGTGAAAAATTGTGAACTTGGCAGAAATTTAAACCGATTTGAAACAGAAGAGAAAGAATTTGCAAAAGAGCGATTATTAAATATTGGCAAAAGAGTGTAGCGAACGACATGAAAGTGCGCTACTCGATAACCAGTGCATTTGTTAAAAACAAAATAAATATAGCAGAGCAGTGAATATTAAAATAAGATTGTGTGCGCCATCGCAGAAAGACAATTATAATTCTAAGAAAAAGACTATTTTAGTTTGTAAGAAATTTGAAAATTTAAAACTATGTAATCAAACTTTACATAACCTAGAACTAGAAATTAGTAGACTAAATATTAATATATTAGGTGTCAGTGAAGTCAGATGGCCAAATAATGGTAAATGCTCCACCAACAATGGGACCTTCTACTTTTCGGGCAGTAGTGATCAACAAAAACATCCACATGGAGTTGGCTTTCTAGTAGACAAAGACACCAACAGATCAGTAGTCGGCTTCACTCCCCTCTCAAAACGAGTAATGCTATTACAATTACAAACACAAAAACTGAACGTAAAGATAAATATATTACAAGTATACGCTCCAACATCGACAAGCGAAGATAATGAAATAGAAGAATTCTACGATCAAATAGATAAAATATTAAAGGCTGTGAAGAAACATGAGGTCATCATCATTATGGGAGACCTAAATGCCAAAATTGGCAAAGGGAAATGTGAAGACCTAATAGGAGACTACGGACTCGGTGAACGTAACGAAAGAGGAGAACGATTAGTTCAATTTGTCCAAGGGAAAGAAATGGTTGTGACTAATACATTATATAAACTGCCCCCTAGAAGGTTATATACCTGGACGTCACCCCAAGACACAGAAGGAAAAATAGTCAGAAATCAAATCGATTATATTATGATTGGAAGAAGGTATAGAAACTGTATAAAATCTACCAAAACATATCCGGGAGCAGATATAGCTTCTGACCACAACCCGGTAGTAGCAACCTTTAAATTCAGTCTAAAACGAGTTAAAAAACATCAGAAGGTCAACAAAATCGACTTTTCAAAACTTAAGGACATTGAAATCAAACACAAAGTAAAAGAAAAAATTAATAATGAAGTACAAGCAATACACAACATCAAGTAGCAGAACAACACGTAAATGATAAATGGAAGAATATCAAGAACAAAGTACTTGAAATAAGCAAAGAAAAACTAAAATACACTGTTGAAAATAAGAAAAAATAATGGATGACCCAAGAAATATTAAAGTTAATACAAGAGAGAAGAGCAGCTAAAAACAAAGATATGCAAAGATACAAAACAATACACCATCAAATTCATAGAAAAGTTAAAGAGGCAAAGGAGAACTGGCTGAATGAGAAATGCTCGGAAATTGAAGGACTCCAAAAACTACACGATTCATTCAACATACACAAAAAAATCAAACAACTTGTCGGTGGATACAAAAACCAAACAAATTTGCTAACAGACGATAATGGGAACATTCTACTGGGCACGGAAGAAAAACTAAAAAGATGGAAGGATTATATTGAAGCGTTTCAAGATGACAGACAACAGACATCAGTAATAGAAGAAAGTACAGAGAGTGGCCCAGAGATAGCAAATGAAGAGGTAACAGATGCACTCAAAAATATGAAAAAATGCAAAACTCCTGGTCCAGACGAATTACCGGTTCAGTTATGGAACCCCCTTAACGATGCCAATGTAAATATACTTACAGAACTTTTTAATTCAATTTATAAGACAGGAGACATACCTGAAGAATGGCTGGTGTCGACTTTTATTGCAATCGCGAAAAAAACTAAAGCTAAAACTTGTAACGAACACCGGACTATAAGCTTGATGAGTCACACGCTAAAACTACTCCTAAAAATTATACATCACCGGATATATAAAAAACTGGATAGTGACATAAGTGATACACAGTTTGGTTTTCGCAACGGGGTGGGCACCAGAGAGGCATTATTTACTAACGCAACGATGCTTAGATGTTAATAAAAAAGTATACGCATGCTTCCTAGACTATCAAAAGGCATTCGATAGAGTTCGACATGACCAACTTATGCAAATACTGAAACAAAAACAAATAGACACACGAGATATCAAAATCATTGAAAATATTTACTATCATCAAAAGGCAAACATTAGAATTGATAGTACACTTTCAGAAAATATAAAAATTCAGAGAGGAGTACGACAGGGGTGTATTCTTTCCCCACTACTCTTTAATCTGTATGCAGAAGCCATTATGAAAGAAGCTATATACGAGGAAACAGCGGGAATAATTGTCAACGGAATTCCAATCAATAACCTAAGGTATGCAGATGACACCGTGCTGCTAACAGAAAACATCGAGGATATGCAAAGACTAGTACAGAAAGTGTACACAGTAAGTAAACAATACGGCTTAGATCTAAATTTAAATAAAACAAAACTCCTAATCTTTACGAAGTCTCCAGAACCCAACATTCAACTGAATGTGGAAAATCAAACCATAGAAAGAGTATATGAATACAAATATTTAGGAACCATGCAATAACAGCAACAATGATTCTTCAAAGGAAGTAAGAACAAGAATCGAAATCGCACGTAGCACCTTTATAAAAATGAAACAATTCTTCTGTAATAGAAACTTAAACATAGACCTTAAAATACGTATGTTAAAATGTGATATATTCAGTATCCTGTTGTATGTTATAGAAGCCGCCACACTGAATAAAGCAATGATAAAAAAAGTAGAATCTTTCGAAATGTGCATCTACAGAAGGATACTCAGAATATCATACGTTGACAGAGTTACCAACAACGAGGTCCTAAGAAGACTAGCAAAGGAATTAGAACTAACTGATGAAATAAAGAAACGTAAACTCCAGTACCTAGGGCATGTAATGAGAGGAAAGAGATACCAGCTACTTCAAATTATTATACAGGGCAAAATTATAGGAAAACGCAGCATTGGACGAAGAAGAATGTCGTGGCTTCGCAACTTAAGAGAATGGTTCAATTGCTCAACAAACCAACTTTTCAGAGCATCAGTTAACAAGACGCAAATAATCATGATGATTGCCAACCTTCCAAAGAAGACGGCACCTTAAGAAGAAGAATCAAACTTCTTCTATTATCTACTAAAATTCATCAAAACTTATTTGCGTTGGCTTTGTAACTTAGCAACCTAGATTAGATTTTGTTTAATAACGGTGAGAACAAACGAAATAAAATTACTTGACGCTTGTGAGAATTGTTGCTCCACTTTAATAACTAATTTTGAATAACAAACGAGCATATTTACAGTTTAAAATTATCGCATTTTATTGCCCATGTGTTTGTGTTCCTGTGGAAGTGTTTGCGAGGCTTTACACCACAAATAAATCATAAAATTCTGGGATTCCATTCCGAGGACTTCGGCAGCAGCCAACTGGGACGTTCGAGCTCCTTTCCGGGTGAAGAAAAGTATCCTGTGTCAGAGGGCTGTGCAACAGGCCGTCGGCAAAGCCTGTAAGAGGGCCTCCAGCAAGAGATTTGACTAGCAGCACCTACGATCTTCTACGTCGCAGAACGACCCAAAGTTTCCAGGTAAGAAAGTGCCTGTAATTCATGTGTGAGCATCGGGGTTTGCAGCATAGAGCGAGAACCAACCTTTCTGAAGACGGCCCGCGCATTTCCCAGCGTCCATTTGCTTTGGTTTTCTCAAAATTAGCGTGGCTTAGGTAATTTCTGCAGTTCCAGCGAAAACCGAAGCATCGAAAACAAATGCCAGAAGTAACGTCGCTTCTAACAATCAGGAGACGGTCTTACCGTCATCATAGAACAAAAGCTAGTTTAATTGCCAAGCGGGAAAAATTCAAACAACTTACCTGATGCGTTGTTCATAATTACACGAGTTTAAGCATTTATATACGCCGTGTTGCACGACCGACTCATTTGTGTTTATCTAACAGTTCGGGATTTATTTGACCTAACCACTAAAAACGGCGCACTGAACTACTTTGAATTTCGAGATAGTCAACCTCAGTTTATATGTTAAAAGATAGCAAAATTTGGGACCTAACCTGTAGAGAGTTTCATGTTTTACTGATGAGCTAGCACACTGGGTTTGCAGTTAAATAGAATGTTACAAAATAGAGGGCGTATAACTATTTTATTAATAATTTGATAAATAAAGATTACATTTAATTTTAATCAATTTTACCAATTAGTAAAAAGCTTACCGAGCTTTCCTTAGCCACAGCAATACACAGCCGACGTCCACCGTAACTAGTAACTAGGATTTTACAGTTAGTGTTTTTATCTACTCCAGTGGGATAAGTAACTTATTACGTCACTCGTTTGACAGTATTTTCGTTAAGTAATGAAATTCATTACCTAACTGAAATAGTGTCAAATGAATGACATAATGACATTTGTCTACTATGATATTTTGGAAAATGACAGTTCTGACATTTCTCTTAATGCACTTTTCTCAATTCTGGGCAGTTGTAGATAAAATTTTGTGCAATACATGGGTGATAATTCATCATTAATATACTTGTGTGCTTACATAACTCGTGCTACGCATCGGTTTGTAACTTACGCACACCTACCTTAATGATGCTCTTATTCCACTTGTATAGGAAATAACTATTACACAACTTGGTGCGGTAAAATGACTAGAAAATGTTTAGCTTTAGGGATCTTTAAAGAAAAAAATTGCTGTGCAATAATAAAGGGTATTTGCAGAAACGCTGGTTACGTAATTCCTCGTTTAGTTGAGCTTTTGGAGAAATATAGAAAATTGATATTGTAACGAATTTGGGTCCCGATCATTCCGGAGCGTCCTTGAGCCCGTCCAGGTGCAAACTGATGACTCACAAACTTCGAGTAACGACCTTCAGCCGCCGGAAGCGGTGACATCACCGTCTGCTGGGTCATCGTTCCCGAGTGTTCCACAGGGTGACTCATCGACGGATCGCCGGGATTTGCCAGCAACTTCTAAATTCTAGAAAGATTTTGTGTCTGGGTATAAAGTGGACCGACGGACCGAACGTGATTCATTGTGGCCGCAGTAGTCGTATAGTTCATGTCATAAATAAATGTTATAAAATAAATATCGCTCGGTTTACCTAACTATTGTTAGTATTTAGTTATTGTTAATTATTAATTCTGTGTAAATAAATATTTAGTGGACATTTGTCGTAAATAAATTCCGAACCCTAGTTAAAACGTTAAAATCGTTACAATTGGTGTCAGGTGTGGGGTATTGTTTAATATAAATAAATAATTAATAGTGTAAGTGCATCATGGCTACGAAAAAATTGATGGAATTAAAAGTAGACGAGATGAAGATTCTACTGGAAATAAATCAAACCTGCAGGAACGTCTTCGTGGAATCCTTTTAGGAGATGGTCAAGATCCAGAGACTTTCGTGTCCAATGTCCAGGTTGATGTGCAGCAACTAATGGGAAAATTGGAATCGAAATTGATGGAAAATTCTAGTAGTTTGGAATCTAAATTGCTAGAAAATTCTAGAACTCTGAAAGATGAAATGCTCGAGAATGCTAGAACAATGGAAACTAAATTAGTGGAATGTGTAGAATCGAAATTGATGGAAAATTCTAGTAGTTTGGTAAATTGCTAGAAAATTCTAGAATCCTGAAGGATGAAATGGTAGAGAATTCTAGAAAATTGAGGGAAGAATTAATGGAAACATCTGGAGCATTAGAATCCAAGGTGCAGGAAACTTGTAGAATATTCGACATTAAACTTGAAGAATTGGAATGTAAGATGAGAGCTCTAGAAAATGTAGACAAATCTTCTAGTGAGTTTGTAACACCGACGTTTCAAGAATCAAAAGTATTAGTCCCTGGACGTCAAGAGGTACCAACCTACGATGGGAAATCTCCCTTGGAAGAGTATCTAACATTGTTCGAGACGTTGTCCATGGTTTATGGTTGGACTACCAGTGTAAAAGCGTCCATGCTCAGTACATCTCTACGTGGGGATGCTTTGAGGGTGTTACAAACAATACCAAAGGAAGAGAGGCTGAATTTCACACAATTAGTCGCTCGCCTAGAGATGAGATATGGACAGAAACATATGGAACAAGTATATCGTTCTCAACTAAGAAACAGATTTCAAAAACCGAATGAGACCCTCCAGGATTTTGAAGCAGATATCGTGCACTTAGTACGGATCTCTTATCCGGAAGCGGGGGACGATATATGTGAGAGCCTTACTATAGAACGGTTCATTGATGGGTTGCGAGACGTCGAGACACAGCAAGCTGTTAAGCTTGCTAGGCCTAAAACCATTAGAGATGCTCTGACACAAGCTCTCGAATACGAGGCTGTTAAACAGTCAATCAAGGGACAAGCTCGTATTCGAGCAATGGAGAGCGCTGACAATGAAAGTGACAACCATTCCATTGAGGATATTGTCCAGCTGGTTTTGAAGGCACTCGATAGAAGATCCAGTAAGAAGCAGATCCGATGCTGGAATTGTGGTGAGATGGGGCATGTCAAAAGTAAATGTGGCAAGCCCCAAAGAATGCAAAAGCTGGCGAAAAAACTAAAGCGGGTTGGTGAGAAGGGGCAGACATCAACCCGTGGTACTGAAGCCCCCGGGACAGTCGTCCAGATAGCAACTGCCGAGGACCATGCTGGAAGTGTCTTCGTGGATGGCAAGATCAACGGGCGAGCATACCGGATGCTACTTGATACTGGAGCTACGAAGACAATAGCGAAGGCTAACATCTTTAAATCCAAGCAAGACGTTGTAGCAACGCAATGGCGACTTCGAACTGCTACAGGCGACTGGGCGAAGGTCCACGGGGAGATGCGCGCCCAGATCACCATTGGAAATGCCATCTTCAAACATCAAATTATAGTGGCGGATATAGAAGAAGACATCATACTTGGAATGGGCATCATGAAAAAGCATGGTTTCAAATTAGATCTGCAAGCCGGTGTGTTGGAAGTTGCTAATGAGGAACTGGTGCTTCAAAATAAAAAGGACGTTAGAGTGCGTGTGATTTTGGCAGGAGATGTGACGGTTCCCGTGCGTAGTGAGATGCTGGTAAACGGAAGAACGGACGAAGATGGGTGTATGTGGTCTGGACAAGTGACAATCTTAGAACCAGAATATAGTGATAGAGGAACAGGACCTGGTGTGTTAGTTGCGAAAACTGTTGTTAAGACTAATTCTAAGATACCAGTACGTCTGATGAACATCAACCACTACCCGGTAACTCTCAAGGAAGGCACGGTCTTGGGCTGCTGCTCATCGGTGTCATCCATCGTGCATCCATCCCAGAATATAGAGACTTCTTCTGTTGCACCGTGTGAACAGCTGGATAATTTGATTGCTACTGCAAGTCAAGGATTGTTGCCGGAACAAAAGGCGAGGGTGAAAGAGCTAATAAAACGATACTCCGACGTCTTCGAATGGAAGAATAGCGCCAAAGGAAGGACTAATAACGTCCAACATAAAATTGATACGGGCGAATCAAAACTTATTCGCCAAGCACCTAGAAGGTTACCTTTGGCCAAATACCAAGAAGCTGAGCAAATCATTAGCGAAATGAAACGAGATGGAGTGATTGAAGAATCCAACAGCCCATGGGCTTCACCTGTGGTATTGGTGAAGAAGAAAGATGGTTCCACTCGATTTTGCGTTGATTATCGACAGTTGAACAATGTTACGAAGAAGGACAGTTACCCGTTACCACGGATTGACGATACCTTGGATACACTTGCGGGATCAAAAATCTTTTCAACTTTGGATTTGAAGAGTGGATATTGGCAAGTGGAAATGGAGAAGAAGGATCGTGAGAAAACTGCATTTACTGTAGGATCAGGGTTATGGCAGTTTACAGTAATGCCTTTTGGCCTATGTAATGCCCGGCTACGTTTGAACGTTTAATGGAATCCCTATTGAAAGGGTTGTCTTGGAGAACTTGCCTGGTATATCTGGATGATATAATTGTGGTCGGAAAAACGTTCGAAGACCATGTGAAGAATTTGGAGGAAGTTTTCCAAAGGTTGAGGAGTGCCAACCTGAAGTTAAGTCCAAAGAAGTGTAACTTGTTCAGAAAAGAAGTCAATTACTTGGGTCATGTTGTGTCTGGAGGAGGAGTGGCCGCTGATCCAGAGAAGATCAGAGCTGTCAAAGAATGGCGAATACCTAAAGACAAGCATGATGTGAGAAGTTTCCTCGGGCTTTGCACATATTATAGAAGATATGTGATGGGTTTTGCAAACATCGCAAAACCACTAATACGATTGACCGAAGAAAGCAGAAAATTTGACTGGGACCATGATTGTCAAAATGCTTTTGAACAGCTTAAAGAAGCCTTAATAAGTGCTCCAGTGCTGAGCTATCCTTTGCCAGAAGGCAAGCTCATTCTCGATACCGATGCGAGTAACGTTGGCATTGGCGGAGTGTTATCCCAAGAACAAGATGGCCAAGAAAAGGTCATTGGGTATTTTAGTAAGGTGTTGTCGAAGCCAGAAGGAAATTACTGTGTGACCAGAAAGGAGCTGCTAGCAGTGGTCAAAAGTGTCGAGCATTACTACAAGTACCTCTATGGAAGAAGATTCCTCATAAGGACGGACCATGCGGCATTGAAGTGGCTTCTGCAGTTCAAGAATCCAGAAGGACAGGTGGCCAGATGGATCGAGAGACTGCAGGAATATGATTTAGAAATTGAACACAGAGCCGGAACTAATCATCGCAATGCTGATGCATTATCAAGAAGACCTTGTCCTTTGGAGTGCACCCACTGCAGTCGTGTGGAGAACAAGTGTGGACACGTACTATGAACAACTGTTATAGACGATCAATGGCAGCTTGAAGACCTTGACAAGGATCAAAATGAAGATTCAGAATTAGGCCATTTGATGAAGTGGATAAGTCGTGGTTCCAGACCAACTTGGGAAGAAGTATGTCCGCAGTCAACCAATTTGAAAACGTACTGGGCGCAATGGAAATCAATCAGGATGGACGATGGACTTTTAAAGCGTGTCCTGGAAAATGAAGATGGTACACATCAAAGGTTGCAGCTATTGGTCCCAAGAAGAAGGGTGCCTGAAGTGTTGAAGCAGCTGCATGATGGTGTGTCGGGTGGACACTTGGGCGTCAAGAAAACGCTGGAAAAGGTACGCCAAAGATTCTATTGAGTGAATTGCAAAGAGGACGTGAAAGAATGGTGTCGAAAATGTACCACATGTGCTGCAAGCAATGGACCCCATAAGAAAAGGAAAGCTCCTATGCGCCAGTATAACGTAGGAAGCCCCTTCGAGAGAATAGCGATAGACATATCCGGTCCGTTTCCATTAACAGATGACGGTAACAAATATATCCTGGTGGCCATGGACTACTTCAGTAAATGGGTTGAAGCATATGCACTTCCAAACCAGGAAGCTTCGACAGTCGCTGAAGTATTGGCGAAGGAGTTCATCAGTCGATTTGGGGTGCCCATGGAATTGCATTCCGATCAGGGAAGAAATTTTGAATCTGCCATTTTCCAGAACATGTGTACACTGCTTGGAATACGAAAAACTAGAACAACTGCTTTGCATCCGCAGTCTGACGGAATGGTAGAAAGAATGAACAGGACAGTTGGGAAGTACTTGTCAAAGGTTGTTTCTAATCACCAAAGGGACTGGGACCAGTATATCCATCTGTTCTTGCTGGCGTACCGCTCTTCAGTACATGAAACCACTGGACAGACGCCTGCAAATGTTCTTTTTGGAAGAGAAATTCGATTGCCATGTGACCTTAAATTCGGCTGCAAACCTGGCGAGGAAATAGTCGGCGATGATTATGTAAGCAATCTACGCCGAAAGATGGCCGAAATACACAATCAAGTTCGTTCGAACATCCAAGAGGCTAGCAACCGAATGAAGGAAAACTACGACATCAAGGCAGAGGAAGGCGGCTACCAGGATGGAGATTTAGTGTGGCTCTACAATCCCCAACGACGTCAAGGCTATTCCCCAAAGTTGCAGAGATCCTGGGATGGACCGTATGAAGTGGTGAAACGCATCAACGACCTTATTTATCGCATAAGGAAGGTTCCAAGCGGGAAGCCAAGGGTGGTGCATTTCAATCGATTAGCTCCATACGCAGGAAGTAGCTCACAAGAGGAGGTCCATAGATGTAGTGTTGAGTCAGGGGATCTAACGTTCGAAGAGTTTATGAAGAAATTCGCGACAGGCAAGAGGGTGAACTACGATGTCATCGAAGAAGTGCAAAAAGACTTGTTCTCGGTGCCAAAAGAATATTCGTTGGCTCACTGTGTGGCTAAAGACTTCAAAATGTCAAGAGGAATTGCTGTGGTCTTCCGAGACAAGTTCGGCAAGATGGAGGAGCTTCGAAAACAACAACCGTATGTGGGAGGTGTCGCGCAGTTGAGACGCCAAGGGCGACTTATCAATTACATGGTTACAAAAGAAGCTTCCCATCATAAGCCTACTTACGAAGCCTTATGGAACTGCCTCCTTGTTCTTCGGGAGGAACTGCTTCTTGAAAACATAACGAAGCTGGCAATCCCAAAGGTAGGCTGTGGAATGGATGGATTGAATTGGAGAGTCATTCGAAGCATGATTGAAGTGATTTTCCAACATGCTGGTATAAGCATCTTAGTCTGTGGCTACAATCCATGGAAGCCGCAAAACAACCAGAAAACAGTGGACTGTCATTTTTACATGGTTTCAAAGTGCAACAAAGGAGCGACCTGTAGATTCCTTCATGACCCCAGCAAAACCATTAGGAAGTTTCGGGACGAAACAGTCTTAAGGAAGGGGCAGTGTAACGAATTTGGGTCCCGATCATTCCGGAGCGTCCTTGAGCCCGTCCAGGTGCGAACTGATGACTCACAAACTTCGAGTAACGACCTTCAGCCGCCGGAAGCGGTGACATCACCGTCTGCTGGGTCATCGTTCCCGAGTGTTCCACAGGGTGACTCATCGACGGATCGCCGGGATTTGCCAGCAACTTCTAAATTCTAGAAAGATTTTGTGTCTGGGTATAAAGTGGACCGACGGACCGAACGTGATTCATTGTGGCCGCAGTAGTCGTATAGTTCATGTCATAAATAAATGTTATAAAATAAATATCGCTCGGTTTACCTAGCTATTGTTAGTATTTAGTTATTGTTAATTATTAATTCTGTGTAAATAAATATTTAGTGGACATTTGTCGTAAATAAATTCCGAACCCTAGTTAAAACGTTAAAATCGTTACAATATTTACGATTTTGATTTCTGACATTTCAAAGCGTCAACTACAAAATATACCGAAAGCAGCTTGCTTGATGGCTTGATATGCGAAAGTACAGTCGCAAAGTCGCATCGAGTCGTGCTTCAAAATAGAAATCACGCGCTGTACCAAACTTATAACGAAAATAACTATTTTGGCCTTCCGACGCGTAAACAACACTTTCATACACAGTTTTCGTCCACCGTAACTACGATTTTACAGTTACTCAGTAGTTTTACACATCCCGGTGCGGTAAAATTACTACAGTTTTCAGAGACTCTTAAACAAAAAAATTACTTTACTTATAGTAATAAAAGGTATTTTTTGCAGAAACGCTAGTTACGTAATTCCTTCTTCATATGAGTTTTGGAGACGTCACATTGCAGGTAGAGAATAATAATTATAACTCATTACTGTCACCAGCTCTCAGCGGCGATCCGTTGTAAATTGCTTTGAATGTGTTATTTTGAATACAGCTGTTCCTAAATTTTTTAGTTTATAATTTATTTGTAAAGCAGAATGCAGTTACACGAACTTTTTTAGTAAGATAAGCATTTTACTTTTTTTGTATTTGTATTTTTGGGTATTCTAGGACGTTGGGCCTCAACCCTTGCCTGTATTCTATAATAGTAATAAAATTTACGAAAGAGGGTAAGTGGCAGCTGAGCAAATTTCTTTGGTTGAGGGGTACTTCCTTCTGTAGAATACCTCATTTCATGCCGATAAATACAGCAGATGATGCCTAACAAATTACTCGATTCTTTCTCGGTATCTCTAAGGCATAAATTGTGTCTACGAACGTGAGCGAGTATTCCTTCCAGCCTAAAATGTCCCCTCCTCCACTAAGCTGACTGGAGCATTGTTACCGTTTTTACGGGGTCGCAAATCTGTTTATTCACAACCATATATGCGTTAAGGTTATTATTACTGACTTTTAAACTTTGAAAGTGAGGTATTATGGACTTTTACTTTCCAACCGGTCGGAAAGTAGTCACTATCGACCGCAGTCATGGTAATGGATTTTTCCGGGTCTTGTATTATTATGTATTTCATTAACGTCAGTTTTGAGGAACTGTCAATACCCATTTTTTCAGTTCTTGTTTAGAAAGAAATGTTTGTGAATAAACTAGCATGCATACCTCTGTGGAAGTTTTCAACAGTAATATATTAAGTGCATAGTAACTTGCCGAAAATGCTAGTCAGATTGCACGACCGTATATTCTAAACAATCCAGCGTGAGTGCAATCTGGTCAGCATTATCGAAGCAAGGAACTATGCACGCAATATATTTTGCGTGACTATTGCTTGAATCTATTGAAAAACTAACGAATCATCATTTTAATGAGTAAGGTGGAGTATTACCGATAAGTTGTTATATAACATTAATTATCGATTACACCGACCGATATCCTCGTGAGCTTTGATGTCGTCTCTCTGTTTACTAAAGTGCCAGTTGCCGAAGCTCTAAACGTCATTAAACAGAAGTATGATCCACCTCAACACATAATCAAACTTGCCGATCATTGTCTCCAGAATACATATTTCATCTATAATGGTCAACGCTACAAGCAAGTAGAAGGAGCGCCGATGGGTTCACCTTTGTCTCCCGTCATTGCGAATCTCTTCATGGAGGACTTCGAATCGAAAGCACTGGACAGCACCATTTACAAACCGAAACTTTGGCTTCGGTATGTCGATGATGTTTTTGCCATATGGGGTCATGGTAAGAATCGACTTGCTGATTTCCTTACCCATCTCAATAGCATCCATAATAAGATCCAGTTTACGATGGAATTGGAGAAGAACAACCACCTTCCATTCCTAGACGTTCTCATCACCAAGAAGAATGGAAAATTGGGGCACACGGTTTATAGGAAGACCACGCACACCAATCGCTACCTAAATGCTAATTCACACCACTACCCTGCTCAACTACAATCAGTCCTGACAACATTGGTTTGTAGATCAAGAAGGATAGCCGACAAGGAGAATACAAGACAAGCATTAGCAACCCTTGCTCGAGTATTCGAACAAAATGGTTATGGCAGAGCAGCGATTAGGAAAGCGTTCCGACCACCGAAGACCAAAACGCAAGACGCAGAAGAGGAGAGACCTTGTGGCACGGCGTACCTGCCTTACATCCGAGGCACGACAGAGAAAATCGGAAGAATCCTTAGAAAATGTAACATCAGGACAACCTTTACCACGGATAGAATAATCCAGTTCATACTAAGGAATCCTAAAGAGTACATCCCTTTGGAAAACCAAGGAGTCTACGAGATACCGTGTCGGGATTGCGATAGCAGCTACATAGGCCACACCAACCGGAGAATAAAGGCACGCAAGGAGGAACATCAAAATTATGTTAAGAAGATGGAACACACTTCATCGCTAGTGCATCATATATGGGATACTTCGCACAAGATTGATTTCGACAACACCAAGAGCATTGCCAGCGTCGAACACAAAGACGCATGCATCATACGAGAAGCCATCGAAATCGTGAAACGTCCGAATTGTATGAACACCCGCGACGACACAAGCCGATTACCTGCATCGTGGTTACCAACGTTACTACAAGCAACGGCCGGCCATTCTCTGCGAACACCAGCCATCCGTTCTAGCAGTACAGCTCCCTCGATGCTAGTTGCCACAGTAATTGATAAACAACCTATTCAGTCAGCTGTACATCAAGTTGACAGTCCGTCGTGTTGCCGCATAACTAGAAGCCAAACCAGGACTATAAGGACTTGAAAATGACGAATGTGATTTCGTCGAAACGTCGTCCAACCCCAAACGCCATTCAAGATGTTCTTCAACCAGTTGAAGAAATCTTCAAATTTATTAAGCGGTATGACACCCTGAAATGTTTACCTTTAATATATATATATATATATATATATATATATATATATATATATATATTATATGAATGTTTATGATCAAACCGAAACCAAAGTAACTTCTTTTTGTACTTAAAATTTTAACATGCTAAATAATTCTTTAAATATTAGCGTGACACTTTCAAATTTACGCAGTGAAATCTTCCAACAATTTAAAGAATAAAGTTGATTGCTGTTGCAATTTTTTTGAAACCTTTGAAACGGTGCATATTCGATTTTATTTAAGTTTAGCTTGTCTGCCACCGCTAAGTGTGCTAAGGATATTCAGAAGACTACAGGAACGAAATGGACGACGTATTACTAGAAGTTAAATATAGGAAAACAGTGAAAGATGTCAGAAGTTACAGATGTGGAGATTTGGATAATCTCCTAGTTATAATCCAAATTGCACAGTATATGCCTAGTATATAACACCGAAAAGGTAGGATGTTTAAAAAACATGCGGTTGTACAATTAAAGAATAGTGAAATGACAGAATCCAAGCAGTAATAACAGATGTATGATATATGTAAACGGTATCGTAAGTGCAAACAAAGTGAAGCTGGAGATTAGTTCAATGAGGAATGTAAAACAGTTTGAGAGTAGATACCTATGTAAAAAGAAAATACAATTTAAAATAATACCAGTTATAATCTGCAGAAAAAAGAGAGAATATTGGAAAACTTAACTCCAGAATATGGAAAATTATCCAATCAGTAATATAAGAAGTTTCTACCAGGAGCCGAAGAAAAGTAAACCAGCACCGGCTAGCAATACAATATATTGCTGAGATTAAGACCACCCTAATAGGTGATATCCACGGTGTTACAGGATAATTTCCGTTTGTGATAAGCAACAAGCTTAAAGGGGGCCTAGCAGCTCAGTGTGAGGGGGCTCGCTTGAGATAGTCAAGGCAATGGTAGATGAGGGTACAAATACTGGTTATTGTTATGGACGCCACCTGTTGTTCATCAGTCGGTGATGTAATGGGAAGATGTGCGGACTCAAAGCGGGGCCAATTAACCTTGCCCTTTGATTCCCCTAAAATGGAGCTTACATGTCTCACTTGAGTCAATGCAGTAATTCAGCGACCGTAAGAGGCGAGATGCGAGGCTTGGTAAATTTCTGCCGGAGAGAAGAAATGGGTTGGCGGTAACCGAGCACTGTTGTCGATGAAGTTTTGAGCCGGGCTCCGGGTCCGACCATTTTCGGACCGAGCATGTCAGCGCTATAAGGAACGTAAGCTGTAACTTAAGATGGCGGACGGCGTCGATAGAAAAGTGGTGTTGATATAGAGCAATAACGAACGGGATCAGTATTATACTGAGTGTCGGCAATATCCTGTACAAGCCGATAACAGAACTTCAAAGATAACGTTACGCCTGAGAGGCTTCTAACTCCGACTAAGATGCAGAAATTGCAACAATAGCCGTAAATAATCCAACACGGCAATCACATCGAACCAAAAAAACGCTTCAAACTATACCTCGTTTGCTTTGGTAGGTATCTGACATATGAATCGCGCTAGCGTTTACGTGAATAAGTTTAAGGCAATTCCGTTTTTCGCCTGCATAAAACTAGCCAATCTTTCAAATCGACATAACAAAAGGCAGTTAAATACATGGGTAGACAACTTGATAAAGTTTTAAATGCAGACGATAGCATCAGTCATAATTATTTTGTCAAGGTTGTAACAAATTTTGAGGAAGACCCTATGCAAGAACCTTCAGAACAGGAAATAATTAGAAAAAACTAAGAGATCCGGAGAAACTGTAATTTTGGTAGAAAAGCTAAAAAAATCAGTTAGTGCAGGCTTGAGTAGGTAATATAATTATAGATATTAAAATGAGGAGAAATTGCCCAAGATGTGAAATCTACAGAGAAGTAGCTTTCTTAGATAAAATGTATAAAATCCTTGCTGTGTTACTAGAAAGACATTAAGCAAATCAAAGAAGCACAAAAACCGTAGACCAAATTTTTACTATAAACAGATACTAAACAACAGAACCTAAGATTGGATGTTTATTGCTTATAACAAGTGTATTGTAACGGCCTTTTTTAATTTTGCCGTTCACGGCTTAAATTCCCCTTTGGAATACATACCTGCTTCCTTTTATTACTAGCTCCATGGACGTTTGAGAGTAGAGTTAACTTCAATCAGTAGTTTTCAAAAGCGACGTACGGCGTAAATTTGGATCAGCATGCACTTCTTATTTTCCTTTCGTCGAGTTAAGTAAATCTAGTGTTACTTGTGGTGCCCTTCGGGTGTTGATTCTCATGTTTTTTCCAAAGTCATAGAGTGCTAGGAAGTCGTCCCACCGTTCTGAAGACGGTTGATCAGTCATTTCAACCAAGATACAGCTCGTGCAAATTTAATTTTTTACTGATGTTAACCTTCAGATAGGCTAATTCCTCTTTCAGTTAGCTTTGCCAATTAGAAAATTCGCGTTATAGGCCCGTTAGGATAACGTTAGGAAGCGCTAAACCTTCTTCGCTACCTTCGCTTGGCTCAGGCATTCTGAAATTTGCCCTGGAATATTTTATTTGTCACCTGGATCGCCCCCGCTTGTCTTGTTGGAAACTGTTTTGTGGAAACTGTTTTGCCAAAGCCAAAGGCTTTCCTACATCTGAGGGGATCCAGCATCAAGTGTTCCTGCGACCTTTTTGGTTTCTTTCACAGCGATGCCGGTCAAGCTGCCCCGGAAATCTTAAATGCCATGGCCGCGTTTAGGCAAGAAGTTTATTTTACAACAGTTTATATTAAACTGTGAGTTGTGGTTAAGAATAGTACTAAGGAAATTTTACTTAATGCTTAAGGCGGTCAGCGAAATAAGCACTTTTTGTTTTATGCGGCAGTGCCCATGTTACCCTTGTTGCGCTTGTTTTATAGGAGGCTCCTCGATTGGCATGCGTCGCAGTTCATGTCAAAGATTAGTATTTTGCAAGCACCTACAAGCTGCTTATCAATTCCTGCTGCTATGTTTCACCCTATTAAATGCTCTTTGAACCGTGTGTGATATTTGAAACGCACAATTTACGGTTGAATGCATGTTTAATCATTTTCTCATCATTTAATTTTATTTAATTTTTTCCTTTGCCTAACGTATCTTTTATATAGTTTTTAACTTACACCTTATAGGTCGCATTCACCTTAGAGGGTCAGATTAACATATGTAAACATTCTAAACTGCATTGTTCCATTTAACTTCAGATTCTTGCATTGAAGTACCTGATTTACTGTTTATGCATCTTCCAGGTTGTTTGTTTATCAGTTCCAGTTCCATTGTCTGTCATAATTGAATGTTAATGTTTTCGAGCTGAGAGGACGTGTTCTGTGGCGCTGCGGGTTAAGTTTTGGTTTGCCTAAATATTTAAAATTAACAATGCCTGTTGAAACTAGAGCAAATAAAGACATAATTGGTGAAGTTGTCAACAATATCTTCGAAGATGAGTGGAAAAAGAAATTAAGTGAAGCTATATTACAAATATACAAATATATTACAAATATATTACCAAATTTGCTTAGGTAGTATACAAAAATATATTTAAAAATTATTAATTCTACATTTTTAAGTTTCAAATTTACATTCCATTGACACTCTAGTTGTAAATTTAGATGGAATGAACAGACTTGTCATAAACCATCAACGCAGACGACGTAGTAAACATAGCATTTCTTTCATTCTCCCACCAATAAAATTCCTTATAATTTTATTTTTTCACACTCATCATAGGTATCTTTTTGATTTCTTGCACATAAAATGCCCTCTTTATATAGTATTTCTCCAAATTGCAGCTATTTACCAAATTCAAATCTAGAGGAAATAGGCGTTGGATGGCACGAGACACAATACCGTTTTCAGTTTTTACTTTTACTACACGTGATATGTTATCCTTTCCCGGGATCAACTCTATAATACAACCAGGTGGTCAATGTAACCGCATCACATTATCAGATCCCACCAAAACTACAAAACTAGGTCACCTTCTCGAAGTGTACGAGTAGACCTTTCCTTAGCTCGATTAACCAACAATGCCAATTATTGATTACTGAACTTTTGGTGAAGCTCCTTTCTCATGGTAGTGAGATATTTCCAGCGATAACGTATCTTGTCAGCATCAGACTGACATCCTTCAGGAAATGATAATCCACCTGCAGTAGTCATACACATAGATTTAATTAAAAGATCTAACTCGCCACCATCATCAGTGACATAGGTTAGAGGTCTTCCATTCATGACCTCTTCCACAATCAATAAGACGTCTGCGAGTTCATTTTTTAAGAGTAGCCTTTCCAATAGTCCTTTTCATTAAATCTTTTATAGTGCGGACGAGTCGCTCTTACTATTCGCACCACAAGGTACTGTAGCCACATTGAACTTCCACTGAATGAGTTTCAGTTGTGCCAAGTCTTGTACTGTTTTCAAATTCAGCGATCTAAAGAGATTATTTGTTCCGTGAAAATTAGTGCCATTATCACTAAATATCATCTTTGGACGACCATTCATTCGAATGAACTTTTTGAAACTTCTATGAAGCAACTGTACTTAGGAAGGAAATAACTTCTAATCGTAAAACTCAAAAAACCAGTTACATCCAATAACTTCAAACACACCAGCATCTTGTACTCGTTCATTTGGTAGCGGAGGTGGATTAGTAATAGCAGATATTACGGAATTTATTTTACATTTGATGCAACTGTTTAAAACTAATTTATTGTTTGTCTTGCTTCTAAAATACGTATAAAATCAATTGTTTCACGGTCTCATTCTTTCCAGAAAGCACTGCAGACTACCGAAAGTTTTCAAATAATCTCGTAAAATAATCTCCGTTTTCACTAGAATAAGATTATTCGAATCCAAATAAGTATTTAAAGTCCTCAGTTGGCTTTTATAAATAAATGCTTCTTGTTGGATAATCCGTATGAAATTCACCTTAGCTAGTTTTAATTCTACAGCATTTAATTTACCACTTCGTCTTTGTCCAATTTCTTGTAAGTTACCGATGAAGCCATACACCATGCTAAAATACGAATCAACTGTCTGAAGGTGAAGTTTTTCGTCAGCTCGTCAAGAAGCAACCTCGCAGTGTTTTTAGCAGACCTTTTCCTTTCAGCTTGAACAAACTCCTTGAATACGTCTTCCTGTTAATATGGCCAGTTCTCTTGTTTATCCTTTCACCACTGAGGACCTTCCCACCATTTCTTTTCTACAGGCAGTGTAGGTAGCATCCTCTGGAGGGCACTTCTGCTGGATTCATGAATCCTGGAATCTGTCGCCACTGATTTACATCAGTCAATTTTCTCATCGCCGTCACCCGGTTACCCACGTACGTACCCCACTGTTTACTCTTCTTATCCAAGCTAATGCAGTGGTGGAATCAGACCAGGAGATGATAGGAAAATCATTTATACTCAATGTTTGTATTATAGTTGCAACCAATCTGGATCCAATTAAACATCCCAGTTAATTCCAGTCTTGGAATAGTGAGTGGTTTCACAGGGGAAACTCGTGCCTTTGCCGCTATTAACTAAACAGACACGTGAATAGGGTGTTGTACCCTTAAGGACACCACTACCCTGTAGGCCAGCGTTGACGATCACTTTCTCCACCAATGAACTACCGTGGTATGCGTATTAGATTTAAAGCTTGTAGTTGAGCCACCCATGTACAAAATAACCTGTTTTCATTTTTGGCAATTGTTCGTCCCATTTCATTTTATTTCATCCAAGTTTTTTGCAGTATTGAAGAATGTCCAAATCATCACATTGTGCTTTACAGCCTGGAGTTGAGCAAGCATATGTCGTATATACACCGTCGCCGTAAGGAACTTTCTCTACTGTGAGTTCTCCAGTAGATCACTGACAGACAGATTTCAGCTCGCTCCCATAAATATTATATAAAATTTTCCTCCGTATCTTTCCATGTACTCGTACAACTGATCAGATTATCCCGTATGAGCCCCAGATTTTCAGTCTAGTACTCATCCCTTGCCGGTGAGCTAGTTCGAGTAACGTTTAGGCTTGCTGTCTTTCATAACGAGGTTCCTCTGTGACAATCTGTCCAATTACGAAATTCGACAATCGGAACATTTGGAAAATGTTTTGTGGCCTTTCAGATTAAAATTGAAAATAGCAAATTTTTTATGAAACGACGTATACTGCAAAGCACAACCGTATTATGAAAGTTGATTATTTTTGGAAAAATTTATTTATGAGAAATTACTTTAAAAAATGAAATAATGTACAGCTTTTTTATTCTAAAACATGTATTGATGCATTTGTCATCAGCCTCGTTGTAAACATTTTGTCAACAAGGGCCTTAGTTTTTTTTTAGAAGGTGTAGACATTAAGACCCCACGATTGCTAAAGCCGGAATGGGGAATCGAAGTGCACACGATTTTTGTGTTACTAGGGTTCCAATCCAGATTTTCTGCTTAGAATCAGATGCTTTAGTACTGAGCCACCTTCACTGTGTTGACAAATGGAATAACTAAAGATATCATCTTGTAGAGAAAACGAAGTTTCAATGAAAATATATTTTTCTATGTCCTACTAAATAATTTTACGTTATGTTTTCTTTTTAAAAAGATATTAGATTGGTTTATCAAAACGTTTTGCTTTTCATTTGGTAAAACCTTCAAAAATCAAGATTTTGTTTAATCTTAAAATCGTTATTGGTGTATCTACCATGTACTGATAATGGTTGGTGCTTAGAATATCCGATTTTGGTAATTATAAGGCGTTTTCAATATCTGCACTGATGAGAGAAGACGGTTAACAACATTTTTCACCGTTAGCAGGATGTCTCAGTGAAATGCCTTTTTCTTTCAATCTATTTCGTCATAGTTCACTCGCTCCGTGTGGTTCTATGAAGTCTGACTTAGTAAGTTGTCAGGTCATTTTGGTATTTTAAGTAGCCACCTAGGCTTTAGGGCAGCGTGCCCGTATGCTAAACCCTTTTAGTTATTTATTTGGCTCCATCGCCTAATTCTACAATAATGATTTTGCACATATTTGACCCCAAACGCAGTATTTTTCGTCAGTTGGAGCACCCCTTTGCTGCTACTTTGGCAGCCGGGTGTTATCGCTCGCAAGAATTCCGAAGCTTCTAGAAATCACTCCGTTGAGGCGCTTCGCCATTGGCTGTCTTTGATACCGGAATTAATTTGTTTTGTGGAGCGCATCGCCATTGGCTGCCGAGAGTCACGTGGCAAGGCCGTTTGGCTCACGCCACTGCAGGGGCCATAACACGGCTGGCTTGAGGAGTTCAGCTCTGGCCGTTGATCGAAGGAGGTCGCGTGTGGTTGTGTGAGTGGCACGTCTTTACGTCAAGGCGTAGGTGTGTGAAGGGCTTCTTGGGGCCAGTTCTGCGTTGGTGAGAAAGGGGGCTTTCCCTTTGTAACTCGCTGTTTCGAGGATCTTTCTAGGCAGAACGAAGTAGGCCTCTTTGTCGCTGTAGTGTGCTCTCAGGAGAGCGTCCTAACGCCGCCATCTTGGCGGATTCCAGCCCGTTTACCCCTAATGCCGTGTTTTGGCGATTGAGCTGCCACAGACTGCCGCCTTCTACCAACTGACTGCACGCCACTCTCATGGACCGTCTGCGGACTAAGGTATTTGTAATTGCAACCATTTATACATAGTAACTGTCACTTGTGCGAGCGTTGGTGCTTTGTGCTCAACTTTATGTGGGCGGATGCATGCCCCTTGCTTGCTTGGCGCGGCTTTTAATGCCGGTTTGAGGCCACCATGCTGCAAGACGCTACTTTGGTAGCCTGCTAGTAAGTTCATGTGCGCGAGTTTCGCGTTTCATCGCCTAAATAGCTAAAGAACTCTGCGCTTATGATTTGGTGTTACGTTTGTGCTAATTTTTAATTCAGTAACGTTAGGTGCGCGAGCTTCGCTATATTGTACCGATTAATACCTAAATAGAATTAACGCCTCGCCGTGCTGGGCCTGGCGCGCCCTAAGCTGTTCGAGTTTTTCTTTGTTTATGTTTGCGAGGGCTTTGTGCTTTGCTTCCTAGGTGTTAACCGCAGGTCGGCGTCTGTTATCGCGCACTAACGCGCCCTTTTGCCGGAGCGCGTATTTCTAAACTGTACTCTAATATGTTCATTAGCATAGCGCGTCCATCAGCTGGTGCTTAACGTAAGCAGTAACATAAGCTTGGCGGCACGATTTGCTGCCCAGATGTAATTAGCGATCAATAGACGCATACTTAGTTAAGGGACGTATTATTCCTATTCGACCTGTGCATGCTTTGTTTCAGATAGCGCCTTTTACAGTGTAAAGATTGGTGTACGGCGAGACGTGAGAGATCAGAGCGTGCAGGTAGGTCCAGTGATTGCGCAGTCTCGGCCAAAGAGTCCCAATATTACCATTCCAGTACGAAATTGTTATTTGAGCTTGCAGCTCATGAGAATTCTTATCGACGGAGTATCTTGAATACTTCGCTCCCGTTTAACCGCCCAGGCCCGGTTATTCGAGCTTTGACGTACCCTATATATATGCCTCAACACGCTTGCCCAGAACGTATCGTGTGACTCACGCCCGACTCCCTGAGCGTTCCAGCCGTGGCCCTTTAGCCTGTTTCTAGCAAATCTCAGGGCAAGTGTGCCAGTTTTCCAGGACTGATTCCGTGGTGCGATGCTCACCTTGGGTGGGTGTCGTAAAGTTGTTTTAATACCGTAACAAAGTTATTGAACCTAGCGCCCTTATCCATTAACCCGTATTGGTTAAACAAATTTGTGAATTGGTTATGTACCTCTCTATGCTCACTGTACCCTCCGATATTTTTAGGCTAGTTTCTTCGAATAATATAAGCATAACGTTGATATCTGGTGTTTTCGTTAAAGTTACTTTTTACTTAATGTTAGTGCAACAAAAATGGCACACTACTTAAAAAAGTTCGTAAGATGTTTATGGAGAAGCTTATTATTTAAAAACGGCAGTTGTGGAACGGCAAAAGGAAATTTTTAAGGGTAGTACCACATTTGAGATATCTTCGTTTACATGTAAATTATGTAGTTTAAATTTCTGAAAACTGAAATTACTTTAAAAATTGAGATGGTTTTGTTGGGAGACATTTTCAATAATTTTACGAAAAAAATCTGTTACAAATGTTTAGCTTGGGTGGTGTTTGGAAAGATTTATTCAACAATATAGATATATGATTTCGATTTTACCATGTTCCGTGACACATTTTTTTTAACATATTTCTCTATTAATTCAATAGTAGAACTTTCATTTGCAAACTACACTTTAACGTTTTGGCAAAATGGCAGTTAAAGACTCCTAACAAAAAAAATGTATTAAAACCAATCGCGACCGTTTAAAAACACTGTAACATTAACCCATTAGTGCTCAGAACTTTTTTTCTCTACTTTTTTGAAATAAGCAAAAAGTTTACCTGTAAATAATGTAAAATGAACATATTAGTGAGTTTTTTTGAAAATTAGTGGTTTAGTTTTTGTAAAAACGGCTGTTGCGAAAACGCAACATCGGACATATAGGATACCAATATAAACAAAACTAAGTAAGTAAGAAAAGTATTTATTTTATTGTTATTTCTTATTTTGTGTGATATTTAACAAAACATTTTCCATGACGAGCGACACTACCTTTGGTACACTTTCTTATAGTTAGAGCGGCACATGGCACATCGGGATCTTTTTGCCTGGGACCCAATAAGATGACCAATATTATCAACGAACATCTAATGATGTTCTTCTAGAGATTGAATGCACCGGGCCTGATCTGCTTGGTGCTCTACTAAAACAACTTAGCAATCCTTTGGCAATACTTCGGCGAAATTGTAACAAATCCATTTCCGGTTGATCTGCAACTTGTTCTCTCATTTTCCTATAAATCAACCAAGCGTTTTGGACAGCAACATCAAGACCCCAATTGAAAAGCGGCCAGTACCACTTCTTTGACCTCATACTTGTTCGATAATATGCAACATTTTGGTCCATTCTATCTGTTCCACCCATATTTTCATTGTAGGTTTTTACCAAATTTGGTTGGACGACTTTTATATTTTTACTTTCGGCAAACGAATATTTTCTAGTTTGGTAAGTTGGGTGTGCACCTATGCAGTTGGAAGTGAGAGTAACCAGAATATTGTCATTTCACTTACACAGCAAGACGTTCTTTGTGCTGTCATACTGTATTTCAAAGTGACCTCGTGCCGACTTTTTCGTTACATCATTTAATGGACATTTCTCAATTCTATTCGATCTTACAGTTCCAACATA
Source organism: Agriotes lineatus (assembly GCA_940337035.1). Taxonomy (NCBI): domain Eukaryota; kingdom Metazoa; phylum Arthropoda; class Insecta; order Coleoptera; family Elateridae; genus Agriotes; species Agriotes lineatus. The sequence goes on along the minus strand of OW679194.1, from coordinate 261,225,826 downwards.
TCATATGCCCCTAGCAGTCAATTGGTCTATTAGATTTAGGGAAGTAAAATAATTGTCGGCGTATAAAACCTGTGGAATGTATTCTTCAACCGATACTTTAGGGATTTCATCAGCAAACTGCAAAATTATGCTACTGCCTAGTCCAAATTCTTCTCTATATTTGTTTTTTTTACCCTTGGCTCCTTGATACATTTGAAAATCAATAAGATATCCATATTTTAAATTCCAGCACCAACTCTTATAGCCAAAACGTGTTGGCTTTCCTTTTATATGTTGTTTCATCCCATGTCGTCCATAATACAGAATCATGGCCTCGTCTATACTAGATTCTGTTTCCCAAATAGTATACTCATAAAAGGATTCCCTTAGCATTTCAATGTAAAGTAGAAGTTTGTATGTTTTGCCATTTTGATCAATATTTTGATTGTCATTGAAGTGAAGGAATCTCATCAGAGTTTCAAATCTGTTACGGCGCATAGCAATTGAAATCATAATGTTTTTAACATCATCTGCTTCCTCCCAATACATACGTCTTCTGGAGTTAACATTGTATCCGCTAACCAATAAAATACCAATAAAGACTTTCAGTTCATCCACACCGAATTCTAGTCGGACGCCTTTTTGAAGAGCATACCGAACTGTTTCTTTTACAATATGGGTTAAAAGTTTATCACTGAAGTAGAGTTCAAATATTTGAAGTGGGGTAAGCGGAAGCGAATAAAATGATGGAAAAACATTTTTTTCTTTTAGAGTGGTACTTAGCGAATTATCTATCGGTAAGTCAATATTGATCCATTTTCTAGAAGCCCTTGTCAATTTTTTGGATGATATTTGTTGAAGTTTTTTAACACTCTTTGCATTGGAATTTGAATTACAGTCATTGTTGAATTTTTCTGTTAATACTTCGATAGCTGCTGGGTCATATAAGGCTTCAATATTTTCTTCAACGATATTTATATTGCCCTCATCAACTCTAATATCGTCTGCTTCATCAAAAATATCAAAAACTGCTTCTGCTTCCGAACGCAATCAACTCTACAAGACAGCTAAATTTACAAAAAAACACGCATGACTGGCAAAACTATAAACGTATTCGGAATTTTTACAGCAATAAAATTAAGGACAGGAAAAACCAATATTATGAAAATAGAATAGAAAGCTGTCGTGGAAATCCGAAGAAGATGTGGAAAACTGTCAAATCTTTAATGAAAGGACAAACAATTACTTCTTCAAACATTTTGTTTGACGGAGAAGAAATTAGCAATGCCCAGGATATTGCTACTAAATTTAACCAGTACTTTGTAAATAGTATATTAGAGCTAAATAAGTCCATTATTATAAACGACCGCTTTGGAGAATCTACGTTTCCGGATAATATCAGTACTTTTAAATTTAAAACAATTACATTAAATGATATTAAAAAAGCAATAGCTAAAATTAAACGAATGGGTTCTTTCGACCATATTACAGTTACTGTAATTACAGATGCCTTACCAGTTGTAGGTGAGATATTTGTTAAATTAATAAATCAGTCTCTCGGAACAGGGTGCTTTCCAGAATCATGGAAAATATCTAGAGTTGTTCCAGTACCTAAAGTTAAATTAACTAACAAGTGTGAAGAATTTCGACCAATAAATGTGTTACCGGTATACGAGCAAATTATCGAACTTATTGTGAAAGATCAACTCCAAATCTTTTTAGATGAACATGACATTATAAGTAAAAACCAATCAGGATTTAGATCTAAACATTCGTGTGAAACGGCGTTAAACTTGGTTCTCATGAATTCGAAAAGTGAATTAGAATTAAATAAAAGTGTAGTTACTGTTTTTCTAGATTATAAACGTGCATTTGAGACTATCGACAGGAAGCGGTTAGTGAATAAACTACATAAATATGGAATACGTGGTAACCAAAATATGTGGTTTCAAAGTTATCTCACTCATCGACTAGAAACTACACACTTCGATCAGTGCCAATCAAGCTACATGGAAAACAACTTGGGTGTACCCCAAGGCTCTGTTTTGGGTCCATTATTGTTTATTTTGTATATAAACGATTTGGAATTGAATCTAAAACATTGCACCATAAATCTGTTTGCAGATGATACATTAGTGACAGTTACTGACGAAGATGTTAGAAATGCCATGAATAAAATAAATATAGATTTAGAAATTATTTCTAAGTGGTTAAAATGTAATAAACTAAAACTGAATATAGCAAAAACGAAAGCAATAGTTTTATCAGGTACTAATGCAGAATCGGTTAATAAAATAAAAATTGATAACTTAGAAATAGAGAAGGTATCTCAAGTTAAATATTTAGGAGTAATTATAGATGATAAATTAAACTTCAAAGCACACGTAGATTATGTAATTAATAAGGTAGTTAAGAAAATAGGCTTATTCAGTAGAATTTCTAATAAGCTTAGTATACAGTCTAAAATTATGATTTACAAAACAATCATCGCACCGCATTTCGATTACTGCTCTAGTATATTATTTTTATGTCATGAACAAGAATTGGCTAGAATGCAAAAACAGCAGAACAGAGTCATGCGTATCATATTACGCTGTTCGAAATATACAAGAATGTCTGCGATGCTAGATTGTTTACAATGGTTAAGTATGAAGCAACGTATTTATTTCACTTCTTTGTTGTTAGTTTTTAAAGCAGTCAATAACCTGTTACCTGAATATATGACCCAACACTTAGTTTATGGTTGTGATATTCATAATTATAGTACTAGAAATAAGCAGAATGTTAGATTACCCAAACTTACAAAAAGCAGTTCCCAAAATTGTTTCTTTTATAAAGGCTTCAAAATTTATAATAACCTTCCAATTGAAGTTAAAGGAACTAAAAATATCTATGAGTTTAAAAAAAACTAAGCGATTATGTTAAGAAAAATTATTAGTTAAGTAAATATGTAAACAACTGTAAATCTTAAAATAGTTTATAACTAAATAAAGATTATTATATTATTATGTAGCTGGGCGCTGCTCAAGTTGTCGAAGGACCCACCAAAATCTTCATCACCGCTATCTTCATCGGTTAATTCATGGAAATCAGGAGGAGCTAAATAAACTCGAGCACTCCATGATATTTGATTCCTCGAGCATTGACATTATTCTGTGGGTTCTGGAAGTATATATTAGGTTTGTTCCAACAAACAGTACTATACCGGTCTTGAATTAGTTCCTGAACAATTTAATGCGCATGCCTAAGAAAAGAACATATTCTGAACTAGTTCTTAGTTGTAGTTGGAACGTAGAACTCTGAATTGTAAACAGGTGCACCTAACCTCTCATAAACAGAAGCTTTGTTGTAAATTTAAAATGAATGCATTGCCAGGTAAGTCACAACGTACAATATTTTATTTTAGTTTTGTGTGTATAAAAAGCATGTAATTTTATGTTAAGATAACGTGGAAGTTTTAAATAATAGTCAATATTTTACCATAATTATTTTCTTTCAGAAATAAATGAGTTTCTAATTTACCCCGAAAACTCCGTTATGCTTGCTCCCCAGGATATAAAATGGAATGAGCACAACACCAGGATGTTGATAGATTTATATATATGAAAAAAACCAAGTAAAAGTTGGCACAATAAAAATGAAAACAATGAAGCAAATGTGGAAGATTATTGCAGAGGAGTTGCAGCAGCAGTTACACGTGGCTGTTACATCTAACCATTGCGAAAATAGATGGAAAGTTCTTGAACGCAATTATAAGAAGTATGTGGATAAAATAAGGTCTACTGGAGCAGGCAGACAGTATTTTGAATTTTACGACGATATGGAAAGAATATTTGGTGGAAAAAAAATTACGGCCAGCATTATTATTAATAAGTGACACCGTGCACGTGCCTCGTAATAGCGAGACGGAAAATGAACAATTAACTGAAAATATTACAAATACAGAACCTGCCAGTGAAAATGGTATTTGTATTAATATTGCCAGCACAAATGAAGAAAGTACGTCTACAAAATTTTCCAAAATGTTACATAGGAATGTGAAGAAAAGAAAATCGACTCTCATGGAAAATATAAGACGTGATAGAAAAGAGTACTAGAAAATGAGGCTTGATATCGAAATGGAAAAACTAGAGCAACTTAAAAAAAGAAATCAGCTGATTGAAGAAAGAAAGACAAATGTCTAATCAATGTGTATTTAAATGTTCGCACTTACAAAATTCCAGTACAATTTAATACTTGGTTTATACTTATTAACTTGTTTGTTTTCATTATTTTGTGGTAGTATTAGAGCATTGTGATATTATCAAGTACATTACATTTATGTTGTGCGTTTGTTTTCATGTAGAATAGTGTTCTTGTGTTTCAAATAAAGTACCTTAGTTGATACATGGCTGTTTATTACTTTCAAATCAAAATTCTGTAATATAAAAAAGTTCAATGTAAAATACAGTTTTAAGCACTTGAAATTAAATAAACCATGTTAATTGCGTATTATTCTTAGCATGTTAACAAAGTGATTTCTAACTTTCCTGGCGTCCAAATCACCTTCATCATCTTCTCCTTCATCATCATCTCCATGTAAGTTTTGTTAAGGAGGTAACATGCCTGGCAGAAACTTACAGAAATATCTAAAACGTCTTAACTGGATGTCACCGTGGTCGCAACAACAATCATTACTACGCAAGTTACGTGACTAGAAACGCTTACTAGCTTAGAGATAAGATTAGAACCCGCTAAATCTGTACTCTGTTCCTAGAACTGTATGATAACGCCTGTGGGAACGGAAACTACCTTGCATTTCTTTAGGATAAGAGTTCTCCTTAGTGTTAAGATGCTTCTTGCATTCAGTTCTGTTTCGACACTCAGGTTAGCCTGTCCTGAATCAAGTGTGTGGAGCAGAGCTCCGACGTCTGTAAAGTGATTAGTGTACTAAGTATAAATAAATGCTTTTTAAAAACACTAATCGTCGTTAAATAAACTTAACTGGCGCAGTCGGTAGGATATTTGCAACGGTCTCAAGAGTTTTCGACCATTAAAACCAATTTTGCACCGTGGGTTTCAACCCTTAATTGCAAGATCCCTGCCTCCGAAGATCTACAACCGCATCTGTACCCTCGAGCCGACCATAGGACAAGCATCGCCGAAGCGTCGAGCCCGCTGGTTGCAGTTTTCAAGCCGATCATCGCGATCAATCCAGTTCATTGGGAACAACCCTGTCTATTGCAGACATCCAGTTCATTGGGAACAACTCCGTCTATCGAAGACAACTAGATCCACCGAGATCAACAACTAGATCCATCGAGATCAACAACAATGAATAAGTAAGAAAGTTACGTATATTATTTTGCTACAAGTGAATTTAAACTAATATTTTAAACAGCTACTAACATAGCTTTACAATTTTTAATTATAAGCTCAGGTGGTTGCAAACGAGATGAGGTACTGGCGTACACGATAGGTGTACTTAATAATCGCCAACCGACTTTGCAATCATGCGTAGGTACCCTGAATTCAATTAGGAACCCCTAATCTTAAGCACTGTTTACTAACATAAACCAATTCTTAAAATCAAAGTGTTAATGATTAATACAGACACATGGTCTGAAAGCGAATCTGAAAGTGAATTCGAAAGTATAACTCGAAATAATAACTTAACTCAAAATAGAATAACTTTAAGACCACCCCGTCTAATACCAAATTTAACAATGGCAAATGAGAATCAAAATTTAAATCAAGCTGGCGGACCAGCACCAGTCTTTAATGGATACCCTTTAGGTTTCCATATGAGTATGCTAAATGAAATTCCAACATTTCACGGCAACCCCGCCGAACTTTGCGAATACATCCGCGCTGTAGAGAACATATTCAATCAATTTTGGCAACCAGATGTCAATGCCTATATCAATAAATTACTTTTATCTGCTGCTCGCAACCGTTTAAAAGGTGCAGCCTTAGAAATTGTGACAGGACACACGTATATTTCATGGTTAGAACTGAAACAAGTTTTAATAAATAATTTCGGTGACCAACGTTCCGAATTAAATATTCAAATGGATCTTTCCAGACTTAGACAAAATCAAAAGGAAACCCCTATCGACTTTTTCAATAAAATTAGGTCCCTTTTAGCCATCCTAAATTCAAAAATATCTTTAGGAAATGAAATTCAAGAAATCAAAGATCATAAACTGCAAACTTCGAAGAGTTTAGCCTTAAAAGTTTTCATAAGTGGTTTATTAGAACCTCTTGGCAGCTTCATAAGAAGTCGTGCACCAAATTCTTTAGAACAAGCACTAACATTTGTAAAAGATGAACTAGACATTCGTTATTTTCAAGGAAAAAATTTATTACTAAGAGAGAATGATAGAAAGTTTACTAATAATACTAGTCAAACACAAAACAAATTTACTCCGCAAAATCAATCTAAAACACCATTCAAGACTCAATATTATCCGAATCATTCACAAAACTATCAAAAGCCACCACAATTTCAACCAAACCCTAGATTTCAAACCAATCAAAATCCATTTCCAAATTTTAGATTTCCAACTTATCAAAAATCTAACGTGATACATACACAAAATGCATTTGCACCAAAACCAAATTTTAAGCCTACCTTTAAACCCGTACCTATGGAAACTAGTACCATTCAAAAACGTCCAGCTTCACAACAGTTAGGCACCCAAAATAAAAATTATAAACCCAATTTTAGACCAAATAACTACATTCGACAATCCAATCAACCGAGAAACTTCCATTCCGAAGAATTATTTAACAAACATGTCGCTAATCAATCACAATATGAACCCGAATATGACCAACAACCTTACTATAATGAGGAAACTCCCGAAAACTTTAATAACAGAAGACAATAATTGTCACACATACTTCAACGAATTAGACCCAACCACAGACTTTTTCTCTTTACCCGAATCAGATTCAGACATCGAAGAAGACCCCGACGAAGCCGTAAATTTTCGTTAAATGCCTCGGTAGAAACTTTTTCATTAAACCCAAAATCAAATTTACCCTATATCATTATACCTCAAACTGGCGATAAATTACTAATCGATACTGGCAGTTCACGTACTATTCTTTCACCAAAATTTGTACACACATATTACCCCGACTCAATTTACGAACATCCTTTCGAAATTTCTACTTCTCATGGAACTACTTATCACAATTTGGTAGCAGAAGTACCTATTCAAAATTTATTTTCAGAAGATGGAACACATCTTTGCTATTTGTTCGATTTTCACGAAGAATATGTAGGACTAATAGGCACAGACCTCCTAGCTAACCTCCCTGCAAACATCGACTATCGATGGATGCATATTCAAACTGAAAAGACAACCGTACCATTCTACTACAACCATTCCAAATTAAAACAAGAAGAACAAAAACGCAATCAATGCAATTTTTCCAAAATTAAACCCTCTAAGGACATTTTAAGACACATTACGTTACCACCGCGAACAGAACAATTTGTTACTTTACCCGCAGTAGGAAAAAATGGATATAAATTAGCTCCTAAATTAATTTTACCAAAAATATAATAATGCCTTCAGCAATGGTTACATTAAAAAACAATTGGTTCCAAACAAGTTTAATAAACACATCGGATACATCCCAAACATTAATTATATCGCAACCTCTCATTTTAGAAGACTACACTCCTGTAAAGGAAAAAATTCAAATAAACAGTCATTTTAATTCAAACCCTCGTCAGAAACAAATACTTCTTCAAAATTTAGAAAATAATTTAAGATTAGATCATTTAAATCCAGAAGAAAAAACTTTATTAACAAATCTTTGTTTAGATTATAAAGAAATATTTTATACCCCCGAGATTCCTCTATCGACTACAAATTTAACCAAGCACCGCATACGAACGAAAACAGACACCCCGATTTTCACTAAAACATACCGATATCCACATATACACCGACAAGAAGTTAAGCAACAAATTGACAAAATGCTAAAAGAAGATATAATCGAACCTAGCGAATCACCATATAATTTTCCAATTTGGGTAGTCCCAAAGAAACGTGATGCCTCAGGCAAGCAAAAATGGAGAATCGTTATCGATTATAGAAAACTTAACGAACAGACCATCGACGATAAATTTCCCTTACCCCGAATAGAGACAATTTTAGACAATTTAGGCAGAGCAAACTATTTTACAACTCTCGACTTAGCCTCCGGTTTCCACCAAATTGAAATGGATCCCCGAGATAGAGAAAAAACAGCCTTTTCAACAGAGGATGGAAAATTTCAATTCAAAAGAATGTCTTCCAATTTAAAAAACTCTCAAGTTACTTTACAAAGAGCCATAAATACCGCTTTAACAGGTTTAACACCAAATCAATGTTTAGTATATCTCGACGACATAATTGTTTATTCGACTTCATTACAACAACATATCGAGCGACTTAAAAACGTATTTCAAAAATGTAAGGACACCAATCTAAAAATTCAACTCGACAAATCTGAATTTCTTCAGAAAAATGTAAAATATTTAGGCCATATAATAACACCTGACGGAATAAAACCAGATCCCTCTAAAATAGAAGTCATTAAAAATTTCCCATTACCTAACACTAGAACAGAAATCAAATCATTTTTAGGACTTTTTGGATACTATAGAAAATTTATAAAAGACTTTGCAAAAATCACTAAATTCCTCACTTATTGCTTAAAGAAAGACAACAAAATTATTCATACCCAAAATTTTAAAGATTCTTTCGACTATTGTAAAAACCTTTTAATCAACGAACCAATTTTACAATACCCAAATTTTAACAAACCGTTTGAACTCACTACTGACGCCTCAAAATATGCTCTTGGTGCAGTTCTTTCACAAGATGGTAAACCCATTAGTTACGCTTCACGTACATTAAACGATACTGAACAAAAATACAGTACCATAGAACGCGAATTATTAGCCATTATATGGGCTACAAAACACTTCCGACCTTATTTATTTGGAACTAAATTCACGCTTTTCACGGATCATAGACCTCTAGTTTGGCTCCGTAATCTTAAAGAACCAAATTCAAAACTTACCAGATGGGCCTTAAAACTAGAAGAATTTAACTTTGACATTAAGTATTTACCTGGAAAAACAAATAAAGTAGCAGACGCTCTTTCCCGAATTCAAATTCATCCCTTAAGCATCGACGATAATATATTTGAAGACATCCACAGAATTTTAAACGACTCTGACCGATTAGACACACCCGAAACCTTACCAGATAATTTTAGCATAATTCCCAATCGTGCAGAAACACCAAACTTATCAGATTTATTCGATACACCGATTATTAGAACACCATCAAATAATGAAAACGAATCTTTAGTAGACACAGTACACACCCAATTAAGTTCAGCACCCGTAATAGATATTTGTGACAAACCTTTGCAACATTTTAGTAAACAAATAGAATTTATTGAAGCCAATCTGTCTAGACAGATCCAAATCACCAAATTCGACGGAAACGTTCATTATTCAGTTTTCGTGAACTCTAATAATAAAAATTCAAAATTTAACGAGTTACTAATAGAACACTGTCAACCCAAAACTCATTATTATTGCTATTTCTCTAACGATAAATTATACCAAGAATTTTCTCAATATATCAATTCAATCACAAATGAAAACACCCCCAAATTCCACAGATGTACGACACAAGTTACATACATAATTAAACCTGAAGAACGTCACAACCAAATTATTAATTATCACCATGGTAAAACGAATCACAGAGGAATATCCGAAACAATAGAACACCTACAAAGAAAATATTTTTGGAAAGGTATGAGCAACGACATTAAAAATTTTATTAACAATTGTCAAATCTGTAGAACACAAAAATATAACAGAAATCCCATAAAGCAACCCCTTCAATTAACTCCAACTTTTAATCGACCATTTCATACAATTCATATGGATATATTTCAAATAAAAGGAATTAAATATTTAACGTTAATAGACGCTTTTTCCAAATTCGCTCAAGCCTATCAATTACGATCCAGTAACATGATCGATGTGACAGATCGACTATTCTTTTTCATTACAACCTTTACGGCCCCTAACACATTGATAACAGATAATGAATTTAATAAACAACCTTTTCTAAGCTTTTTACAAGTACACAAAATTCAATTGCATACAACAACGCCTTATCATCACGAATCAAATTCCCCAGTAGAACGTTTTCATTCAACATTAATAGAACACTATAGACTTTTAGGAGAAATGCCCGAACACAAGAAAATACAATATTGTGTAATGGCTTACAATCATACTATCCATTCAAATCTAAAATTATCACCTTTCGAAATAGTATTTGGACATACCGACAACAAGAACCCTTTTGACCTAGACTATGAAAAATCATTTTTCGAAAATTATGTAGTAAATCACAGAGAAAAAATGAAACATCTTTACGACGCTCTTCAAAATAAACAAAGCTCTACAAAAGAAGCACGAAACGACAAAGTCAATAAATCCCGAAATTCCAAATCATTCAAAATTGGAGACCAAGTTTACATTAGGACAAATGCACGTAATAAAAAAGATCCAAAATTCGCAGGTCCCTATATAGTAGACAAAATTAATGAACATGACACGTACGATGTTAAACACGTACACAAAAATACGATATTAAAAAGACATGCCAATGATCTGATGCCTTTTACAGGACATTATCGATCATCCTCTTCGCCATCGCCTGGCACCACCTCAAATGTGACATAACAATCGAGACTTTAAACAACAATCCTGGACTATACCCCTTACAAAAAGGTAAAGCCCTATTAAAGGAATCCGAATGGACCCTAATAAAAATCCTTGACTACACCCCTTTATTGACTGACTATCAAACTCTTAAAAATAACCTTCTAGCGTCAATTTCACTTTTAGAAAACAAAAACTTTCCAATAGGCTATAGACACTTTGTAGACTTAAAAGACATTTTAATTAATCATAACAATCAGCTTTTAATTCTCAAACAATATGTTAATAAAGCAGATCAGCTGCTATTTCAATTATTTCCCGAAATGCAAAACACCAGACAAAAACGTGGATTAATAGATGGACTTGGCACAGTAATAAAATTCATCACCGGTAACTTAGACCAAGAAGATGGAAAACGATACGAAGAAATAATTTCTAAATTGACTCACAATTCCGAAACCCAAAAGAATGTTTTGTTAGAACAAACTCAGATCCTTAATAACACCCTATCTACAATACACGATCTCTCCGAGAATCAAAAACTATTAAATCATAACTTAAATAAAATCTTACTAGACAATGTAAAAATTGAACGAATATTAGCCGCAACTTCTACCTATTCAGTGATAAATCAATCAATTCAATCATTACAACTATTTATTAATATCTGGCTTGAATTAGAAAATGCACTAACTTTCGCACAAAAACAACAACTTCATCTTTCCCTCATTGACAATAATGAACTAATCCAATCCCTTAATCAAATAACAAAATCTTTAACCAAACTTCAAAGTAATAATAATAAGGGTTTAGCTCTTCCTTACCCTGGAGAATACGAAAACCTCCATTTGTACGAATCGATTATAACGACAAAAATATACCAGAAAGATAAAATCTTCACGTTCATTTTCGAAATTCCGCTAATTCGAACATTTTCAGAATATCAATTAATTAAATTGATTCCTTTCCCGGCATACAACACGAATAACGAATTTCAAATGATAATCCCTTCCTACAACACTTTACTATTTAATCCTGATTTTAGTGTACCTATCGATATTAATCAATGTCAACAAACTTCAGTAAATAACTACTTCTGTTCTCGAGATAATCATTTCAGTATCCCAAATTCGAAATTGTGTGAAACACAATTGTTGTCCTTTCACGACAATCAAACTTGTCGACCATATATTTTCAATTTAACCGCAAATAAAATTTTGCAGATAGATCCAGCTATGTGGCTTATTAGTTCGCCCATTAAAACAATTTTAGATATTCAATGCAATCAGGTTATTGCAAAGAGAGAAATTACAGGATCAAATTTAATACATCTAACTCCTGACTGTTCAGTTCTAATAAATCACGACGAAATACTGTTTACCATGAGATCTACGTCCACAAAACAGATTATTTTACAATTGCCCAGTATAAGTAAATTGCGAATAGATGAATCAAAACTAATCAATATTTCAAAAATTGACCTATCCCCTATTAACACACAAGAGTTAGTCAATAATCAATTAAAACTGACAAATCATAAGGATAAGTTGACAAACAACAATATCCATTTTGTAAATAAACTAAGTTTAATTTCGTTCATTATTATTATATTATTAATCACTATGTTCGTAATCATTATATTATACCTATATTGTAAACGTGACTCTTTCAAATCAAAACTAATAAAACTATTGCGAAAACCGCAGAATGAAGCCATCGTATTAAACGATACTCAAAATTCTTTACTTCAATGTCAAAATATAACTTAAATACAGCTTCACGGTATTTAAGATTCTCAGATGGGAGGAGTTACGTGACTAGAAACGCTTACTAGCTTAGAGATAAGATTAGAACCCGCTAAATCTGTACTCTGTTCCTAGAACTGTATGATAACGCCTGTGGGAACGGAAACTACCTTGCATTTCTTTAGGATAAGAGTTCTCCTTAGTGTTAAGATGCTTCTTGCATTCAGTTCTGTTTCGACACTCAGGTTAGCCTGTCCTGAATCAAGTGTGTGGAGCAGAGCTCCGACGTCTGTAAAGTGATTAGTGTACTAAGTATAAATAAATGCTTTTTAAAAACACTAATCGTCGTTAAATAAACTTAACTCGCATACGCTGCATAATTCTCAAATAGTTCACGCCCAGAACTAAGAACTGATTTCACTGTCCCTGAATTGGTTCAGATCTAGTTCCTACTATGTTGGAACGCACTGACATTCAGTACTAGGAGCAGTTAGTGTCTTGTTGGAACGCTCATTTTAATCTACGCATGCTCAGAACAGTTCTGAACTAATTCAGTGTTTGTTGGAACGAACCTATTGTCTTTTGCTTCATCGTAGGTTGAGTTGAGTTCCGAAGGGAGCTTGAAGAACAAGGCAATTGGTCCATTTTAACGTTAGTTTTTGATCTTGAAACTAAGAAGTAAAAACTGCAGTGCAATAAACAATTTTTTGCAACTGACCGCAATAAAAATTACCTAATAATAATACCAGTCAATTAATACGTATATGCCCGGTGTTGCGAAAACGCAATGTAAGCAAAATATACCGATGTACCAGGTGTTGCGAAAACGCAACGACAAAAAATAAACGTACGTAGAAGTCACAAATAAAAAAATTTGGAACTCACCTTGTGCACACACCACAAATGGTATCTCCAAACACTAATTCCACACAAAAAAATAATATTATTCACAAAAGTCGCGATATTTTGGCTTTTATGTATCTAAAAACACCTGCAATCCTGCCGTCAACTCGAAGCACATGTTTGATAACCTTATTCTGAATGCGCATGTCCTATTTCAGTTCGTAAATGTGTTGAAGCCAGTAGAGGAAACTGTAAATAAACAAATTTCGTCGGTTTTAAATTCATTTAATTTGTTCGTTGTCCAGTAGATGTCCTTAAGTCAACCACCTGTTGCGCAAACGCAACACTGGGCACCAATGGGTTAAGTGTTTTCAAATACAGTTAATTTTGTTTGGTATTCTGTGTCAAATTGACCAACTTCATTGGCTTGCTTATTAGAGTGTTGCATAATAATTTATTTTTTTTCTCCGACTATTCGAACAAATAAGAGTTAAAAAATTTATTAGAAGAAATAACCAAAATAATAGACCAAAACGAAGAAATAGGCTAGGAAGTAGACAGATCAGAACTGTATGATATAGAGGCGCTGTGTGGTGTTACGGAGAAGTTTGTATAAACACCCTACCAAGAAATAAGCTGGGTAGAGTCTGCGGACATTTTTGACTACACAGGTCGAAAAAGGGCCTGGTTTTCACATTGAAAATATTACAGAATCAGAAGAAAATGGCGAGGAAGAAGTTAACGAAGAGAGAAGAGAGAACGGAAACTAGCATGTGGAGAGGGAGAGGATAAGAACGAGGGCGAGCTGTAGAACGTACTCAAAACAAAGAGAAACATAAACTAGGCCTACTGGGGAAAGCATGTCAAAAAATCTGGTGTAATACAAGCACACGACTTCCATCTACAGCGATCTTATAATTAGCCAAAAATTTGATTTTTAATTTTTAAGCATTTGTCAAATATTACAAATTCTACAAAAACGGGGCAAAATAGAGTGTTAGTTCAACCGACAAATTTTCTCTAAAATGTCAAGCTGAATTCACAAATGTAATAATATACCGGGTGTTCTATTTAAACTAGGCGTTAACTAAAAAAAGTCGGAAAAAACCATTTTAGAAGTATTCAACTGGAGAATCATCTATCACACATCAATACACATTAAAAATGTAATAAAAATGTAAAGTTTGAAAAAAAATCGTTGCAGCCGTTTTTGAAAAATCACAAGAGTAAACACCATACTTCCGGTTATGCGATTTTCTTAAAATGCTTGCTGTCGCATCTAGATAGTACACAAAACTCATATATGAAGTTTCAACGTCATACCTCTTTTCGTTTTTGAGATATTCTGTTCACAGACAGACCGAGAGACAGATACACAGACCAATGAACAAAAACATATTTTTTGAGTTCAGGGGACACTAAATCGTAAAGATCTGTTGAAAACTCAATTTAGAATTTTTGGGGTGAATCCAGTAGTTCCTTTATCGTAAAAGGAAGTAAAACCCGTCTGCAAAACTTAACAGTGTGTTATTTACTGAATGGTTAGTTGTATGTAAAAAACCTGTATAATCTTTTTTGTAGAGAATTTCCCAGCCTTCATTTTTTGTAATAACTATAAAAGTCATACGACCCATAGAAAGCGAGATATTTGCGAAAAACTCATTTCTGTGACATTTGACCTTGAATAACGCAAACACATTATTTGTAATGTCAAAAGAAAGGTGTATGCAAAATTTCAGCTCACTTGGATTTTTTTGGCAGGCGAATTCTAATGTAACTGGACTAATAAGTGTATCCTGTTAATAAATAGTAGCAGCAGAGTTATTATTTCAGTTCACCCACTAGCGCAAATAATACTGATAATCGTGGTATCAGCATCACCTTCTGCCTGAATCACTTTGCAGCCAGCTTGCTGTAAGTGTACAGTGATGAGTAAGGCTAGGATTTTAGGTTGTAAAAAACTTCTTTTTAGGTACCTAAAATAAGTTATTAAAAACCAGGACTAGGTAATTAAAATAGGTTAAAGAAAATTAAAATAGAACCAAATCTAAACAATGAACTAAATTTATTTGCTACTGTTAGCATAACAAATAAAATACATTTTCTGGCGTAAATAAGTATCATTTATCGGTGAATATATTTTCAGCCATGAAGAGCTAAATTTATCTTCTACAGAAATAGATAATTGGTACAAATTTGTAAATGAACCAATCAGTATTATCTATAGGTTCGTCGGGCTGTTCATTATTTGAAGTTTTAGTACGTTTTTCATAAACCCATAACCTGCAGTTTTCTCCAAAATATTAGTTAATTTTTTAAAAGCATTTTTGCTTGGTTTGCCAGAAATACCTTTCAAGCAAGTTTGAATTTTATTAATTATTTCCATTAAATCCGTTAATGACAGCCCGCGTTGTTCTAATTTCACTATATCTATCAGCACATTAAATGTGTTTTTACTCCTCTAAGCAACTATCTCCCAGATTATCAACGAGTCCGGTAGGTAGGTCTTTCTGGCCTACTCCGGTAGTACTTAAAACGCCTGTGATTCGTGTTATACTTTAGGAAGTACTGAAGTATATTGTTGCTGGCACTGTCAGTTTCCGTCACATTCGAGGTTAGCAGGTTAGGTTTTGCATCAGTTTGGTACAAACTGATGCAAAACTTAACCTCGAGACATACACTGACAGTGCCACCAACAATACACTTCAGTACTGCCAAACGTATAACACGAATCGCAACCATTTTGAAAGCAAATAATTTGCAAGTATTCTTTAATAATCAAAATGGGTATTGTTCTTGTTCAGTATTCAAAAAAATATACAACAGACGACCGGTATACGCGTTTATGGCCTTTTAGTCCTCCAAATGCACATTGCTGTATCTTCAAATCGCATTGCTACCGATACTTAAAAAAATATATGTGAGTTAAATTTTAGACCGTGCACCAAGCAAATAATGTGAATTAGACCATACATGCTGCTCCATCCGTGACCAATAATTTTGATCGGGTGTGATGTATTCCAGTTAGTCATAATCTTCCTGAAACTACCTTATAAATATTAACAACAAACATGTTATTAATTACTGTTAATTTATTTTTTAAGGTTAGGATGCACGTTGTGACTATTGTCCCAACTGCAGACTGAAAATTAACGGATATATTAATCTAAACAATAACAAAACAGAAAAAATTAAACAACCTATTTCAGGTGATATAACTTCTGAGTTTAGGTTAAAAAAACTTGAAATAGGTATTATATGTACAGTGTGTTTCACTTTACATGGAAGCACCCCTGTATTTTCTTTGTTTTTGTATGAATCGATTTGAATTTTTTACCAGTTGTACAACTCACCAAGAGGCATCTATTCATGTCCTTGAGCGCAAATGACGTTATTAGCCTGGCCTACTACGATCAAGAACATGGGTCCTATTGTCAATATTTTGCATCGCGTTAGAGTTACAGCAAAAAGTTATTAAGAAAAGTTGTTTCGAATCAAAAGAATACCCCAAATACCGATTTTCGTTTAATAAGTCGAATTTTTAATTTTTATCCATAAATTTGTCCAAGTCCCAAATTTCAACTTTTAATTTGGTATCAAATGGTGCCATGGAAAACCAACATTTTCATTATTGTTGTAAACGTCATTAGCTTTTAATAATGGCTCCATTACGCTTAACTGTAGCTGAGAAAGTAGAAATAATTAGAATTACTGGTGAAAATGCAAGATCCTTAGAGAAGTAGCTAGAATATTTAATGGAATGCATTCAGGGCGTGCACCTATTTATCCTGGAACTGTTTCAGAAATTAATCAACTTTTTAATTTAACTGGAAATGTTTTTAAGCCCAGACCAAGAAGAATAGTTCGAGAGTGTCCCTTGGAGGAAATGATTTTGGCGGTTTATGACGCTAATCCTCCTGAGATATGGCATTGAGGGCCGGTTGCAGAAAGTAACGTTAAGTCTGGTGTTAGCTAACGCGACGTCAAAGTGAACAAAAACGAATCAAATCTCAAATCTTTATGGTAACTAATACATTAGTAAACAAAATTTGATGCGATTTTGTTCACTTTGACGCGACGTTAGCTAACACCAGACTTAACATTGCTTTCTGCAACCGGCCCTAAATGTAATTATTGCACCATCGAAAATTTGCCGCTGCCTGCATCATCAGAAACTAAGTGCCAGGAAAAATAGGTGCACGCCCTGGATGCATTCCATTAAATATTTTAGCTACTTCTCTATTGGATCTTGCATTATCACAAGTAATTCTAATTATTTCTACTTTCTCAGCAACAGTTAAACGTAATTCTGCCATTATTAAAAGCTAATGACGTTTGCAGCAATAATGAAAATGTTAGTTCTCCATGGCACCATTTGATACCAAATTAAAAGTTGAAATTTGGGACTTTGACAAATTTATGGATGAAAATTAAAAATTCGAATTATTAAACGAAAATCGGTATTTGGGGTATTCTTTTGATTCTAAACAACTTTTTTTAATAACTTTTTGCTGTAACTCTAACGCGATGCAAAATATTGACAATAGGACCCATGTTATTGATCGTAGTAGGCCAGGCTAATAACGTCATTTGCGCTCAAGGACATGAATAGACGCCTCTTGGTGAGTTGTACAACTGGTAAAAAATTCAAATCGATTCATACAAAAACAAAGAAAATACAGGGGTGCTTCCATGTAAAGTGAAACACACTGTAGGTAATATCAAACTCCTATTAAATGATAAGATTTTCCGTGAAACGAATTTATATATAGTTATTTATCCCTTACCTACAATAGTCAGAAAAGGTATTTTACCTAGGATCCGGGCCTTAGTGATGAGAGCAATCAGTTGTATCTTGTTCTTAGTATTAGTTAGAAATTTTGTTTGTCCAAGAGTGACATTAATTCCATCTTCCACTTTCACTTCAACATGTGTAGTAGTGGATGATCTGCGCAAATTTTGTTTATCTTTTGTGCTGGGTACTTCACCATAACCATCTGGCCTCCCCACTTTCTTGAACACTTTATATAATACACTTGGAGCGAATATTACTAGTTCATAGGCGTCATTTTTGCTTTCTTTGCCAAACAGAAAAAGTTCAATTTTTACCCCCACCATATCTCCGTAATCCTTTACTGGAGTGCAAAAATACCATTTTTATTGTAAATTAAATATAAATTAATTTTGTATAAGATACAATTTGTGCTAAACCTCATGGTTAATGAAATATTTGCGAAAAACTGTTGAAAAATACCATTTTACCATCTTTTCAACCCCCTCACGCCTAAATCCGAAGCGCAAGTTTGCGAAAATTTTAGCACTTACTAAAAAGAGGGTACTAAACAGTTTTGCCGCTGGGTAGAATTTTCTTTTTTTGATTTTTGGGTTAAACCCAAGCTTTACTGTACTAAAACCTTGTACCAAGAATCGCCATCTTTGTGACGTCATAGGCTCTACACGCTGAGAAAGCGACAACAGGAGTTTTTCTACTGAGGAAACGCCGCTGATTACGATGGTATTACTTGTCGGTATAAACCTACTCAGTCCCACGAAAATAATTATTAATTCTCTTGGCCTCCCTACTAATTTGAAAAACCGTAAGACAGAAAATCAGCGACAGAGAAACTTTTTCATGTAGATCATTGAAGATATAAAGGGACAGCTGGTAATTTACATATATTTCGTAACAACAGATGAGAACTTACATATGAATAGGCCACGGACTTATCGAAAAGTCGAACAAGGAGAAGAAGAAAAAGAAGACAATTATTCCTTGTTTACCTACATTCAATGTATTTTTAGCAGGACAGCTGTACGGTAAGGTATTTCCGCACTACTATTCATTGGTTAAATTGTGTCAGGACATTTTTAAAGTTTACGAATGTATGCGTTATTTATCGATTTTTCAAGATTACGACCCCGCTTGTATATAGCTTTCTTTAATACTTTTCTGTTAAATTTAAGTGTGTTTCGAATTTTGTGGAAGTTTTGGCACTATCCCGTCACGCAGGTGTGCCCTCAATCCGGGCTGTGGCTGAACATGTGCTCTGTCTTCACCTTGCAGTCGTGGCGGACTGGATTTCATCGTGTTTCTTAGTTGAATTTAAAACGCTAGTCTGTGAGAGCAAGAGAGAGGTTTTCGGACGTTTTTCGTTTTATCGCAGGCTTTTTGTCTGCGTTGCCGTCGCCTCTCCAGTTTCATGGCTTTCAGAAGCGTGGCGTGAGCCGATTTTGAGTTAGTAAGGAGCTAGCTTCTGTTTCGGTCAGTTAGTTTCTTGTGCAGTTACTGCGAGCGGGTTTTAAGTGTGGCTTTTCGCAGCCCCCGCGGTCTTGGGTGCCAAGTGAGTCCGTTTATATGGCGTGTTTTCGGAGAGACCTTTTCGAGCCGTTAAGGAGTGCCGTTGTGTGTGATCTGGTGATGCGCCCTTTAGTCGATCAACGTTCATGTAATCTCATGTGTTGTGCAGGCATATTACCACTTCGACGTGGGATTCATATCAAACGAGAACGTGGAAAAGGTCACCTTGTGGTGTGTTCACGGAGAGAGCTTTTCGAGCCGTTAAGGCGTGTCGTTGTGTGTGATCTGTTGATGCGCCCTTTAGTCGATCAACGTTCTTGTAATCTCGTGTGCCGTGCAGGAATATTACCACTTCGACGTGGAATCCATATAAAACGAGGACGTGGAAAAGGTCACCTTGTTTCTTTTCCATGCGAGTTCCGTCGCATCGTGTTCTGCGAAGGTATTCTGGAGTATGCGTCATCAGCACTTACAGCTGTAGCCTTGCGACATGCTGACTGTGAAGCGGAGTCCTGCCGCTAACTTGAGAACCAGGTGATACTAAAAGGAGCGTGTATTTTAGATATTAGCCGTTATATCGTTGCTATGCGCATTTAATACCCATCCCTTGCATTTGTACGCTACCTAACGTCCATAATTATATTCTGTGTACTGTTTAATGGCACTAAATTAACGCTAGTGATTCCATGTTGGGCCAGATTTAATAGCAATACTCATCCCTTGCATTTTGTACGCTAACTAACGTCAATAATTATATTCTGTGTAATGTTTAATGGCCGCTATCATGTTTCACGCACTAAATTAACGCTAGTGACCCCATTTTGTGCCAGATTTAATAGCAATACTCTAATTAACGTCAGTGATTATGTGTTGGTATATTTTTGGACCATATGTGTACGTTAGACTAATAGAATCGGTTTGTTATATGTTGTCTTGTGTTTTACTTGCGCCGCGGTGTGTGATCGATGCGAGGTGGAACCTTGAAAAAGTTGTAACCGTCAACGGTAAGTCACGGCGCTCCGTCACCAGTGCCGGGGAGTCGTAAAACTTCACACGTACCACACTCCGTCTAGCTGTTTTTGCCAAATGTAAAGTTGTAAGGTAGGCTCATTTACTTGGCGGTTTCTCAGTGGTCTTACCTTTTACATTCTCGTTCATATTGATGGAACTGGGTGGCGGTCAATCTATTTTAGACCTGTCTACCGACCATTAGGCCGTTTCCCGTAGGTTATCTCGTGTAGAACCACCCATTGCTTTACTGAATCTAGTTGACACTTCTTGTTACGGGCAGGGCAGCGGTCCTATGTGAGTTATTTAACCGATTTTGAGTGATATCGTCCGCGCTGGCCATCTAGCTTTTTCGCGACTTTTTGTATGAGCTGGCGCGGTGTCGTAAATGTCGTTTTAGACCGTAACAATCGTAAATTTGGTAGTATCTATATTCCAACTTGCACCACAGTACTCGTAATTAAAACTGGAACCTCAAATGGGTAACTATTATGTAACCGCCCCTAAAATTGTGACTTTGATGTATAAGAAACTTTATTTGACAAATCGATAGTTGCTGTTACGTAGCTTGTACCAGTAATGGTTACTTGTAGCTGTATATGATTTGTAGGTAGCTTTCCTAGTATTGGAAACGTCGTAGTTACTTTTGGGACGACCTTAACGTTTTAAGAACTGAAGGTGGGTAACGATGATGGCGGCGACTAATTCATGATACTGCAATAGGGCTTTAAAGTTGAAATTACTTTGAAGTAGTATTTATAGTTGCCGCGACGTTATAGGCACTTTCACTACCTCCTTCAAAATTGTAGAACCTTATAAGTAATATTTGTTAACAACATTTCCGTTACCTGTAGAACCCAATATCACTTTGTACGGTTAATATAAAGTGGGTATCACCTCTTACATTCACAGTATTGATAAAACTGCATGCTGTGCATTGCTGTGCTACTTTTGGCAGAGCGGCTTTAAAAGTAGTGGTTTCTGGTTATAAAGGCAAGATTGGTCACAAAAAGGAACATTTTATCAACATTCTACGAGATTTTATGGAAAATCAGAGCTCTTACAGATAACTAACTCTAAGGTGACTGTTGTGTTCTGAAGCTATTTCATTTTCTTCTATATTTCATTAAAAGACGTAAACAACGTGTGCGACACCGAACGGTCACTTAAAGAAAATGTGAGATTAAAAATTAGAGAGGCTAAAGTTCTAAATAGAACCTTGAAGTGGTAATGGGAACCTGAATAAGTATAGTAATATTGAAAATTATTATTTTCATCTAGCTTGGCTATGGAATAGTTCCTAATTTATGAATGCACATATAAGTCACTTAAAAAAACGAATGTCAAGTTTGACGTACAAGTGTAAATACAGTTTCATTCATAAATTAGGCTTCAAATCTCCGCAATACCCCATTTTTATTGGAAAACGTACAACGTCATTCTTAAAAAACATGGAAGGTTCACGTCAATATGGCTTAAAAAATATATTATCGTTTGTGCACCGAACATAATGAATATATACTTAACAATTAGTTTTAACTTTCAAATAACTATAGACACAGTTTTCTGCATCTAGATTTCATATTCTCGCATGCAGTTAAATATTTGAAAGTCAATATTTTAATTAAACATTCAATTTTGAATGGCGCTTGGCATAATTTGGACATATCATCATGTTTGACATTAAACTTCCATTCGTTTTAATTTTGTTATTAGAGCCATCGGGACAGATCACAGATTGTTTCCTCTAATATATAACAATATAACAAAATCACTTGCAAGACAAAGCAACCAATACTTATCTAAAACGGTTGTAAGGTTCCGTGATAGTCGCTGCTACCAAGCCGCAACGTTGCCGCTGCGTAACCACAACGTCACTGCAACGTAGCCGCACAGATTCAAGAAACGTCGCTTACACCTTAGCGCTCCCAAAAGTTATTCCTCATTTTGGTCGCGTGTAGGTAATGGAAACGGTCCTATTACGTTCCTGTGATTAGTGACAAAACACTTTAAAGTCCCTAACGTCGGTCGGCGGTACATTCCAGCGACTAATTGTGCTAGTTGGGATTGGTACAAATGTTTTGTAGCTAGCAACTGAAACATTTTATTTATGGGGCGTGTTGTAATAATTACGATTGTGTCCTTTTAGTTAGTAGTAAATATCTTATCATTTATTACTATTCGTATGAGTGTGAGCCTTTAAATATGTAAATTAACTGCTAAAATATAATACTTTCCAAATATTTCTAAAATTGAACCGAACCCATAGTTAATTGGGGGATCGGGAGTTGTTTTTAAAATCCTGGGAGTTTGAGCAGGCCGTTGGCGACCAATATCGTGCGTGGGCTTATGTAATTTTGAGGTATTACTTGTGGTAATTAATATTATGTGGACTAATACAGTTGATGAAGCAATAAGGTCTGTAATAAGTACTAATCCTTGAGTAGCTTTGCAATGGAGGCTGTATGTAGTTTTATTGTGCAGCCGAGTTGAACACTTTTTCTTGTTGGTATTGCTTCTGATTGTAGAGAACTTTGTTCTTTGGGTCGTTACGCATTGTTTCATTGTTGGGTTAGTGCCCACTTGGAACCGCCTTAGTGTGGCGTGGTGATCAATAACCCTTAACCTGATAAACAATTATCGGTGATCTGCATCGCCAGGAATGCTCATCTCCCACAAATGATTTGTGATTTAGGTCTTCTGCAGAGGCGGCAACAACAAATGGATATCACACTAAGTTTTACTAATCGGTCTAGTTATCATTCGGCTAGATGCGGTAAGCATCCGTGTTGCAGGATTATACAGGCACATAATCGGCCGTGCACTAAAATTTATTCCCGAACGAGATACTCTGCTAGACGCTACGTGGGAAGCCGCAAACCCCCTGTAAGTACTATGATAACGAACACTGATTGCCAAATGTCGTACTGTGTGCTTATTTTTGCTTACATGTCTGATTGTGGAATTTGGCTGGTTTCGTGTTTGCGAACGAGTGCGTGTGACTACACGCCACATGAAAGGGCCCAGTGCTTGCCCCGCTCTCCCCCAGTGTTGTGTTTCTGGCCTACAACCTTTAGACCGAAGAGGCGTTATCGAATTTTTAGTAAGTCGCAAACCTGTAAATTTATGCATGAGAACCGATCTAAATTCGGGAATAAATAAATAAGCTCGAAACCCTCAATCCACGTACCTATAAGCTGACTAAAAATATTGTTTATAAGAAAACCATTAACAAGAAAGCCGAAGTTTCAAGACGCTGAGGCTTAGATTCGAATTATGTGACGGGGTTAATAGAATATGTGATAATAGTGTCAGAAAGTAAGTTATAAAAACTTGTGTTACTATATGTTAAGGTTATCCTGGAGTCATTCATATCTAAACCTAAAATGCTAAAATTAAAAGTTTATTTCCCTCTTCGAAAGTCAATTCAGAGACATTATTTATAACTTTTTTCACACATTGCCACTAGCCGTTAAGTGAAGAACACTTCTTTACTCAACGCACCAGCACCTTTCGCTAATTCAAGTGGTGCTGACGCTACAGGTTTTAATATAAATGATGGAGGCGCCGCTGCGATCTAGAACAAGTACACGCCGCTCCGATAGATAGTTTGGAGTGCCAAAAAATTTACTATCAATAAATTCTGACATTGATAAATATTTTTTATTGAGTTTTATAAATGCATAACTCATGAAATATCCTCACAGTCCTCCTTCTCTCTCGAACTACGCATATGCGTCCAACATAAAGGTGCATCAAAGAGACCGCGCGCGATCCTCGTTATGTCAGCAGCGGCTGGGCGGTTGGCGATGACCAATTTAATTTAGCGTTCCGTATACAAACAGGGCTCGTAAAAATTGATGGATGCGGTTTTTGACGTCGAATTAATTTCGCTAACTAGCGCCCATCAATAATAGCTGGCGAGTGTCCCGTTCTGGGAATGCTAGCTGAGGTAATCTCGTGATTTCACGGCGAATTCCTTCGGGTTGCGCAACCGTTGCGAGGAGTGGACCGCGGAATGGAGTTTTGTAAACGAGAACGATTCCCTGACGATAAGTGTAGCCATTAGAAATTCTAATATGTACTTGATAGAAATTTGCATTAGTTTATTAGCAATTATTGGTCGTAGACTATTCTAGATTAGTCTAAGGAACATTCTATGTAATCAACCGCTGAGTTACTTCCTTAATCAAAGAAATTTGTGAAACTCAGAACATTATTTTGTTGAAAATGCACCAGGGGGCGTTAACTATTGTTCCCAGTATTTTGTTTTGGAAGCTCTGTAGAAATCCATATTATAATTCCTTGCTATGGCCATAGCTGTATGCCATATGTCCATGTAGGTTTAATGGTTACTTTGTTCACTAGTAGTTTGTTTTCCATTGTTAATATTTGTGATCAGCCAATATATTTATCTAAACTTTAGTCTGTGTTGCTTACTTTTTTCCAGGCCAAGCGGCTCTCCATATCTATGTATTCCGAGATAACTTGTGCTATCTGCCTGATTCACCTAGCGAGCGTTAATTTGGACTGGGAGATGAATATCTCTGTTTAATGTGAACTCTACTTGTACCGATGTTAATTCATCTACCTTAACCTTCAATTTCAATATTTAAAATGGCCGTAATTTAGCTGACATTCCTTAAGACGTTTATTTTGCATCTTTTTAAACAATTATGCTGTTTTGTAAAAAGATACATGAGTGGAAAGGATGTCATTGAAAAACGCACGTGAAAGATGGACACGATTGTTAACCAGTGTTCCATTCTCATAAGTTTATCAATGGCTTTTCCATACTTATGCTATATACTATTGTACCTATGATGGCTTCACATTAAACAGAAAATAAGTTTTTTTTGTAAATTTGACATTATTAAAAAAAATTAATTTGTGAAAAGAAATTGAAATGTGTCAAAAAAAACAATTATCAGTTTGAACCAATTAGTAATTAGTATGATGGTGACTTGACATTAGAGTGCAAAAAGTGTCGACATAAGAGTGTAGAAAGCGATTACTTTCTCTCGAAAAAAAAACAATTAAAGTAGTAAACAAATTGTATTTATGAAGATATGCCAACTATCTGACTTTGAAGAAGAAACTCAAGTACTTAAAGTACGTAGCCATTTCTACAACCGAAAGGAACTTGTTTCTTGCTAAATGCAGCAGATCAAATATCACAGTACAAGAAACTATCTTCCGATATCCAATTCCACTGTCGTCGTAAAAAATCATTATTACAATGTGATATGCGCTATATACAAAAGCAGGACGACCACGTGAATAAACGTGAGGTATTCCAAAAACTACAACTATCAACAGGAAATTTAAATTTAAGAACTGGGCTGCATTTGACGAAAACTATTAAACTTATAATAGATCTTGATAAAGTTCTAAATGACGGTGCAAATAGTATAAAAACATTTACTCTGATGACAGTGTCTCGTGTTCAATACCGGTTGATTACAAACAGGTTCAAGACATACACCTTGAAGCTTGCAGTCAGTAGAGTAGGAAACAATAAATATCCAGGCAGGGATATGATTATGACATAGGTTCTAAAATCACTTTCTGAGAACTTTGTGAAACCTGAAAGACCAGAAAATGGCCGGAACATTTGATCACTTCGATAACAGTCCAATCGCATAAAAAGGGCAAAAGAATTAACTGTGACGACCATCGCTTGCTTGCCCTGATTACACACATTCGCAAAATTATGATCTACATTATACATTCGCGTTTAGAGTCCTAGTTATCACCAGAACAAACAGGATTTGTGAAAAACAAGGTTACTCGAGAGCAAATACTTACTTTACGGCAGATTATTAAAAAACCGAAGGAATACTACGTGCCTACTTATTCCTGCTTTGTGGATTACACCAAAGCATTTAACAATGTGAAATAGAGTCAACTGTGGAGTGTATAATGATGAGTGTTTCTGTTCACTTGGTTGGTGTCAAGTCTTTGTATGAAACGTCATTAGCTAAAGTTAAAATCGATATCAAAGTGTCGGCCAGACGTATCATGAATCTTCCATTCATATTATGAGAATTGTTCTAGACCAATGGCAATATAAGGGGGAGAAGGAGAATCAACTCGCAGGCGTTTCAGACATTCAACAAATACATTAGTACGAAGTAGTCAACAGCTTCCTATACGAGATGAGTCAAAAGGTATGGTCCAAACTTAACGGTGTTTAATGCTACAAGAAACAACACATGTTAATAAACCCAGGTCTTATGTCCAACCGTCATTTACTTACAGAAGATTTCTTTGTTTTTATCATGGTTCTGTTAAATGAACGACACGTATATGGAAATCCTCAGACATCACTAGAAACACTAAGAGTAACCTCGTCCATTCTCTTGTATTTTCTGTATTTAGATATGCGTGTGCAACTTGGACAATGCATACGGCAGATCGTCGACAAATCGACGCTTTTGAAATGTGGTGCTGGAGAAGAATGTTGAGAGTCCCTTGGACAGCTAATCGCCCGAACATCTCTCATTAAAATTAAACCTAAACAAAGACTCTCAATAACGGTTTATGTCAGCATCCTTAAGATTTTTGAGCTCACTAGACGCAGCGATAACATGGAAAATTGATTGTCCAGGGAAATATCGAGGAAAAACGCCGACCCGGCAGATCACCTACGCGATAGATTGGTACGGTTGAGCATTTGCTTGTCACCGGAATAGAATAGGTTGTGAGACAAACAGCAGACAGAGTACAATGGAGATACAAAGTGAAGAACATAAGTCAACAATTGGACACATAACCATAATCACTTTTGTTTGACAAAACAAATAGGTGGAAGAAGGTGGAGTCATAAAAAATACTTTTAGTAGGGAGAACTTGCAACCATTAAAATATATTTCGGTTATTATTTGCACCTTCTTCAGTTAATATTGTGAACAGTTGTATTTTAAAATAGTTGTGAAGTATATCCAGCCGTATTAATTTAAATTCCAATAAAAATATTGCAGAAAATTGCTACATAACCTAAAGTATGAAAACATTTACAAGTGTCTATAATTGTAATAGAAAGAGTAACTGCAAAAATAACCCACTTCAATTTGTGATTTGGTCATGAGCATATCGTTGCCATTTTGCTGTGTACGTTTTCCGTAACTACTAATGATGACAGCTGTCGAAATACGTATTTAGCAGTTGTTAAATATTTGTGTGGTGAGGGGTTTTAACGAATTTGTAATAAAACTGAAGTTTTTAGTTTTCCAATTACAATTAATACAATAAAAAAATTCGCGACCGACTTAAAGTAAACATTACAGCTTGTAATCTGTGGTATATCTATAGTAGGAGCACCAAAATGATTTGTTGAAATTGATTGTCTGTTTTATCAGTAATTAGTTATAAATATAATGGCAGGGAGTAATTTTTATGTTTATGCAAAATAGAATTAATGACCTTATTACCAGAAGTTTAAAAGAAGTTATTTCTTTTCTGTGGGAGAATTATTTGAATTATAAATGAGGTATAAATTTTATATAATTTTTATTTACGAACAACTTCCGATTATTTCTGGAACGCTTCAGGAAACCCTAAACAAACACTGGGATGCGAACAATTAATTACGCAACCGCAACCACTCACAAGCTGCGGTCGGCGAACGAATGTACTACAAGCAGAAATTTATGTGAATCATTTCAAAAAATTAACAGACGAAAGTAAAGTTCAGGTCGCTCCATTAACCTAAAAGGCGGAACGAACGCGATAAAACGCCATTTCGGGCGGTTTATAAATTACAGCTGTCGAGCTGTCAATGGAATTTGAAAAAAATAATCATGGCGGCGAATTTGCGACGAATCGAGCATTTGTTTTCTTTATCGGCTGAAATAATGGAAAAATCTTGTCTGCCTTACTTCAGGCGTTCCTTTACTTCGCGTTATGTACATCTGGAGTGTAAAATTTTTATATTAAAGCATTTAACGGCTACTCCACTATAAATCCGTGTCGCATGAGCTGTGAAAGCGTCCCTGGCGCTGCCTGCAACTATAAACTGTATGTAATGCAGCACTTTATCTTTAGTAATTGCTTTTAATGCACTTCTTCCAACATATGACAAGTTTAGTATTCACGGATATAACATAATGTTTGTTGCAATTTGAAGTGTTGGGGATTAGGATTTAGTTGGGGTAGAATTTTTAATTCAGGTATTAAAATAGTATATTACTTACATAACATGTATAGAGAGTGGTGTATTTCGTACGAGAGTGAATTTGGCGCACGAAAAGCCAGCTGAGTGCAGAAATCACAGGAGTAGTACATGACCGACACTTTCAAGCGATTTTTGCACACTGTTTTTCCTAAGACACAAACAATGATTTATTTTCTTGTGTTAGTGTCTGATGTTGAAAGTTAGCTGCAAACTAGGTGACATTATATACGAAATTTTTCATAGACAGTGAAGTCGTCAATTTTCTAGCCTACTAAATCGTGGGAAATAGACTGCTCCCTTACGCTGTCTTAGAAAAATGCATTTTATAATCGTAATCGTTATAATATAACATTTTCATGAAAGATGGAGTTTATTTAAAATAGTGTACAAGAAAATGAGCAGTGGTAAATTTGTAAAATTGAGAAACTTTACTTAATATGTAGTTCAAGTTCACATGGTTCTGTTTTCTGAATTTAAGCATGGAAATCTCGCTTACAGCCAATCAACTCTCCCCTCTTTATAAAGATGTAGTCCGTCGTCTTAATCAGGCTTACGAACGGAATAAGGGCCATTATAATTTAAGAAAACGATCTATGCGCTTTAGGAACTACCCTTGCCTGCACGTATTTTGCGGCTGACTTTTCGACGAAGCTCTTGGCCGCGTCTGAAAGTACTGAGTTACGTTTCCAAACTATCGCCCTTCCTAAAGCGCATAGATTGTTTTCTTAAATTATAATTGCCCTTATTCCGTTCGTAAGCCTGATTAAGACGACGGACGGGTCTAGGACAACTCGGCGCCGCCATCTCGGCTCCAGCCAACTCGGCGCTAGGCCATCAATAATTACAAAAGTGCCAAACAAAAGTTGTCACGTGACTTCCGTTATCAGTAAAATATTACATTTTTTTAAAATAATTACGAAACATGTATTTAATAGTCAAGGTAGAGACACATTTTACGAAAGAAAGTTTTCTGGCCTTTCCGAAAAATAGCACTTTTTGGATTTACACAATTTCGAAAAACGCCATTTTCTAACTAAATAAAGTGCCTTTTATGTGACAAATATTTCTTTAATGTTTATTTCCCAAATCAAAGAATTTTATTTTTAACAAAGTTTTTTTATTATGAAATAAAAAACTTTGTTAAAAATATTTGTTTTTTCATAGCAGTCTTTGTTAAAAGTAAAATTCTTTGATATGGGACCTAAACATAAGAAAATGTCAGAGATCAAAGTTGGCCGAAGATTTTGAAATTTGGTATAGGTCCCTAGATGTTGATTCTAAACAACTTTTCATAATAAGTTTTTGTCGTATTTGCTACATAAAAGGCACGCTACTCTACAGTAATAGTAGTTTGCATACCAAGGCCCTCAAGTTTAAGTTTGGCAAATATGCCACATGAGGGATAAAAAGGAATACACTATGTTTTATTTGAAATCGAGAAATTGTGAAATTACAACATTTTAACCAACTTTTGTAGGTTATGTTGACGTCGGTTGACGTTTATCTGTGTCGCCTCGCCACCTACAAAAAAGTCGTAAAACAATGGATTACTTTAATGCTAATTTCTCGTATTTTAATTACGATTTCGAGGTACTTTAATACGGATTTCAAATAAAATAGGTTTTTTTTAAACTTCCAAGGCATACTTGATTTTTCAAAACTGAAATGCTGTTAGACCGAGCAGAGCTAAACTCCAAAAAATTAAAATTTAAATCGAGAATTGTTTACCTTTTATAAGAGTTGTTTCATCTATCCGGTGACACACTGTATACAGGGTGTTCGGAAAATACGTGTACAACGAGAAACCACAAGTTCCTTGGCCCAAAATATGATGATCTAACTCAACTTACTTATATACAAAGTTGCTTAGTTTAGCCGCTAGAGGTCTTCAAAAATGATTAGTTTTTCAACTAAGTCGAAAAATTTTTGATACATTTTATTCATTTTTTGGCCATTCGTTTGTACCAGTAAACTATAGCCTTTTGTGGAATAAACCTTTAAAAACATTGTCACAATAAATTATCCATCCATATTTTTTTAAACCCTTGTATAATCACTACCAATGTTTTTTGTGAATAGCTACTTTATTTTAGAAGCTGTAACCTCTCTTACAAAATTTTAGTTGGGTAAACGGTTTAGCCACAAAAAAATATTTTCTACAAGCCTGAATCAGTAGGTAATTGTAACTTAACACTAGGCTTGTAGGGATTTAGAAAATATTTTTTGTGGCTAAACCGTTCACCCAACTTAGCTTATAAATTAAAGTAACTATTTAGAAAAAAAAATTTAGTGATTACACAGGGGGTTGAAACATTTAAAAAGGTTAATCATTTTAAATCATCATATTTTGGGCAAAGGAACTTGTGGTCTTCCGTTGTACACGTATTTTTCGGACACCCTGTATACAGGGTGATGCTTAAGTTGATTCTTTCCTTTTACCAGGATATAAAGCTAAAAAAGTAAGCTATTTTTTCATTTACCACTTTTGCGAAATATCAAAACTAACGGAGGTACAGGGTGTTAAAGTTTCAAATTAAGAACTAAAATTACTTACCAAACATTTAGCTAAACTTAATCTAACTTAAATGATATGTTCAAAATTATCAGCATTCGCTTCTACATACACGTCCCGCGTATCAGAGGGATGCGGCAGCGGCATTTTGACGACACTCCCAGTAAATAATAAGCATATTCACTCCTTCATTATTTTCATAAACAATAGCCATTATTGTAGCAATAACATTAAGAAAATTACAATGGGAAACTAGTTGAGAGGTCATTGCTTGACAACAGAGATAAACAAAAATAAAATTGTCCAGCCGCCTTTGCGCCAAAGTTTAGTTTTTAATTTGAAACTTTAACACCCTGTACCTCATTTAGTTTTGATATTTCGGAAAAGTGGCAAATGAAAAAAAAAGCTTATTTTTTTAGCTTTATATCCTGGTAAAAGGAAAGAATCAACTTAAAAATCACCAAGTATATACAGTGTGTCCCCGGATAGGTGAAACGACTCTTTTAAAGGTAAAAAATTCTAGATTTAAATTTTTATTTTTTGGGGTTCAGCCCTGCTTGTTTAAAGGCGAATTTCTAACAGCATTTTAGTTTTGAAAAATCAAGTATGCTTTAGAAGTTTTCAAAAAACCTATTTTACTGTAGAGTAGCGTGTCTTTTATGTAGCAAATACGACAAAAAGTTATTAAGAAAAGTTGTTTAAAATCAACATCTAGGCTGGTATACCAAAGTTCAAAATCTTCGTCCAACTTTGATCTCTTACATCTTCTTTTATGTTTAGGTGCCATATCACATAATTTTACTTTTAACAAAGACTGCTATGGAAAAACAAGTATTTTTTACAACGTTTTTTATTTCATAATAAAAAAACTTTGTTAAAAATTAAATTCTTTGATTTGGGAAATAAACATTAAATAAATATTCGTCACATAAGGGGCACTTTACTTAGTTAGAAAATGGCGTTTTTCGAAATTGTGTAAATGCAAAAAGTGCTATTTTTCAGAAATTAAGCAAAATTTCAATAAGATTTTTTATTGTGTGTTAGTTTTAGCTGACTGAACAATCTCAAAGCCAGAAAACTTTTTTTTCGTAAAATGTGTCTCTATCTTGCTAGTAAATCCATGTTTCGTAATTATTTAAAAAAAAGTAAAATTTTACTCATGACGGAAGTCACGTGACAACTTTTGTTTGGTCCCTTTGTAATCACTTTGCAACCACCTCTGGGCGTCAGTGTTTGATTTTCCAAGAAATTCTAAATATTTTTTTTTTATTTGATGCCAGCTTGTTGGCGATCACTTTATTGATTATTGGTTTATAATAATTTTATTACGTAGTGCACGCTATAGTTTGCGAATTTGAATTCGGCGCCGAGATGGCCTAGCGCCGAGTTGGCTGGCGCCGAGATGGCTCCGCGCCGAGTTGTCCCGGCGCCGAGCTGGCCCCGCGCCGAGATGCCGGCGCCGAAGTGGCGGCGCCGAAATGGCGGCGCCGAGTTGTCCGGCTTCGAGTTGAGGTCACGGGCTCTGTCACTTATAGATTTGAACTGCAGGAATTTAAGCTTGTGAAGATTTAAAACAGAGTCATTGCTACGTTGATGATGATTAATTTCTTGCGTCTCACTTTTGAGTGTGTTGCTTGTCGACCGTGACCTAAATTAAATTATTAATCTTTTATTGATTGAGGAAGTACATTTTCAACTTCTCAACTAATTTAATTTTGACTTCTAAATAATAACCTTGGGTAGGGCTCGTAATATGTATTATTAGTAGATAATAAGCGATTTATCTTGTGTTCCACTTCTGAATGGTTCCTTCTGTGGTATTTAAGATGGTGTAACACTTTGGTGTACCCCCTCAATTAATTGACTACCGTGAGTTACATCACTTCCGAATGATGGCGTTCTCTAGAGGTTTTTATCCAATTTTTTAAGAACCTCACTGGGACTGGGAATCGAACTCGCTCCCCTTAGATCAGTGTTTAAGATGCTTACCATTGAGCTACCAGCCCCAGCTAATGGCTTCACATTATACGCCCAGTGAGAAAACCAAAATCTCGGATTTGGTGTGATAAATTACCAGCTTAAACGCATTAAGACTTTTAAGCTGCAATGAAACAGAATAAGGAAAAGAAGCACTATTTCTGTGCGTTCTCATAGCCTACTATATCTTAGAAAATTATTACATTCGTTTGTTTGTTTTTAATGGACAAGGTTGAGGCATGCGGAGTACCAGGTAAAGTACGTTTTTTTCCTATAAAAATTTTCAAGGTCAAGATAAAATTCGCATAACTGCTTTTTTTAAATTATTAGAACATTTATTTTCCTCAGGTTTTTCTGTAAACGACTTGTGTTATTTTGACATTTAAAATTAAATTGTCAGCTTTTCTTTTTTTAAATAAATACGCGTAAAAACAAAATCTTTTAAAATTAAATGTAAAAGAAGGAATTCTGAGGTGTGCAAAGGAACTCTTGGATCTGCAGCCTAACATGCCAGAAGAAGTTTACGAAAGATTACCTAAAAACAAAACTCCTTTAATGCCACATTTTAAATTCCCCAAAAATTATAAGTCCTAAAAAGTTACTAAAACAAATTCTACCAACATATTTAAAAAAAAAAGCCAAGTAATGCCAACATAAACCCTATATTCTTTGACCTTCAAAATTTTTATAGGAAAAAAACGTACTTTACATTAGTCACCGACTGCTTTGGTCATATGGTCAAAGTCCTATTTAAAATTTTGTCGAGACTAAGCAGTTCCAACCCTAGTAAGGAATCTTTTACATGCTATACATCGTAGTAACATAGAATCCATGGCTTTACATGAATTCTGAATGATGGCATTCTGTAGAGCTTTTCAACTGCATTTTTTTTTAAAACCTTATCAGGATCAGGTATCGAACTCTTGGCCATTAGATCAGTAGCCAGAATGCGTAACCACTCAGCTATGTACCCCGGCAAAATCATTACATTTGCTCTCTTAATTACTTTGATTTAGAAACTACGATCAAAGAACAATTCTCTATCATTTAATAGTTAATCAGATCACTTGATTGAATGCCTTACTAGATAAAACTTCTATTATTTGAAATCGGCAGTGAAGTACACCGAAATCGTCATTAAAATACGAGAAATCGGCAGTGAAGTAATCCATTGTTTTACGACCTTTTTGTAGGTGGCGAGGCGACAGATAAACGTCAATCGACCGAACATAACCTACAAAAGTTGGTTAAAATGTTGTAATTTCACGATTCCTCGATTTCAAATAAAACATAGTGTACACCTCGGCACTGAAGTTCCTTTTTATCCCTCATGTGGTTTATTTGCCTTGGCCCTACGGGCCTCGGCAACTAAATCCACATTCGTGATAAAAAGTTATACTTCAGTGCCTTGGTATACAAACTACTATTCTTTTTACATTTAACCGTTTTCTCTGTATCAATATGTCAACCAAATTATTTTTTAGACGACCACGTATGAAAGTAACATTATCGCGACAGCAGTCTACTACAGTAAGTTGACAATTTCATACACTATCACGACATTATATCGTGCTAGTCATATCGTAACGGCACAAAGTTATTCAAATCACGGCCTGCTTAATTGTGTGACAAACGTCACTTTGACGGTTGTCACACAATTCAGCAGACCGTGATTTAAATAATCCAGACGCTTTTGCTTTATTCGTTGCTCTGCTTCCAACAAGTTCTAATTTTTTATAATTGTACCAATAATAATATAACGATCAATTTTGCAAACGAAATAAAACAATTCTTAAAAATAGAATTTACTTTGAGTGGTCGTCTAAAAAATAGACGCTTCGCTACGCCCTCGTTTGTCTAATCAACACTCGCACGATATTTGCTACTTTCGACGCTTGTCATGAAAGTAACTATATCGAAGCTTGATTATACCACGAAGTGTGCAGGAAAAAAGTCAGCTCTCTATTTACATTAAAATGAACGAATTAATTTCCATAAAATATAAGTAATAGTAGTAGTTCAAACACAAATTTGTTGATGTTACTTGGGTTGCCTAAATAACCAATTGAGTGATACGTATTTAAGTGGCGTGTAACAGGTATAATTTAGCCGTTTTATGTTTCAGGATATTACTTTTATTGTTATTTCCTACCATAAAGCTACCAATTAGACGCAGTTGTACTAGGCCATTGCTATTGTCGATGAATACATTCAGCAATTTTAGCAGAAATTTCTAAATGTGAAATATAATGTAAACCTTTACGTAACTTATCTGTAAGAAGGTAGGTGGTTGAAACAAGTTTTCAAATTGACAAAATGTAATTTAATAGTTAGAAACGTACCGCGAACGCAATAATTCATTTCGTGAATATTAACCCGCATTGAACGTAGCTTCTCGATTGAGCGTTACTTGTAATTTGTTAAACATTTAAATTATGCGAACATTATGAAATTTATAGTTACCCTTAACATATAATAGTTTTCAAAGGCTTCCCCTTATATTCGAAAATATAATTCCACACTTAATTCAACGAAATTTCGGTTAGAATCTTTCGAAAGAATTGCTCTTTCGTGCCTGCTATACACGTCAGCATCGCTGAACGTAATTTGCCTTTTATCGCGAGTTTGTTTTATTTGCTTGCTATAATTCCTTTCGCTTCCCACGACAATACGTAGCTCCTAGCAATTTGTTTGCTCTCGCAGTTTTCCTCCAGCCTTCAATTATTATTTACATTATAAAATTATGCTCGCTTTTACATGCAAAATTATTAACCCTCCTCCAACTCATTTTTTATTACTGTCGTCAATATTGTTTTTGTGTTTGACATTCATGTTGAAGATGTTTACTTGTTGATTGCATACAGGCTGTGAAATTTGGCACTGTCTAGTTCTGCGTACTGAATCTGCATGTTAGTTTTTGTAATTTTTATATTTGGAGTAATCGGTATCTAGCTTTCATTTAAATTTGTACCTAATAGGAATATGGGTTTATTGTTGACAGTAGCTAAAGTAAACGTATCTGTCCAGTCTATCATCGTTAGATATTTTCATAAACTCTGACAGCTGACAAGAGTGAAATTTTATGATCGCTTGTTTCTAAGATAAGGCTAAATTGCAATATTCCCCAGTAGTACACCTTATTGATTACAGGCTTCATTCAATTTAGGAAGCCTTCCACGTCATATGACTTGCTAGATTTGATACATGCCAGAGTAATAATTTATTATTATTTAAACATTGAGATTCACAGTATGTGCTATCCAAAAGCAACAGCGTAACTAGTAACTGTAATTTGCACTCTTTAACTTTTAGTGTTTGTCACCATCTGTTTATCAAATGTGACAGTTACCTATATGTTTTTGAATATGTGTATAAACGTGTATTTGCAATTGTCCCGTATGCTTTGTCTGAAAGCTGTTTCAGAAAATATCAAATTTAGCTCCCATTAAGAGTGTTTTCAAAAAATATTTTTTATTATGAAAACAACAATTACTCACTAAAATGAAAGCACACAAACTAATTAGGGTAAAAATTTTCAGAGTCTTCGTAGTCAGTATTTTCCAAGCCAATAGTGTAATTTATCCGAATTAAGGGAAGTATACAATTCCCCAGCCATTTTGAAGAATGCAACGATCGGATCTAATGCTTGAGATCGACATATATTTATAAATCTATATTTGGCTAAATACGATGGGAATTACATACATTTACTACGTAAATTTAAAATTAATTTATTGGAGCTGGTAAATAGTGTCCATAAATATACCTATTTAAAAAAAATACATTGAGCTGACACCATTTGCGTCATAAAATTTCCAGTTTACCCATATATTTCGAAAAATTTCCTTCTAAAATTCTATTTTTAGGTTGTGTTCGCAACATGTATAACATCTACCATTCAACAGTTACTAACTTAACCTTAAAAGGAACCGATACTTTCGTGAGTAGATGTAATGAGCGAACGTAGGTTGAGCAGACAACCAAATCTAGGCTTAGATTGCGTGGACGCGAACGTCAACTACCCCAGCCCTGTGACAGAGGTCACCTCAAAACAGGCCAGGTACGGGCAATTTGATCAACTTTGGTTAGGTCATTAAGGATAGTTGCAAAACACAATATAAGAACTAGAAATATCCTAACAACGACGAGGCATTCCGCCATTTTGTTAACGTGCACACACTTCCGGCTATTTCGTACTCTCATCGCATGACGCGAGAACGTTGTATGTGTCCCTAAAACGAAAAGGATGTCTGCATTACGCGTGCACTGTAAGCGGAAGAGATTTCCCCCCACCTGTCATACCCCTTTCTTACCTCATCACTATGAATCTTTCAAAAATCACTATTCGCGACATAATTAACGTTGGTCAAAGTTAGTGCCTCAGCCACTTCCGCACTCAAAATGTGTTAAATGGGAAAAAGAAATGTGTGTTAACTACTTACTACCCAAAAATTACGTGTTTTTAAGGCGGAGTTAAACTTAATATTAGCTGCTGCTTTCGATTACACCACTTACTAACTCCAAAGGGTATTCATGGCATTCAGTCTAGCTAAGAGACTGAGGTTAGATGGTGGTTGTTTTCTTCAATATGTATACTTTGTTCAAAGACGATTTATCCATCCATGTCTTCTTACGTTTGCTAGTTACGATACTATGACTATGCTTGCTAACAAACGTCTAACATGTAGTTTGGATTACGCTCTGTGTTCAGTTCAATGCTTCGTTGAATTTGTAGCTTACCACACTGCTGTATACTCGCCAGGTACTGTTTTCGTGTAGTTACTGAATGAAATTCTATCACCGCCAATGACAGAATGACAGGGGTCGTTTATAATGTTCTCTGAATGTCAGATTTAGGCAGTGGTCTAATTATGACATGTTTTATCGGATTTTTTCAATTGTCTCGGGTGTTTATTACGCGAAGTTTCGGGTTTTTTTTATTTACTCCCGTCCTCAGGTATTCCTGGTTAGTCCATGTCATCTTCTATCAAAGTTTCTGTTAACAATAACATCTCCACTAGCGGCAAAAACAACATCCGCCGTGAAAAATACTGAACACTTTGTAGACAAGATCAAACCAACTCGCATAGCTCCGAATGACATCACGGTGGAGCTTTGACATAGTAAGCCTTTTCAGAAATGATGACGCACTAGCAATAATCAGAAACAGGCTGGAATTTGATGACACACCTGCCGAACGCACAGATCTACAGGTAGATACAATAATGGAGCTGTTAACGATCTGCATTAGAACCACATACTTCCAAGCAGACTAGCAGTTCTATCAACAAGAGTTCGGAGTGGCCATGGAGTCTCCACACTCTCCAGAGGTTAGTAACATCTACATGAAAGACTTTGAAGAACGATTTATATCTCAATATGGGAACAATCCTAGAGTATGGCTGCGATACATAGATGATACGTTCGTAATATGGCCCCATGGAAGAGAGACACTGGACGGCTTCCTGGAACATCTCAATAATCAAGCCCAATCAATTAAATTCACGGTGGAAATAGAATCGGAAGGAAAACTCCCATACTTAGACGTACTAGTCCAGAAGAATGGTGACACGGTACAAACAAAGGTATATCGAAAACCAACCCATACGGAAGATACCTACACTACGATTCTAACCACCACAATAGCGTAAAACGGGACGTCGCGAGATGCCTATATAGCCGAGCCAAGACCATATGCTCGGAGGAAGAAGACCTTAAACGGGAAATTAAGATAATCACAGAAATTCTGCAAGCTAATGGCTACCCAAAAAGAACTCTAAACCATACGCTAAAAGAGATGGACAGAGAATGCAACACCGGCAGAGAATGAGAAAACGGAACGACAACCACGGTCGTTATACCATACATCCGAAGAGTTTCTAACAAACTCAGAAGAATCGGAAACAGATTCAACATAAGAACTGCTTTCAAGTACATAACAACTCTGAGAGGCATGATGACGCATACCAAGCCTCAGAACGAAGATCAGAGTTCAAAGAACTATATCTACAGCGTATCGTGCGAGTGTGGAAGACAATACATACGGGAAACAAAACGACCCCTACGAGTGAGGTTATCGGAACATAGGAAAGATATTAGAAAGGACGAAACCATCAAATACAAGATTGCAGAACACGTCTGGAACGAAGATCACCACATACAATGGGATAACGGATCAGTTTTAGCTAAAGAATAAAACAAGTTCCGTAGAAAGCTGAAAGAAGCTGCATACATAGCGCTGGTTAGAAGAACCAATTAGCCAAGCTGTAGCCATCTTTATTTGTACTGGGCTATTTTTTTTTTGATAGTGAAGATTCCTAGTTCATTTCTAATATTTTAGTTTAATATTCTATCAATTCTAGTACGTCCTTTTACTCTTCTTAGGAATTTCCCTTGCGTTTTCTCTGTATTGTCCCGCAAATAGATTGGAATCTATTTATTTTTTGCGTCACATCTCGATTGTAGTTATAAGAGATTTCACAGCCCAAGTATCTAAAATAACTTACTTGTTCAAGAATGTTTCCGTTTATTACTATTTTAGACCTTCCAGGAGACTTTCCTTTAAGTTCCATTTTGGCTTTGTCTACGGATATTAGGCAGTTGTATTCTTGCGAAATGATATGTAGTTTATAGACCGCATTTTGTAAGTCATTTTCTGAAGTTCTTAAGATGGCTTGATCGTCGGCAAAGAGAATTGTGTTGACCGAGTTGTTCCTTGCGAGGGGAATTCCTGTTGGTGCTTGTTTTTTTCATTCTTTGACCATATCGTCCAAGTAAAGATTAAATAGAACAGCACCCCTTGTCTTACGCCTGTGTTAATTGAAATGTATTCGTCACTGACTTCGTCATCATTTCTCACAATATAAGCTTTTAACAGCTTTGATCAAGTGTAATGAGAGTCCCTTGTTTCTAATATTAGCCAAAATTTGTTTCGTTTAACCCTATCGAACGCTTTTACGAAATCTATGAATGCGATATGTTTCAGCATTGAATTCTCTTCTCTTTTTGATTATTAATTTCAATGTAAGTATACCATCTATGCACGATCGGCCTTTTCGGAAACCACATTTTTTTTCTGCCAGGATTGTTTCATCTATAGGGTGTATTCGAGCTGTTAGAATGCTTGCATATCGTTTGTATGCTGAAGTGAGACAACTGATACATCTATTGTTGCTACGGTCACTTCTATTTCCTTTTTAAATATAGTTATCACCTTAGCAGTTTTCCATTCTTCCAATATTTCATGGGTTTTCAGGCAAATTTTAATTAAGTTGAGTAGTCTGAGTTTTAGTAGTATTCCACCATGCTTCAGTAGTTCCATATTGATTCCATCGACCCCTGTTGCTCTTCTATTTTGGGGTTTTCTTAAAGCTTCATGTAGTTCTTGTATAATTATGTGATCTATACTATTATCTATTACTGTTTCTTCTCGTGTTTCTGTGTCTGTCGGGTCGTAATAAAGATCTGTATAATATTATTTCCATTTACTTGTGCCTATGATATTTAGGTTAGCTGTATCTTTCTCTTCTCTGTTTAGGTGTTTTATTACTTTGTAAGCTTATTGTTGGCGACCATGTAGATTTTCTTCGATGTTATTTATATACCCATCTCAATTTCTTCGTTGCGGACTGCGTTTTTTGCAGTGAAGTTTATAACTAAAATATGTAATCGCGGTGGTGACCTAGTGCTAAGAGTAATATACTAACGGGTGTTCATAAACAGTCGTCATCCCAGTTGCTTTGAAAAACAAATGTGATGTCTGTGATTAATTCGTGCAACATAATGAAACGTCATTGAGTACTGTCATAGCGCATTTTTTCTCAATTTTAATAGACATACGTTTCTGAAGTCAAAACCTACTGGATGACGACTGTTTATGAACACCGTTAGTAATCACAGCTATCAGTGGTTCCTGGTTCAAACTCCGGGGTAGGCAAGAGAGTACGTAAGAAGACGTACAAAAATCAGTCCTTCTCAGGACTAACGAAGAACACGTCAGGACGGGAGTAGATAAAACACCTGAGACAGTGGAAAAAGTCCGATAAAACATATCATCATTTATAATAGCTCGTTTCCTGTTCAATATATTATTTCGAATGTAGTCTCTACTGGATCACCTTTCTTGGTATTTTTAAGTGTCGTTCCTGCTAGATGAATAATTTACGATCGGTTTTGCATATTTAGTGTCAACTATTCAAAAACTATTTGGCTATAATCCATACTGGATCAGATTTTATCATTCAAACTCTTCGTAGTTTTTCCAAATGTCAAAGAAACAAGTCTAAACCCAGTACCCTATTTTTTCTCAGAGATATCTTGATCACAATCCACATTCAATCCATCGTTGGATATCGATGACGTTTATTATTAGGTATGTAGATTATACCACTCTCTATAACATCAACCAATGAAAAACCTTAAAAATGCATAGTTACGCATGTACTAACTTTTGATAATATACATAACAACGGTGATAATCATATATTGTTTTGACTAATAACTGATAGTCAAATACCTTCACAAACATCTCGTTATTTTCTGAAAGTACAATCGCCATAGCAACCACACTAACTGTACTTTAAATATTTATAAATAAACTGTTCAAACATTGGTTATTGACTCGTGAAATAATCTAGCGAATGCAAGTGTCTTCTTGATTATCAAATCATTTTTGTTTCCACTCGATATATTGTTTTAGGCAATCACGATTGTCCTTCAGACTCACGTGATTGTTAAACAATTATCTTGTGTAAACACAAATGATCATTTGATATTCAAGCACCTACTAGTTGCATTATATATGATATTTGACATCCAAAATCTGTCCAGATTTCGTATTAGGCTTGCTAATCTGTCACCATTTGATGCTTTCTCACAACTGAAAATTACCGTAGTGCTAATTGATGATTGTTTGTTTTTACGTTAGTGTAAATTGTCTAATATGTACAGTTATCACCAATAGAATCGGGAACACCAAAATAGATCTAGTGACAATATTATATATTTTGGTATAGCTATAACGGTTCCTATGCTGGTAAATTGCAGTTACTTGTAATTTTGGTAATATGTTATGCAAAGTACAAATAAAAGACGATAAGGTTATAATATTAATAATCAAATTTACAAATAGGGAATGTGTACCAATATAAATTAAATTAAAATTTTGTAATGTCGCCACTGTTTGCAGTTACAGTTTGCAATCTATCTGCCGTAAAAGTTAAAAAATTTCTGATATATTTGAAAGATAAGTTGTATTTTTATCTATATTGAACAGTGCGGCAATTGCTCTTATCGTCATTCCTTTCATTAGCCTATAGATTACTCTTATTTTTCGAAATCATTCAAATAAAGGGGCATGGTTTCAATTAACTGATTTTCGAGGTTTTATCACAGCTACAAAAGTGACATTTAATTTAAATGCACAGGTTACTAAGGTATTACCCTAAAAGTTGAGTTTGCATTAGGAAAAAATAGGTGCACCCGTTTTTTCGCGACAACGGTACATTCAATAATTGCTTTGGCCATAACGCATGTATTCGATTTGAAAGCCATTCATTGTCTGATGCCACTAGATTTTATAGCTGTTTAAGGGTAATGATCTACAATAGTTTATTCTTGGACACATTTCCAAAGATGTAGAAGAAATTGGGCTACATCATCTGCCAAAGCTTTATCGTCTTTTGATAGTAGACTATTTTCCGCATCTCTTATTATCCAATCAAATGCCACAATTTTTGAAAATTCAACCAATCAAGTGTTCTTATAGCGGTAAAAAATCAAAATTTTTCCTTGGGATTAAATCAGTTTTTTACCACTGGTATCCATGGTAACCACCAAATATGCTGTTTTAATCAACGTGGTATTTCAAAAACGTGATTTAAACTGCTATTGTGCATCGGTATAAATGTCATATTCATTGCTTGCCGATATTTGGGAAATAGTCTACTAAATGTATTGCGGGGTCATGATTTTGCTCGGAAAATGTTTTACTTAAGATTTGTTGTTTTGTTTTTTGGCAATATCCGTCGACAAACTAACATTGACAAATTTCCTCGCGTTCGACTCGGGAATTTGATCAAGTTAGTTTGTGTTGTGACATTGCTAAAACAAAAAACTTTCTTAAACATTTTTACCGGCAAAATCATTTGCCCTTAATACATTATTACTGATAATTATATATTTGGTAATCTATTGTAGCATGCCATATATAAATTCCGTGGTCATTAATCAACAAATGTAGCCTTAGATTTGATAGCTGTTAGAACACTAATTGCAGTTACTTCTATGTTTGATAAATATATTGAAGGCCCATTTTGTCACTTTAATGTAAGGTAGTATGTGGATTGTAGAATGTGTTGCAATTCTTCAGAAGGGGAAGGGTTATAAAATGGGCACTTTGTATAGATAATATGTAGTTTAGTTGGTATTATATGCTCTGTCCAGATCGCAATGCATCCTAT
Organism: Agriotes lineatus; assembly: GCA_940337035.1. Taxonomy (NCBI): domain Eukaryota; kingdom Metazoa; phylum Arthropoda; class Insecta; order Coleoptera; family Elateridae; genus Agriotes; species Agriotes lineatus. Next base: position 261,182,090 of record OW679194.1, on the reverse strand, counting down.
TCTTGCATTTACGATAGCTTGATTTATCAGACGTAACGCAGACATACGCAGACATATGCAGATTGATTTCTCCAATATGTCTTTCTTCAGCCTTCTTGCATGCATCATGCATTTTTCACCTCCGTTTATCTCTCTCATTGTTGTTCTGCAAAAATATTGTTATTTTCTGTCGTTTTGCACCAATCTTGAACACTCCTAGCCCGATGAGAGTGTTAATTAATGTTAACCCTTTTACATTCGTGTAAGGGTAATCTGCGCGCGCAAGGTTGCAGCCCTTAGCTTAAAACCAGTTGCAGAGCTCAGCCTCGGCCACTTTCCCCCAGTATTTCACAATACAAACATTTAAAACTACCTAACGCATTTTATGAATGGGTTTAGACCCACAAGGGAAATTATTCCTGGGTCTCCATAACTGTCTACTTAACCAGTGCAACAAACTCAAGTGAAATTATAGTTATTCACAACAGAGAAGATGCAGAACGTTGTCAATATATCTAGTTTTCATCTCCAAAGTGCTGTTCATCCCAAAGTAATACAAACCCTCCACAATATCCCTTTTGGAAATTTCCTTTTCCTTTTAGAGAAATATCAGTTGAGTCTTTTTATATTTTCTTAAATTTCACTTTAATATAGGAATAATTTACGATCAGCTGGTGTTTGACATACTCTCAAACATCAAGTTTATATTCTTGAGTATCCATGCCCAAAATCCGCTTTTGTATCTTTAGAACATTGTTATGATCAGAAAAATGTATTTAGAGAATCATTTCGTACATATTTAAGAGAAACTGCACTTCATATTGCTTTAGGAGGTAAACTCTCGATTTGATACTGCTGAGGCCAATAGATTAATTGTTCTTTACTTTCAGGAATTCGACATGAAATTTCCTTTGACCGTTGTATACGTACTGCTTTGTATAATAAATCTAGGCAGAACAGATGAAGACTCGTCACAATCAGATTGTGCGATAGATTTCACTCCACTTACTCTAACCTGCATAAACACAGAATCACTGTTGAAAACTGTCGAATCAATCTTCCCGGTTATTGAAACAGCAAATGTTTCCGCCACGGAAGTTAAGGCAATAGACATTTCTGGGGATACAGAATCCCACCCATTTCCAGATAGAGATAGAAGCACAATGATATTTAAGAAACTAAGCGTCTTCACCTCCTTAGAGCATCTACGTTTACAAGACAATTATTTACCGCGTTTAATAAGACACAGCTTTAGTTCATTAAAAGAACTGGAAAAGTTAGTTCTGCAGTCTTGCCATATTGCCAGAGTGGCCGTAACCGCATTTCGGAAGTTATCGGCCCTCACAGAACTTGACTTGAGCTCGAATGATATTTCCACTTTTCCAAAGGGTTTGTTCGACGAATTGGTAAGCTTGAAGTTACTGAACTTGTATGATAACCCGTTGAAAGTATTGCCCCAGTATATATTCAATGGTCTCCCTTCCCTCAAGACACTCTCTTTGCGTAAGCTCGGGCTGCAGTATATTCGTTTAAATGGATTCAAGGGAGTTACTGACTTGGATCTCGATCACAATAAATTCCATAAGTTGCCTGCGGGCATGCTTCGAGAGTTTCAGTCCCTGGTTAACTTGGATTTATCTTCAAACTTAATAGAGTTTGCGGAACAAGGAGCATTTATGGGGTTAAGAAATCTGAGCACGTTAAACCTATCCAGAAACAGGTTGACGACTATTCCAGTAGAAGCTTTACATAGCAACAGGGAATTGAAAACGGTCGACTTATCTTTTAACAATATATCTGATATAATAGCTAGAGACTGTCAGCATTTAGATAATGTATTAGTGTTAGACTTATCTGACAGCAACATTTGTAATATAGAAAAAGGATGCTTTCAGAATATGAAAAACCTGAGCTCTTTAAATTTGAACCACAACAACATAACTAATTTGGCGAACAATGTTTTTGGGCGTATGAACCACCTTGGATCTTTGACTTTGCAAGGGAATCACCTCTTCACTATACTACGTGGAACCTTTAAAGGTCTAAAATCGCTGCTGAAACTAAATTTGAACAAAAACGAATTGAAAGTGTTGGAAAATGGTGCCTTCCGCGGCTTGCATAGATTAAATGTATTAAATTTAGATGAAAATAATCTTGAAGATCTGAGTCCAACTCTCTTCAATGGTCTTTATTCTTTAAACAACTTGCACTTAAGACACAATTTATTGACAAGTCTATCTCCTGATGTATTTCGGGAATTAAAGTCCTTAAAGAATTTATATCTAGGCAACAACAAAATTACCGAACTGCCAAATTATAGTTTTAGGGGAACACCTCAACTATCCCTGCTGTCTATAGAACGAAATTTAATAGATACAATAGAAGGGCACGCGTTTGATATGGTTCCTCAGCTGGAATTTGTGTATTTATTTGAAAATCAAATAGACATTATACCGTATTCCTTGTTCACTAAGACAAAGATGCTAAGGTATATCGATTTGTCATCCAATGAATTGAGTGATCTTCCAGGAAACGCTTTTAAACATCAACATGTGCTGCGAGTGCTGGATCTGAGCGATAACCACATTATGTATTTTCTTAATAAAAGCTCCTTTGGGTTAAACAGAGATGTTAATGTCATACTCGAGGGTAATCCCACTGAGAAACATGTAAATGATGTAACTGAAGCATATTCTCTTCTGTCTTGATATCAGAGAATCCTCTTGGAAGGTCTATTATTGTTAGTATATTGTTGTCTTGTAATAAAGATCACTGAAGCTTTTTTCTTCGGGAAAATAAAAAGTAATGCCATAATATTCTTGCTTCGATTATTATAGTTTTAAGAATATTGAAACAAGTTGATGCTTTCCAAAGTTGTACTCCATGAGACCGTATGAGGTTGTGGCTTGAATTGAATTAATCGGTGAGAAGCTATTATAGTAGCACTCTTAACGAAGGTTGCTGATTCTATGATTCTATTGGTAAAATCAGTTGTATAGATTAAATACGGTACTGGCTACGAGTCAAAATCCAAGATGGCAGCTGAATTTGCCATGTTTGTCATCAATATATAGGCACTTCTCATATAAATAAAATGATTAGATGTATTGAATCTCTCAAATTGTGTATTACATATCAGATAAACTTTTATTACACTTCAGACTTACAAGAACAAAAAAAACCTAATTTTAAAGTGTGACCTCTGCCATTAATAAATTAAAAACAAAATGATTTGGCTCCCTTTTCATAATTCTTCATAATCTTCATCTGTATTTTCGACTCCTTCGTCTAGTATTCGCTGTGAACTGTTTTCACGATTTGTTTCTTGACACTGGCCACATAAACTAGTACATTCCAAACCATTTTGCTGCAACTACATTTCAATGCACCACAGCCAGTTTTGGAGTTCCATTGTATTATGCGTAATATACTTTCAGGTGCTGGTGGCAAATAGATTATTTTCGGTACATACATATTATCATGTATAATCCATCCCCAGTCTGTGGGGTTCAAGCCTTCTTGCAATTTTTCCATATACAAATTTGCAGATATACATGGAGACTATGGTCCTTGACAGCTGATTCCGTTGGGGGAAGGTTCTGTGGTTTAACGAAACATTTTACCTTTGATACTTTATCCAAAATATTTTTGTACCGAGGTGTATTTAGTGTATCATCTGGATTTCCACACAAAAAACATCTTTTTTTCAATTTCTTCAGCCTGACTGGGATTAAGGTTATTTGAGCTGAATGATAGTGCAAGTTCACGAAAATATCGATCTTCAACAACACGTTTGAAAACTGATTTCTTTCATCCTGTATACGAATGTATAAAGAATAGACTGTTAGCTAAGTAATTTCCGAGCGAATATCTAATTGATTGATATCATGAACATTATTCTGTTTAGAAAGCTGTTTATCACTTCTGAAAAACAGCTTGTTGTATGCTTGATTACACCAAAAAATCAGCAATACCAATAGATCAGTGTCTTCTCTTATCACTGTTGTATTTCTACTTTTTGAAGATTCCACTGCAGATATAACAATGCCAACTTCAGCATCATCAACTGCATGAATTACTAAACATCCATGTTGTCTCATTTCTTCAGCGATTAGAGTAATTATTTTCTGCTTGTTTCCCATATTAGCGAGAAAACTTTCCTTATTTCCTATGAATGGCATATCTGGTGTGAAGTTCATAGAGGGGGAAATTGCATTTGTTCGACGCACATGGGTCATGTCTTTTACCGTGTATTCTGATGTATAACCATCAAAAACTACAGTTGCTCGCCCATACTTCGCTGTCACAAACGACGTATATGATCTTGCTATACCCCTGAATGTACTGTCTTCATGGCAGGCGATGCAGTAAGGAACCTTCATCGAGCATATAACTTGTATCACCTTCTCCTGCTGTTGCAAATGGCTGAGAATTATTAGCAGCAACATGCGCGACCAATGCCATTGATAGCTGTGGCTTGTCTGCTTTCAACAATACCGTTCGACTTAATAATGCAGGAGGAAGGAAGCACAGTTCATATTTCATTACTTCCGTAAGGTCAATTTATATAATAACGATACATATGAAAGTAATGCAAAAGTATGATGTAAATGGCATGTTTCAGTACATATTAAGTACCTATTTTCAGTGCACACTATCTTTTTTACGGCAATAAATGCAGCAAAATAGAGCAAAAAGGCAAATTCAGCCGTCATCTTGGATGTTGACTGATTTCCCGGGCCGGAATTAATGGGGATTTTGAGTATGTTAAAATATACACTTTTCACAGTATAATGCAAAAAGAATCATTTGTGTTGCAATTTTTCCCAGGTCAATGGTATTTTTACACTATTTTGACTGTACTATTGAGCTAGTAAGCAATAAAGGAAAGTCAATAAAAACGAAGGAGCATACATACGCCAGCAAAAGTTCCCGTGTTACAATTTGGCGCCCAACTTAGAAGCAAAAACCCAGTCGATACAACTTGTTGTCCTAACGTAGGGAAAGAAACATTTTCCTGACAGGATATTCGATGTCTGCATTAGCGATTGCTGCTTCAAAGTATCCAAGGATTAATTCATTTGCAAGTAAACGAATTAGTTTTTTCTGATCCCTAGCAGCTTAGTTAAATGTGCGTTTGTCCTCTGGTAGTCTACTGTTTTTTTCAGATTAGACCATTGGATCAATCTCTTCTGTGGTTATAACGCCTTGAGTAGTTTCTGTATATCTTCTTAAGTTTAAGAAGGCTCTAATTTCTAAATAGTTAGATGACATACCTTTTTTTACGAAAACGTTAATCGTCACGCATAAAGGAGAGTTCTGCTCTAGAAATGGCAAGGCGTAAACCTTAAACGGGGTACATTATATTATTGTCACATCCAGCTAAGAATCTAATACCGAGTGACAAGAAATATTTTCGGAAACCTTCCTTACTGGGTCAGCATGCTGTGAGACAATACATAGTTAAGGTAGTGATACCACCACAACAATATGCTACTTAACTTTGACTAAGAATAGCATTGGAGAGACTATTCAATGAACCAAACTACTTTTTCAAATTAGTTTTCAGTAAATAGCAACAAACTACGCAATTTCTATAGTAACAGAACACTAATATTTACTTTTTCTAATAAAAATCACATTTGTCAAAATATTCACTTGAATACCTTCTAGGAAGATATATCCGCTGATATTTTTTGATTGGTCAAGGACGTCAAATTCTGGATTTTCATTTTACACTTTTTGGCAGACGACAGGGTAATGGAATAGTCAGGGGTAATATAATAAGTAGTACGCTTATTATCTATGGTTTTTTGATGAATATTATGAGTTATAATCCCAAAGCTGAAAATACAACGAGACCAAAGGACGAGTTGTATTTTCTTGCATAGGGATTATAACGAAATGATATTCTTAAAAAATGATAGATTATTAAGAGCACTACGAATTATATTTACGAAGAGAATATAATGATTTAAAATATATACCAGAGAAAACGTAATGCCATTATATTACGTGAGTATCAATGCTAATGATCGATGTTTGTCCCAAACAAACTTTTTGTTGCTTTTTATGCTTAAAACGCACGCCTAACCTAGAAAAATCAAATGACATTTCTAAATTAGTTCATTTGATACCTGAAGCAAAACCAAGTTAGCTCGTACCAAATCGAAAATCGTGAGTCACTATATTGTCAGTATGGTAGAAGGTCCTATTGACCAATGTCCTAAATTTAAGAGATGATGATTGGCTCAAAATTCAAGGAATTGTATTCTCAAAAATATATTTTTATTAGTTTAATAATGAGAGAGTTTCCATTGTTACTTTCAAATTTTTGATTATATATTCATCAATAAAAAAAATTAGTAGCTATAAAAACTTCCAGTTACTTATTGTACAGAAAAATTAGCTATGTTGACATCGTTCTATTTATGTGCAGAAACTACTGCTAAAAGTATTGAAACCTATTATCCATGTATAAGTATATGCAGACAAAAAATTGCGAAAATAAATTCACAAATACAATTAAATTGGCTACTTTGAATATATAAGCAATAGTAAAAGAAGATGCTTAACTTGTGTCCGACGTTTCCTGTTTTATTTCGGCGGCTCGTTTGGGAAACATAATATTTTTACTAAATAAAATGTTATATTTTGATTTCAGATTTACATCCTCCTAAACTCGGGTCGAGTTTTAAAAATATGGCGCTCTTCGTAATATCAGGTTTCAGCTACCTGTGGCTCTGTGCTATTAAAACGTAAAATTCGCTTTTTAACGATTTCTTAGAAGAGAATGATTTAGGAGCAGTAAGAGAAAATGCCACGGAGTGGCGGCGAACGTTGAATAATAAGAGTAATGAAACCTTATAATGGCACATGATATCACAACGCGTTCTTTTTAAGATGTTTGTGATTTATTGAAAGCCTACTCAGTTCATTTACATCGCTAAGGAATGCTTTGAAATTCCGACGTGGGGAAAAGCGTAGGGAATATTAATGCATTTTACTTTATTTAGTGATTATATTTAATTTACAATAAATATAATTGTAGTGAAGCCATACAATTTTAGTTATTTGTTTGGAAGAGGGCAACTAAAATGACATTAGGGAAACTTACCTTTAGGAACGATAGTGCTATGTTTCATTATATTCAGCCAAGTAGTCTCTCGCTTGTAGTTTATCTTCAAAACAATATCTAAACCAGAAGAAATAAAAAAGTGGCAACAAGAACTTGAAAAGACAAAGAATATTTTTGTTGTTTCTTTGTCACTCGGGCTTTTACATAATAAATTGATGTTTTTCACATTTCAGGTAAAATTAGCTTCCATTACTTTCCATACGATTTTTTTTTGAAGGAGCATCATAATAGAAATAAACTAAGAAAATTTGCAGAAGCGGTATGTTCATAGTTTTTCTCTTTATATGTTAATGTTTATATATTTCATTAAATATATGGATTTTCACGAAAGGTTAGTTATGGTGGAGTTCTATTTATCTAGCCTTAAATATTAACTGCATCTGGAGCATATGGATTGGATTGGCATTTTCCGGATTAATATTTTGCCATAATCAAGCTTGGCAATGGACCTTGACTCAATAGTACTTACTATATGCAATAGCGCATTTTTAACATTGAAAATGTTTAACGAATTGCAACTGTGACTCTAATACGGGGCTTCAGTAGCGATTTGTGTGACGTTTGGAAAGTAAGCAGTTTTCAAGAATTTTTGCAAATTGTACGTATTGCAGTGAATGTTGTTGGTGTCATTTTGAATACCGCATCAAGGACGAACTTTCTGGAAAGGTTGTGAAAATGTAAGATTCGAGGGGACGAAAATACGGGGGTTAAAACGACATTATCCAATCTTGTCTTAATAAAGTTTGTTTCTTGTCCAAATAATTTAAAAAATACTAAAAATATGCCTTTATTGAACGTAATTCTGATTAACCTTGTTCTCTAACGGCTATTCCCTGAACCGCGTTAGAAAGAAGACGGTAAGTAATTATCCCCAGGTGTTTTCTATTGTATTGAATTTGTTTTAAATTAGCAGTACGTATTAGCGATACTTAAATTGTATTCCACCCACATCACCAACCATAAATGATTTATATTTTAAAATGTAGATTATTTGGCGTATTTTAATAGTAATTTGCGATGCAAGTGCGTAAAGCTAGTCTTTAATCACGAATGGGGTAGAGTTAAAACGCGAGTGACTAACGATGCTTTACGCATGTGTATTGTACAATATTTTATCTACGATGGAATCTAGAAAACACGGTGAAAACAAAAGAATATTTTAAATGTAAATTAAGATTACTAGCATTATTCTTCTTAACATGGAATTTCGGCTTAGACCGCGTAGTATTTGTATATAAACACTCAGCATTTTCTGGCTTAATGTGCCTTGCACCTTGTGAAGTCGATGGTCATGCTCTTTGGTGGCTCGTGTTTGAGTATCTTGAGAACGACGATACTTAGGCAGATTTGGCCGTTTTGCTGTTTGTGCATCTATATTCACTAACGTTTCGCAAGACTTTGCAGCTTGCATCATCAGAGTGAAAGTCGCCCTAAAAACCGAAGGACAAAAAAAAAGGACAAAGGTAAAGGTTATTTCAATTCCCCCAACTGGGGGCAGGCTGCTATAGGGGCCTTCTGTCCCTCTTCAGCCAAGAACGGGAAACTCGGGATGGGTGAGGGAAAGGGGGGGTGGAGACTGGAAGAAAGGTGGAGAAATACTGCTACGGCATTCACCTCAGAGAAGGTACTCTGTTGACCCAGGAAAACCACCTAAAAACCTGAATCAAGGCAGACGGCCGCGGGAATCAAACCAGTATACTACAGCCTCTAACTGGTAAAACAGACTCCTTTGTCAAGGATTCAGCAGATTTTGTCCAGAAACTAAAGAACATAAAGTTAAACAAAGATGATCTCTTAGTCAGCTTCGACGTAGTACCACTCTTCACGAAAGTGCCGATTGATGAGGTGCTAGTAACGCTCAAAGATCTCTTGCCTACAGACCAAGTTGAACGTGTCGAAATTTGCCTGAAGAACACTTACTTCAGTTGGAACAATAAAATATAAGAACAAGTCGAACGAGCGGCTATGGGTTCACCGCTATCACCTGTTATCGCTAATATCTACATGGAGGCTTTTGAAACCAAGGTTCTCGAACAAGCGCAGCTAAAACCGACTTACTGGTTGAGATATGTATGATACCTTTATCATCTGGTCACATGGACGCCAGACATTGAATCTGTTTCTAAAACACCTGAATTCTGTACATCCCAACATACAATTCACAATGGAAGTAGAGGAAAATTGCAGTATTCCGTTTCTAGACGTCCTGGTGAAACGTAAATCAGATGGCAGTTTAGGAAATGCAGTCTATAGAAAGAAAACACACACGGACAGGTATCTAAATGCTGACTCACACCATCATCCAATGCAAAAAGCAACAGTTCTCCAGACTTTGGCGACAAGAGCCGTTCGTATCTCAGATGAGGGAAATCTAGACAGAGAAATGCTACATCTGTTTGACTCTTTACAAAAGAACGGATACACTACCGCCATACGAAAAGCACTAGACAAGACTATGACACAAAAGCCTCTGGAAGGCTTAGCATTTCTACCTTATGTTAAAGGCTCGACTGATAAGATAGGACGTGTCCTGCAACGAGCAACGATGCAACATCAAAACTGTGTTCACGAGCAAGGAAACTTTGGCTAACGGCTTCAGATCGGTAAAAGACAAGATTCCAAGTTTAAAAACCACTGTCGTATATCGCATTCCTTGTTCTTGCGGCTCGAGTTACATTGGACAGACTGGTCGTTCAGCTGAACTAAGACTTCATGAACATAAAGGCGATTGCAAACACAATCGCATCACAAAATGAGCCGTAGCTGAACATACGTTTACAAATGGGCAAACTATAGAATTTGAGCACGCCAGAATACTTCTACCTCCCGCGAGTGATACGTGAAGCCATAGAAATAGAAAAACATGCAAATAATATCAACAGGGAAGATGGCTTTAAGCTTAGTAAAACGTGGACCCCTGTGATACACGATCTAAAGCATTACAACCACTGTGCGTCATACGGCCACGCCCCACGGATTACGTGGCACTCAGACGACCAACCAGCGTTACGACACTCCGCGCGCCTGGCACGCAGCACTATACATAGCTCCACACCGACCTCCGGTTCTTAGTGCGACTTTTACTCTGATGATGCAAGCTGCAAAGTCTTGCGAAACGTTAGTGAATATGGATGCACAAATAGCAAAACTTCCAAATCTGCCTAAGTATCTTCGTTCTCAAGATACTCAAACAACACCAGCATGATCATTGCGCGGGTTTTTGATCGACTTCACAAGGTGCAAAGTACATTAAGACAGAAAATGCTGGGTGTTCATATCTAAATACTACTCGGTCTAAGCCGAAATTAAGTAACCGCAGAAGCCTCAAACAGTAAAGATTACTAGCAACCCGTCGTAATTTTGCGCGATTAAAGATTTGAAAACACGTTGCTACTGACAACATGAACAATGAAACCATGTTTTACAAACTTCAAACCGCCAACTAAAAGTAAATTTTACACACTGTCGTAGATAATAGTAATTTAACTCACTGTGAGACAAGGTAGGCCAAAGGGTGGGCCAGGCCAATTTTAGGTCGGTCATGGCCTACCTGGCCCACCCCCTCTCTACGCCACTAGTACTGCATTGGAACCTGGTATATTCATTTTGACGAATGAATCTAAAACATCAGAGGGTACAGGGCAGGTATCTTTTCAGATGACCTGTACCATTAATATAGCACAACATCAGGCCAATACATCTTCGTTTTTAAAGCGGAGGTGATATGTATCATACAAGGTGCAAACGAAATTCTGGAGCGTGTAATCTGGAACACGATTATTAGAGCAGCTAGCGTCAGTAGAGCTGCCTTTTTGGTCCTAAGTAGAGTTCCTAAATATTATAAGAGTTGAGACAAGTCGGGAATAGATGCTGATTGGTTGTGATCCACTGCGCATGCGCAGTTTCGTCTGAAATTGCGCCAGATTCAAGTCCTATAGTTACTGTAGAAACCAGTTTAGTACAGGCGCAAGGGAAATCGTTAATAGGGCTTTACGTGCAATTCTTGGTACCAGCATTTTGGGTTAATGGGTGGGTGGGGGGCTGTGCTCTGAGTCTAACTTTAAGTTTTGGATCGATCGGAGAAATTGTTTTTCCGCAATATCGGAAGAAGTGTTGAAAACGGTTTTTTAGCAATTTCTCGTTTCCTGTTGCTCTGATGCTGAAATTGCATCAATACAAGTTTGTAGCTTATGAAATTCCTCACAACTTTTGGAAACACCTTTTTCTCGTGCGCTCAACGATTCAAAAGTTGTTACCCCGTAAAGCCAAGAAATTAAGAGTTGAAATGGGTTTTACGTAAATATATCGCTTTCAGTTAATCCTACGATAAAAAGTACTCCTATATTTTTTGTAGAACAACTAATTTGCATAAAATTTGTGTAAGCGTATTTTTGCATTTGGACAATTATTTACCGTTCTACAGCGCCGCAAATGTCGCAAGTCACGTAAACCGTACATTTAATGTGCACTTTCGAACGGCCCTGTTCCTTTGAGGTACAGTTTGTAGCGCGTCTTTTTATGTCGTTTCCCCGATATGCCTACTCCATGAAGTGTATTTCTAACAGTCTCACACTTCCCATGGTCTTTTTGATGGACCGGGTTCTGCATTATTGATCCCACTCATTGCAGAATCGTTGATTTTATCGCAATTGTCAAGTTGTGTTTCATTTAAAAAGAACTCGGAAAGAGAAAATATGTCGTCGTCGTAATTGATGTGATATTCGTCAACATCTGTAGTAAGCATTCTGGAGAATTCCTGCACGTTCTTACAGGATTCTCCGGCGGGAAGCAAATGACGGTGCACTTTAAACCCGCTTTGTGACAGCCATAGGCCTTTCCACATTTGGTCTTGCACCCGCACGAAATTAATTTTATTATTGCAAGAGGCGCGGGAGGCTCAGTGCTAGACACCTGTGTAAACGTACGGTCACTTTTCTTTCAGCCCCATCTTCCCGCGGGTAGAGTGTCACTAAACTTAAACAAAATAAAAATTTATATTCAAAATGAACGATTCACGACTCACCATGTGAAGAACAATAAACTCGGTTATTCTGTTATTTGATTAATTTTTTGAATCTAGACTGTAGTGTGTTTTTCTTTGCAAGCCCGGAAAACTGAATACGAAGGATACATCATGCGTGAAACACGCGATGCTGTATCAAAGCATATCTTGTTTTTGCATGCATTTTCTGGTTGTGACACAACATCGGCTGCTTACGGTATGGGTAAAGTGAAATTTCTTAAAACCCTAGAAAAGACACCTAGCCTGGAATCTGCAGTGAATCACTTTGTACAGGAAGATGTAGACGCAGATATCATCGCATTAGCGGGAGAGCAATTTTTGATTGCGTTGTACAGTGGAGACATCCATAAAGACAAGTCAATCAACTTGCTGCTATACAAACACTTCGCGAAATCCCTTGCGAAGTCAACGTTTAATCTGGCACCCCTGCCACCTACAAAAGACACGGCCAGGATGCACGCATTCCGGACATAGCATCAAGTTCAATCCTAGCTTGGAAATGACACTCTACCCGCGGAAAGATGGGGCTGGAAAAAACGTGGCCGTACGTTTACACCGGTACCTAGCACTGAGCCTCCCGCGCCTACTGCAATAATTAATTAATTTTATGCGGGTGTAAGACCAAATGTGGAAAGGCTTGTGGCTGCCGCAAAGCGGGTTTAAAGTGCACCGCCATTTGCTCCATATGCGCCGGGGAATCCTGTGAGAACGTGCAAGTCATCTCCAGAATGCTTGCCACAGATGAAGACGAATACCACACCAGCTACGACGATGACATATTTTCTCTTCCCGAGTTTGTTTCAAACACAACTTAACCAGGGCGACAAAATCAACGATTCTGTAATGATTGGAATTGACTATGCAGAACCCGGCCCATCAAAAAGGCCAAGAGAAGTATAGAAATAGATTTCGTGGATTAGGCCTATAGGGGAGACCACGTAAAAAAACGCGCCACAAGCTGTACCTCAAAGGTGGTGTGGAAAACAGTTGGTGCGACACACTCGAAGGAACAGGGCCGTTCGAAAGTGCACACTAAATGTACGGTTTACGTGACTTGCGACATTTGCGGCGCTGTAGAACGGTAAATAATTGTCTAAATGGAAAAATACTCATACACAGATGAACAGATTCGCCTGGAGGCTGTAGAAATCAGGCGTCCGTTACGTTATTTTGCTGGTTCCATCCCTTATGTTAAGCGCAGAACTGAGACAGCAGTTTCCGCTTTAAGACAGCTTAGTCATGCCACTTAACGGGATGATAATTCGTCACTGTGTGAGATGCAGCCTCACATCCCTTAATTATTTATAGGCTTGGACCCACAGCGACGCAGTAAGTGAATCTAACAAGTAAATGCAGACTGGTTTATTACAAAAATAATTGTTCTATATATACAAACAAATTTGCTTAGATCATAGTAATATACAAAGTTCATTTCTAATAACAGGTGCAATGTATTATATTCAGTAGGTTAATTTACTAGTATTGCAAAACAATACTCAGCGGTTTTGCTTCCGTGATATGATATGGACTCCATGAACTCGAGCGTCTTTTATGCTGAGCTGCGATTGTAGGCATTTAAACCTTGTCACGGCCTTGCGTAATTGTGTACGCGAAGCCGTGTAAAAATGCTGAGCGGCGACTGCGAGGTGTTTAAACTTGACTGTGAGTAGGTCGCCGCGCTTGCATAATGCAATATTGCGTTTTTGGTGGCTTTTAACTTTTAGAATGTTTCGTAAATTTTAAATGAATAATTATAAATTTATATCTGGTTAATCTGTTAAAGATAAGATTAAACATATTGCCAATTTTAAGCCACAAAAAAGCAAACCGATAAATTATATTGTTTCTTCGAGATTGAGCGTTTTGAGAGGATATTCTTCTGCCTGGGGTTGTGCGGGTGGTGGCTTCCTTCGTGTTATTCGTTGCCGAATGTAGTAGATAGCTCCTAGTAGGGCAGCGGTTCCCAAAAGGCTGCCTGTGACCCCAATAGACAGGTGAGAATGATGTCGGATGGCTTTCCAGGTGAAGTTTTTTATATGCTCCTGGAAATCTAACTGCGATGCTTGTAGGTCTTCGAAGTGGTCTGACTGAGTTAGTACAGGTTCCTCTGCGATTTCTGAAAATGAGTTTGTTGTGATTGGGTTGGTAATATTGATACTGATAGCCTTGGAGTATCCAGCCAGGATCTTGTATTTTCTGTTGTGCCTTGGGGTTAATGTATTCCTCGCAGTTTGGATGATGCAATCCGATGAAATTTGAATGACACCTGTAGTGTTGACGGTGACTTCTTCCCTGTTTCCACTACAAGTGATTGCTATGCGGGTTGGCTTACTGACTACAAATAGCCAGGTGTTTTCCATGTACAATTGTTTCCAAATAATGGACTGGATGCGATGTCTTCGTAGGAGACATTGACTGGTTTCTACTCGGTGATATATATCGTCAATGATGCAGTTTGGGTTGTTTTCAATTCCTTTAACTACCGTTGGACTGCAAACATAGGTAGTGGGAGAAATTTGTAGCTCTTCTTTGAATTCTTCATCTGTTTCGTGGAAGTACATTTGTAGGTTGTAATCCACAGCGAAGATTCCTTTCGGCACATCGATCATCCAGTAGGATCCATTGCTGATTTGGAGAGGAATTGGTGTCACTTTAATTAAGGAGTATTCCGTTTTTTCCACTATGATGAAATACCCTTGGACGTTGATGTAGATGTCGTCATGCCCAATGTCAACCTTTAGAATTGGCGTTGGTAATATCTCCAAATTTGGTGAAAGTTTACTGGTTGCATTAGCGAGGATCTGTTTAATTTGAGCAGGTGTTATTAGCTCGTACAGATTACCTTGCTGAAAGTGAACGTTTAAGATGTGAATATGGTAGTTGCACAGTTCACTAATTACATTTGTGGCGACTTGGTACACACTGATGATGTGAATATTTAGTCGGTTGGAGTCGGTTGCTTTATACCATTTGTCCATGTTGTTAATGGCCCGGATTCCTTGGTTTAATTTTTCTTGGAAATGTTCCAGCTTCTTGTCGATTCGTTCTTCGGTTTCATTAAACCTGGAAAGTGCTGATAGCAAGAATTTGGATTGTTGACTGTCCATTTTTATTAGTTCCTGTTGATTCTTGTCTAGCCTGTCTATATCTTGATAGACTTCATCGTTGACTCCAAAAATTGATGTTAATACTGTGCCAAGGACTCCTCTTTTTTCTCGTCTTGTTATTATTTCTTCCATACCATCTCTAATCCATTCCATATGCTTTTTTTGTTCCAGAAGATGATGCACCAGTGTCTTGCATAATGTGTCTTCGGACAGTTCTTTTGCAGAGTCGCAGAGATTGTCGAATTTGTCTACCATGTCTGTGACTGTTTCGAAGTCTTCTTCGATCTTCCCCCTCTCGAACTGGATTTCGATCCGGAATGTTCCTCTCTCAATCTTCCCGTGTCCAATGTGTTCTACATAGTACCCGCTGTCTGGTTTTTGGATATTAAATTCTGCTTTACTTAATGTATTGGTGGTAAGAAGGGTAAAGATGAGTAACAGCAGTTTCCATTTGGACGCGACAGATTTCCTTGGTGCTGGGGATGATCGTGTCTGGATAATGTTAGTTGAAATTTTATCTTCTGCCTCTGGTTCCTGCGATTCCTCGGTAGTTGCTGGTAATGGAATGATGCTGCCTATGGATCGTTTTAGCTGATGTCCTCCTGATTTCTGGAGCGTCAGTACTCGTACTGATCCATCGGCTGCTGGATGAGTTGCAGTGACTCTTGCTAAAGGCCACTTACTAGGATTGATACTATCTTCTTTGATTAACACTAAATCTCCAACTTTAGTGTTCTCCAATGGTTTCTTCCATTTGTTTCGTTGCTGTAATCCATGAAGGTAGTCCGAGCTCCATGATTTCCAAAAATCTTGCTTGATCTTTTGGATTATCCTCCAACGATTCGATAGATTTGAAGATATTGGAGTGTTGATTGGGTCTGGTGGCGATATGATTTCCCTCCCTATTAGGAAATGGCCTGGCGTCAGAGCAGTTGTGTCCTCAATATCGTTGCCTTGTGGACATAGAGGACGTGAGTTTAGGCAGGCCTCAATTTGGCAGAGAAGAGTTGTTAACTCTTCAAAGGTGAGAGTAGCGTGGCCAATAGTTCTCTTCAGATGATGCTTCATTGATTTTACCCCTGCTTCCCATATCCCTCCGAAGTGAGGGGCTATTGGAGGGATGAAGTGCCATTGGGTACCACCGGTTGCTAAGGTTTCTTGGACAACTGGGCCTTCAATTGTTTGGCGGGTTTCCTTGTCCAACACTTTTCTTGCGCCAACGAAGTTTGTTCCGTTGTCGCTGTATAGGTGTGCACAGCGTCCTCTTCGGGCAGTAAACCTCCTGAAGACTGCTAGGAAGCTGTTGGTTGTCATGTCGCTGACGGCCTCTAGGTGGATTGCCTTGGTTGATAGACAGACAAAAACAGCAATGTACCCTTTGTGCGAAGAATGCCCTCTTCCCTTGGATGTTCGGATCTGTATTGGGCCGGCGTAGTCCACTCCGGAATGGAAGAATGGAGGAGTTGAATTCACTCTGGTTGATGGAAGATTTCCCATCAGTTGCTGTGCTGCCTCTGCTTTGTATCGTAGACATCGGAAACACTTCTGGATGCTGGAGCTGACTGCTTTCTTCGCGTTGATGATCCAATATTTTCTTCGGATATATGAGAGAGTGAGTTGGGTGCCACCGTGCAGCGTGCGTAGATGCGCCTCTTGGATTATTAGTTTGGAAATATGACTGGAGTACGGGAGTATGATTGGGTGTTTTTCATTGAAGGACAAGGTGGAATTTTCTAATCTTCCTCCAACACGGATTATTCCATGCTGATCGATGAAGGGATTGAGGTTGGCAAGCTTGTTACTGGAACTCACATATTTGTTCTGCCGGAGTTGAGATCCTGTTGCCCTCAAAATAGGATCACTTCCTTGGATGACCTTAACGAGTAGGAGGATGGTGTCGTCCATTTCCTTCACTGATAGGCATCCTGATTGAGTGGGAAGTCGCTTACACTTGTTGATGAATCTTCGGCAATGTGACATGACTCGTACCATTCTTGTTAGAGAAGAAAAACGATGGACGACTTCGTTCTCGTCTTGATGAATGGTAGTTTGATGCACAGTGTAACTTCTTGCTTCTTCCTCGGTGGTTGCGGTGTCTGGTTGACACGGCCATGAACTCTTGTTAACTAGCCAGCTCGGTCCGTCCCACCATAGGAGATGATTCTTTAGTTTTTCTGGACTAGTGCCTCGGGAGATGACGTCTGCAGGATTCTCTTCGGATTTGACGTGGTTCCAATGTTGAGCCGGAATTAGATTGTTGATTTCGGCTACTCGATTCGCGACGAACGTCTTCCATCGTACCGGGTCTCCTTTTATCCATCCTAATGTAACCATGGAGTCGGTCCAGGCGAAGATAGACACCTTAGGAAGGTCTAATGCTGCAATTACCCTTTGAAGTAGATTGGAAAGGAGTACTGCTGCGCAGAGTTCCAGTCTTGGTAATGTCGTCTTGGCTCGGGCTGGTGCCACCTTGGATTTGGCTATTAATAAGGATACCTTGACTTGGCCGGATGATGTGGTGACTCTGGTATAAATCGCGGCCCCGAAAGCTCTTTCGGAGGCGTCACAGAATCCATGCAGCTCTACTAGAGATTCCCTTTTGATAAACAACCACCTTGGTAAGGTAATTTCTTCCACTGCCTTGAGTTGAGACCTGAGCGTCTCCCATTTGCCTTGGATATTTTCAGACACTGGGTCATCCCATTTGATATTTTCGAGCCATAGTTCTTGGATGAGTAGCTTGGCAGTGATGATGACGGGTGCTAACCATCCCAATGGGTCGAAAATTTTGGCAACTTCGGATAGTATGGTGCGTTTGGTGGATTCCTGTTGCTTAACGTCTACCTTAAAACAGAAAACATCTTCATATGGAGACCAGTGAATGCCCAAGGACTTTTTTACGCCGTCTTCACTTATTTCGAGGTATGTTTGTTCCTTTAACTCTTCTGGGAGTTCTTGAATGATGGCTGACTCATTACTGCACCATTTATGTAGAGTAAAGCCTCCACGCTTTAGTAAGGAAATGAGCTGACCTTGTTGTTGGATCGCTTCTTCCACAGTGTCGGCCCCAGAAAGCACGTCGTCCACGTAGAAATCTTTCTTCACTGCTTCTGAAGCTAATGGAAATGAGACCTTTTCGTCCTGTACGAGTTGATGCAAGGTTCGAATGGCAAGATAGGGAGCTGATGCGGTTCCATAAGTGACGGTGCACAGCTTATATTCCCTGATTGGCTGTGATTTGTCGAATCTCCATAGGACTCTTTGGTACTCCTGGTCTTGGTTGTTCATTCTGATTTGTCGGTACATTTTTTCAATGTCTGCAGAAAAAACAATCCTGTGTGTCCTCCATCGAAGTAGAATGTCGACCAGTTCTTGCTGAAGTTTAGGTCCAGCGTACATCATCTCATTTAAGGATTTTCCGTGAGAGGCCTTGCTAGAGGCATCGAAAACGACACGAAGCCTGGTTGATGAACTTGCTTCTCGGATGACGCCATGGTGGGGAATGTAATACTTGCCGTTATTCTCATCTTCCCTTGCCACCTTTTCCATATGTCCTAAATCCAAGTATTCTTGCATGAATTTCTTGTATTGGACTGCTAGATCTTGATCTTGTCCTAATTTCTTCTCCAGATGTATGAATCGTGCCAATGCTGAGGGTTTGGACCTTCCCATGTGTACTGGAGTTTGTTTGAATGGAATCCTTACTACGTATCTTCCATCTACGTCTCGCTGGACTGTGTCTGTGAATTTATTTTCACATACCTGATCATCTGGGGAAAGTTTCCTTTGAGGAGAAGCCTCTTCAATGTTCCAGAATTTCTGCAACTGCTCATCCTCTTCAATTTTGGCAACCATGGTGTTGACCTTAAGGCTGGTGGGAGGTCGTCTTCCCATGGTTCCTGATAAGATCCATCCCAATTCGGTATTCTGTCCTAGGATGCCATCTTTGGATTTCTTGATTCCTTCGAGAATTATTTGGGAATATTCTTCAGCGCCTAGAAGTATATCTATGGGGCCAGGTCGGTTGAAGGTTGGATCGGCGATGAAGACATGTTTCCAGGCATCCATTTTTATGTTCGGAATGGGTGATGAAGGCATGGTTTTTGTAAGTTTGGGAAGTACCAGTAAAGTAACAGGTAAGGAAAATTTACTTGGAAATCTTGGCGTAATCAAACCTGTGATTTTCCATTTTGCGACTTTTGTTTCGCTGTTCCCAATTCCGGAGATTTCTGCTCGAACCTTGGTCCTGGGTAGCGCTAATAATTCGGCTGCGGCTTCGGTGATGAAGGAACCTTGAGACCCTGGATCTATCAAGACCCTCAAGAGATGAGTCATCCCGGATGCTGCCTTAACTTGAACCGTTGCTGTGGCCAGTAGCACTTGGCTCTTCTTTGCGCCTAGGTTGGCGGCAATGATTGTGGGTTTTGGCTTCTTCTCTGGAGCGTTGGAGGTCTGCATGGCTGCTGCGTGAGAAAACGTCTTCATCTTCGGAGCAGGTATCGGCTTTGATGGCGGCTGTGCCTTGTGAAGCAGAGTATGGTGTGGAAAGCGGCAGATTTTGCAGTTATAATACGAACGACATTGTATATTAGAATCGTGTCGCAAACATCGAAAGCACAATCGGTAGGTTCTTACCACTTCTTGCTTTTCGTGGGTGGAGAGCCTCTGGAATTGACCACAGTTATCGATGTAATGATCCCCATTGCACATCTTGCAGTTGAGATATCCGGCAGCGTAATTTTTCTGTGGCTTGTCCTGAGTTGGTTTTCGAGCTCCATCAATGGATTCCAAGGATTGGAACCGCATTTGTAAGAAGGCCATTAGAGTTTGGTGATCCTGAACTTCATTTGGGCACTGAAGCGACTGCTCATATAATTTGTTAGTTTCAGGATCCCATTTTCGAGTAATAACTCGGTTAATCCACGGACCCCAGCTGTCGGTGGAAATGCCCAAATTTTTGATTGCTTCCACACATTCCTTAGTGGAGTCATGCAATCTTTTCAACCCTTGGGCTGATTCCTTGGAGAGGACCGGCTGATCGAAGATGGTGTCTAGCAATTTGGTTAGAATAAGGCGATTATTTTGATACCTTTGTTGCAGCAAATTCCAAGCGGTGTTGTAGTTGGCTTGAGTCACTGCGAGATGCTGGATTAGTCGGCTGGGCTCTCCCTTGACATGCGTTTTTAAATACTGCATTTTGATGACATCATCCATGTTTTGGTTGTCATCTACTAATTTGGTGAATAGGTCCTTAAAAGTGGCCCATTCCTCATAATTTCCCTCGTATATGGGGATTTTAACTTGAGGAAGCGAGATGGCTGATGCTTGCTCGTTCCTTGTTGGTGCTTGTAACAAATTAATTAAATTTCGGTACCTGTCTTTCAACGTAGTAAATTCAGGACTGAAGTGCGTCTGGTTTGAATCCATCTCGTTAGACATGACTTCTTCGTCCATCTCGATCACCCGGTCCCATTCTTCCTTTAATTCCCTCTTTGTGATGGCGGGCCTTCCGAGTGCTTGTTCTAGTTCGGCGTCGTCCAAAGATTGCTTAAAATTCTGCATCCGAATCTGCAGTTTTCGGATACGAACCTTTTGCTCGGGATTTACAACTGTTTCCTCTCGCCTCCTAGTTTCAGAGGGGTCGGGATTTTCAGTTGCCTTTAAACAGCTCTGCAAATAACTTTTTGCTTCGCAGTAGATGGCTTTAATTTGTTCGTAATACCCTGTGGTAAAATAATTATGTGTAGGAATACTTAGCTGCACCATTTTGGCGTGATTTTTGGTCACGGCGTTCCAAGTTTCGTCCAGCGTCTTGTTTCGGCTGGCGATGTAAGCTTCTGTTTTTCGGCTGGCAGGGTCCTTTTTGCTGTTGGAAAATACCTGCGTGATCTTCTGGCCGAGTTCTTCTTGGGCGACAGCTAGCTGATTGAATTCCTCCATATTGTTTGCCATTTTCGGGGAACCGGGTGGATTGGTAGATGTTGTTTTCTTCTCGGGATGTACCTCTTCTTAGTTGTAGACAGATCCGGCTCGAAGGACCATGAACAGATTCGCCTGGAGGCTGTAGAAATCAGGCGTCCGTTACGTTATTTTGCTGGTTCCATCCCTTATGTTAAGCGCAGAACTGAGACAGCAGTTTCCGCTTTAAGACAGCTTAGTCATGCCACTTAACGGGATGATAATTCGTCACTGTGTGAGATGCAGCCTCACATCCCTTAATTATTTATAGGCTTGGACCCACAGCGACGCAGTAAGTGAATCTAACAAGTAAATGCAGACTGGTTTATTACAAAAATAATTGTTCTATATATACAAACAAATTTGCTTAGATCATAGTAATATACAAAGTTCATTTCTAATAACAGGTGCAATGTATTATATTCAGTAGGTTAATTTACTAGTATTGCAAAACAATACTCAGCGGTTTTGCTTCCGTGATATGATATGGACTCCATGAACTCGAGCGTCTTTTATGCTGAGCTGCGATTGTAGGCATTTAAACCTTGTCACGGCCTTGCGTAATTGTGTACGCGAAGCCGTGTAAAAATGCTGAGCGGCGACTGCGAGGTGTTTAAACTTGACTGTGAGTAGGTCGCCGCGCTTGCATAATGCAATATTGCGTTTTTGGTGGCTTTTAACTTTTAGAATGTTTCGTAAATTTTAAATGAATAATTATAAATTTATATCTGGTTAATCTGTTAAAGACAAGATTAAACACAGATTTTATGCAAATTAGTTGTTCTACAAAAAATATAAGGGTATTTTTTATAATTGGATTAACTGAAAGCGATATATTTACGTAAAACCCATTTCAACCCTTAATTTTTTGACTTTATGGGGTAACAACTTTTTAATTGTTGAGCGCACGAGAAAAAGGCATTTACAAAAGTTGTGAGGAATTTCATAAACTACAAACTTGTACTCATGCAATTCCAGTGCCAGAGCAACAGGAAACGAGAAATTGCTGAAAAACCGTTTTCAACACTTCTTCCGATATTGCGGAAAAACAATTTCTCCGATCGATCCGAAAACTTAAAATTAGACTCAGAGCACAGCCCCCCACCCACCCATTAACACAAAATGCTGATACCAAGAATTGCATGTAAAAATTCCCTGGCGCCTGTACTAGTTCTGAGAATGTCACATTTGACAAATTTTTATTTGACTTTAGGTCTAACACTGATTGATGCAAATGTATTAATGTGTATGTGTTCCATTTTTACCTAACAATAGTTCTTTAAATAGCATATCTTGCAAAGTTGTAAGTATGTATATTGTATATGGAATTTACTTAAAAATTAGTTACCTAAATAATTATTTTTCTACAGTTTTTGAAATACGGGTTGTTGCATTTTTCACTTCAAAGGCAGATTCGAACGGGGCTTTATATCCATTGACTCAAATTCCCAAAAACGAGAACTGAATAGTTCAAAAATATAAACTGAACACTCACAAGTAGAAACAGACTCGGTGCGAAAAAGTGCGTCTGGGTGGCAAACGAAAACTAAAATCCAATGCTGTACCTACTTCGTTTACGTTGTCTCAACTCTTTCTCAAAGATTACTTATATACTAGGATCCGTAGTAGATACTTACCAGAGTAGTTTTCATAAACGCTTTAAATTAACCATTTTTTGACATTGTCAAAGTGGCAAGTAATTAAATTCATAGGTGACACATACTAAGAAAGACAACTCTGGCCTTGTACAGCTGATTGCAAATAAAACTGGGACAGCTAATATGTAATATTGTAATATGAAGTACAATAACATATTACATACTCGTAATTATGTTCCTTTTCTCATGCTTCTATCTTTAATAGTATTTTATGTATTCACCTACGGAAATATAAGTTAGAGAAAGTTTCACACGTTATTAAAAACGCAAAAAGTAGTCTCAAGACTTGTCCCACTTTTATTTGCAATCAGCTGTACGTTATCATTTATTTTTGGAACAGTAATGGCGACTGAGATTTGCGTTGTCTCAACTCTGATACTATATAGGAACTCTAGTCCTAAGCTACTACAAAATTCTTTCAGAAGTGGTATTCCAGTGCCACTGCGATATGAAGCTAGAGGCAAGGAATAATGTTCTAGAACTTATGTGGGTAAAAGGATATGCAGGAAGTTATGGCAACGAACAAAACCATGACTTAGAGGGACAAGGCTCGGAATAACAATTTTGAGGTTCCGAACTAGAATCGCACTTTCGTAGTCTTTGCACCATAATTAGCCCAGAAACCAACATTCGCCATTGTGTTAGATAGGTCAATATGGACCAATACCACCACGCAAGGTTGGCTATTGTAACACTCTCGCAAAAATTACTTTTTCAAATTAGTTTTCAGTAAATCTAGCAATAAACTACGCAATTTGTATAGTAACAGAACACTAATATCGACTTTTTCTAATAGAAATAACATTTGCTTAAAATAGTCACTTGAATACCTTCTACGTCAAAATTCTGAATTTTTATTGGTCACTTATCGACAGATGGCAGGTGAATTGAATAGTCACTTATAATACCATGAGTAGTCAAAGTTATGTCGACTATTTTTGCGGTGGTGTCACGAATGTCCATTGCGCTTTGGTACGATTAGGACGAGTGCGCTAGCACGAGTCCTAATCCCAAGCGCAATGGACATGAGTAGTGATACCACCGCACAAATAATCTACTTAACTTTGACTAAGAATGGTATTCGAGGGACTATTTAATGAACCAAACTACTTTTTCAAATTAGTTTTCAGTAAATCTAGCAACAAACTACGCAATTTCTATAGTAACAGAACACTAATATTGACTTTTTCTAATACAAATCGCATTTGTTTAAAATAGTCACTTGAATACCTTCTAGGAAGATATATCCACTGATATTTTTTTGATTGGTCAAGAAATGTCAGAATTCTGGATTTTCATTGGTCACTTTTTGACGGATGACAGGTGAATTGAATAGTCATGGAAATACTACTAAATAGTAAATTGTTTTTAAGAACTATACAGACAATGTACAAAGGAAACAGCACAAATAAAGATGGGGAATAACTTTCACAGCAGGTTTAATACAGAAAAATAGTTGAAACAAGGGTGCTCAACATCTCCTACACTTTTCAACATCTATATAAAATATGCAACAATGCTATGAAAGAAAAATGTTAATAGATCGGCATTAGCGCCAATTCGATGTAACCTGTATGATAAGAAAAGTAAACGAGTATCATTCATAAAAATTAAATATAGCGAAGAATCGAAACCCTTACTCTGCGCATGGAATAAAATGAAGTAAAGACAGTAGGTACAGGAATTGAAATCTCTTTTGGCAACGTTTGACAAACATATGACTTCATACACAAAGAAATAGTAAAAATTATAAAGACTTCGAAATGAATACATATGACTTAAGATGATGGCGGAAAGAACTATAATAAACGGAAAACATCAGAAAAAATTAAAACGTGGTAAGAGCAACTTTATAGAATAGTTGAGAAGAGTAAGTGTTCTATTGAGTACCATTAGGAGAGAATTACAGAGAAAGACCAAGAAAATCGTAGAAAAAATGTAACATGCCATGGAAGAAGAGCAAAGAAAAAACATGAAATGATGCAGAGAATGGCAAAACTGGGGTGAAAAGACGAGACGACAGTCATAGAATCTCCATAAAAATGGCCTCTATTTACAAGAGGAATAGCTATTTATGCAACAAGTGCTAAAAGTCGACTTTTATGCGCGAGACATGAAAATTATGAAACGAAGCCGAAGGCTGAGTTTCATAACATGTCTCGCGCATAAACGACTTTTAGCACGCGTTGCATAAAATATTTTATCTACGACCTTAATTTTACCGTTATTAATCCATAAATATCGATTTAAGAAAGGTTCGCATCTGCGACGCTGCGTCATAATGAATAGTAGTCTACGCCGCTGGCGATTGTTTGGCCACACCCGTGCTGTCAAGGTGAGTTACGATATGTAATTATTGATACTCCACATATGACTGTATTCATTACATAACGCTTTAATTATTTCAAAAACGCTTTACCTGTAACGCAAGAAGCAACTAGAATAGCTTTACAACTTCACTTGCAGTTCGAAATTGTAGTTTTGAACCTCGCTTCACTTTTAGCACATGTGCTAAAAGTAAACAGCTGATTTCTTTAAGCACGGTAAACTATAAACGTCACTTTTAGTGAAACAAGCTAGCGCTAAAAGGCCTACTTTTAGTAGTGGTCGTAGATAAAATATATTACAGATTTTTCACCAAGCAGCAAACAAAAATAAAAATTTACTGGAAAATCTATCCTAGATTTCCAGATTTATGCAGTCAGCTCTCTAATAGAGGCGGTAGTTTTCGCACACTTTGATTTTTTCAACTTGTTACCTACGATACGAAAATAACTTAAAATTTTTCTACCAATTTTGCTGTGGTGCGGCTACTTTGAACACCTTCGTGAGTTTCGGGTTACTACTTAAATGGTTTGGCTTGTGGTTTACTCTGCAGAGCTAATACCTTTTATCGGAAAGGGACGCATCGACTGTTGCCAACAAGAAATGGCTTAGAATAACTGGTCCTCGCAGGATACCTCGGCCTCCCATGTGGCTTCCAGTGCCACACCCCGGGCAGTTGCATTGGCGTGCAGGCTGAACTTAGTGAGGAATTGGGGATATCCAGATATGGTTAAAGACAGCGTCTGTACCCAGATTGGGCGGTTGCAAACAGCGTTTGTTTTCCATGTCAGAAATGGCTAATTTAAAACTCATCAATCCATAGGGCTAGCGTAGCATTTTAATAGCCAAAATCCCCCATATCACAAAATGAAGTTGAAGAACGAAATGAAAATACCACAGGTGGTATGATTTGTAATTCGCAATCCCAAATAGCGCAGTAAAACTGAGGTTTAACCCAAACCTCAAAAAAAGTTCTACCCTGCGGCAAGCTGTTTAGTACCCTTCTCTTAGTAAGTTGTAAAAAGTTGCACGAGGGAGTGAAAAGGTTGTAAAATGGTAGGTTTTATCAGTTTTTTGCAAACATCTCATTAACTATGAGGTTTAGGGCAAACTTTATCTTATACAAAATTAATCTACATTTAATTTACAATAAAAATGGAGCTATACATTTTTACGTTCCAGTCAATGGTTAGGGAAATATGGAAGGAGTAATGATGTCATTATTTTCCAGCTAACTTGGGATTCATCGTACTCACTTGAAAATGAGTAAAGCTTCGTTATGAAAAGTACTTAATAGTCCAGTCACTACGTACAAAAATAAGGCCTTTGCTGGAAAGTGAACCCAAATTTGAAATTATTTTTTTGAGGTGTTGGGGGGGGGGGGGGGGGGTTCCAGCAACGCTTAACTTCAAGTTAGTCAGTCACAGCCTTTCGCACCGTATGGTTGTGTTATCCGTGCTCCTCCACACGTGTGCCTGCTTGCATATCAACAAACCCTAACTCAACCACATCAGCAGCAGCAAATACAACAATTACCCTTGCAAACACAACCACAGCAATTTCAGCATACCTATCCTCCATATCCAACGCAACAATCAAGCCAACAAATAATTCCAGCTTCAAAGGTTTCAAACCTTGAAGAACAATGGCAAACACAAAACTCAAGAAAAACAAAACGTAGCGGTTCCGAATTACAACGCAATCTTAAACAAACAAAAATGTCAGATTATTGGCTTAGTGCCCCAAGTACAGCCAACAGATATCAAGCTCTCGAAGATTCTGGTTCTGTAGAAGAGACCGAACAAGAAATAAAACCTCCACCAATCTTTGTTTATGGTGTAAACAACTTGAAACCTCTTACAGATATGCTAGAGGAACAAGCTAAAGATAACTACATTGTCAAGCTAATTGGAAATGCTCAAGTAAAGATACAGCTAAATAAAGCTATACACTACAGTACAATTATCAAAATACTGAAAGACAAAAACACGGAATTTCACACTTTCCAACACAAAATCAATAAAAGATATAGAGTTTTACTACGAGATATGCATCCTACAACGGATCTAAAAGAATTAACTACTGAAATAACCGGGCATGGTCACAAGGTTCTGAACATTCACAATATCAGGCACAGAGTCAACAAAACCCCGCTTCCGATGTTCTTTGTTGAACTATAACAATCAGAAAACAACAAAGAAATATTTAACATTGAATTCTTAATGAAATCCAAGATAAGATTTGAACTTCCACATGTCAAACGAGAAATAATTCAATGCCAACATTGTCAACTATTTGGTCACTCAAAAAACTATTGCCACAGAATGCCAAGATGTGTTGAATGCGCAGGTGAGCATTTAACGAAAAATTGCTAAAGGAAGACCAAAAGTAAGGATGTGAAATGCACCAACTGCCAAGGTAACCATCCAGCTAATTTTAGGGGTTGTATGGTGTCCAAGGAAATACAGAGAAGAAAGTATCCACCCTTACGTCAAAGGCAAACTGACATCAACAATGATTTCGTCCACCCAGAAGTGTCATATGCTCAAAGAGCAAATGATGGAAGATCAGACCAAAACGCAGCAATCAATTCTCACCAAACGGCACAAAACGTATCACATCAGCAAGCGGACAATACACTAGATTCATTAATGACAAAACTAATGGAAAGAATGGACACAATGCTTAACCTACTTACAGTAATGATTAATAAAATGAATCATAATGCCTAACATCTTAAAAATTGCCCAATGGAACGCCAACGGCCTAGCTCAACATAGCCAGGAAGTTAAAACATTCCTACATACGCACAACATAGATATAATGTTAATATCTGAAGCTCACCTCACAACCAATACTTACCTAAAGATACCAAGGTACTCAATATATGCTACACCCCATCCTGACGGCACTGCTCATGCAGGAACAGCTGTTATCGTAAAAAGCACAATCAAACACTATGAACTTCAAAAATTTCAGGCAGATTATCTTCAAGCAACTACTGTTGCAGTTGCAAAAAGAAACCGAGAAATTATATTCTCTGCTGTCTACTGTCCACCACGGCATATCATTAAAAAACAACAATTTGGAACGTTTATCAACACCCTTGGTCCCTGTTTTATAGCTGCTGGAGACTATAACGCCAAAAATCAGATATGGGGCTCGAGAGTTACACTAACACGCGGTAGAGAGCTATTTAAAAAAATTAAAGAACATAACTTGCACTACATATCCACATTTGAGCCAACGTATTGGCCCTCAGATCTTAACAAAATCCCAGATCTGATATATTTCTGTATTACCAAAGGCGTCTCATCAAATTATCTAAAAGCTGAATCCTGCTTGGATCTGTCTTCTGACCACTCAGCAATACTCATCACATACAGCACCCAGGTATTACAAATACAAAAAACAGCTGGAACTACTTTAGAGAATTGATTACAAAAAGAATACAATTAATTTTCTCATTAAAAACGGAAAATGAACTATTTAATGCCATCGAGCACCTCAATCAAACCATACAGCAATCGGCATGGAATTCTACGCCAGAATACGAAACCCAGCAGCTTAGAGAATATTGTCCTACAATCATCAAACAAAAAATAGCCGAAAAACGAAGGTTAAGGAGAATCTGGCAAACAACAGGAAACCCCAGAAACAAAACTAAACTCAACCAAGCCGTTCGAGAATTAAAAAGCCTTCTAAACAATTTTAGAAATCAAGGTGTGCAAAAATACCTATCCAACCTAACCCCTACGGAGGCCACTGAATTTTCATTATGGAAAGCTACTAGAAAACTAAAAGGATCAAATACACCAGTTCCGCCTATTAGGAAAACTGAACAGGGCAAGGAATAATCAAGAAAAAGCAGATGCTTTCGCAGACCATTTAACTTCAGTATTTCAACCTCACGATAGAACCTGTTCTGCTGATGAAGAATTATTCATACATCAAACCCTCGACGAATTTACTGAAGCTGCTCAACCTATAAGACCTGTAAAGGTTAGCCAAGTAAAAGCAGTTATAAAAAATCTTAACTCAAAGAAAGCCCCAGGTTACGACCTAATAACAGCCAAAATTCTTAAAGAGCTACCAGAAAAAGCAATAAGGCTGATAACGTATATAATATCAATGCTGTTCTTCGATTGCGAATATTTCCGGATTAATGGAAAGTGGCGCAAATAGTTATGGACCCAGAAAAAATGCAGAAGATATCACTTCATATCGACCAAGCAGCTTACTGCCTGTCATATCCAAAGTCTTCGAAAAGCTACTGCTCCAAAAACTAAAGCAAATTCTTGAAAAATGAAGCACCATACCAAAACACCAATTTGGTTTTCGGGAAGGCCATGGCACAATAGAGCAAGTATGTAGAGTAGTCACAAAAATAAATCACGATTTGAATCTAAAAAGATATTGCTCGTCTGTATTCTTGGATATTAGCCAGGCCTTTGACAAGGTCTGGCACATCGGGCTGCTGTATAACATCAAAAGGCTCTACCAAAGGAATATTACGAACTATTAAAGACGTATTTACCGGAAAGAAGTTTTCAAGTTAAATTGAAAGAAGCACTATCAGCTATTCAACCAATCCAAGCAGGCGTACCACAGGGCAGCATTTTAGGACCTGTCTTATATCTTCTTTATACGGCTGATTTACCAACAACACCACAAACATTAGTAGCTACTTATGTAGACGACACTGCAGTTCTGGCGTCACATAGCGATCCACGAACTGCATCGCTAATACTACAACGGAATCTCAATAAAATGGAGCAATGGCTTAAAGTATGGCGGATACATGTGAACGAAATGAAATCGGTTCAAGTAACTTTTACTCTACGGAAGGAAACCTGTCCACCAGTAATATTAAATAACACACCGATCCCACAACAAGACAGTGCAAAGTACCTAGGTATACATTTAGATAGGCGACTAACCTGGCGGACCCATATAATAAAAAAGAGAATGCAGCTTGGATTAAAACTTCGCAAAATGTATTGGCTGATAGGAAGAAAGTCCCAATTATCACTGGAAAACAAAAAAGTACTCTACAAAGCTATTATAAATCAATATGGACTTATGGGTTACAAATGTGGGGATCTGCAACTCAAACCTAGAAATACTGCAAAGATTCCAAAATAAAATAATTAGGATAATTACAGACGCCCCTTGGTATATCCCTAACTGACTACTCCAGCAAGACATCCCCATGCCCACAATCAAGCAGGAAATTCAAAGTGTTAGTGAAAAGTACTTAGTGAAACTTAGTGCTCATACAAATAATCTAGCTGTGTCGCTACTTGATAGACAATATAACAAAAGACTCAAAAGACATGATCCGTTAGATTTGGTTAACAGGTTTAATTAATTAAGAGTTAGCTGTAGTTTAGATTTTAAGGTTTAATTCAATGCCTATTCATGACAATTTAGGACAACAAAAAGAAGTAATGCTAAAGAACATTACTACTTCCTCATGTTATGTATTACCAAACAAACAATTTACTGAATGTTAATGTTTAACAGATTTTAAATATTCACTTATAATACCATGAGTAGTCAAAGTTATGTCGACTAGTTTTGTGGTGGTGTCACGAATGTCCATTGCGCTTTGGTACGATTAGGACGAGTGCGATAGCACGAGTCCTAATCCAAAGCGCAATGGACATGAGTAGTGATACCACCGCAAAAATAATCTACTTAACTTTGACCAAGAATGGTATTCGAGGGAC
Organism: Agriotes lineatus; assembly: GCA_940337035.1. Taxonomy (NCBI): domain Eukaryota; kingdom Metazoa; phylum Arthropoda; class Insecta; order Coleoptera; family Elateridae; genus Agriotes; species Agriotes lineatus. The sequence goes on along the minus strand of OW679194.1, from coordinate 261,151,170 downwards.
TATTTAATGAACCAAACTACTTTTTCAAATTAGTTTTCAGTAAATCTAGCAACAAACTACTCAATTTCTATAGTAACAGAACACTAATATTGACTTTTTCTAATAAAAATAGCATTTGTTAAAAATAATCAAGGGTAATACCACAAGCAGTGGATATATTTTTGACAAATATTTTGTCGTTTCCATGTAAATTATTGCGTTTAAATTTCACGATACAAAATCACATCAAAAATGTCACGAGCCGAAGGCGAGTGACATTTAAATGTGATTTTGTTGAGTGAAATTTGCAATAATTTCTATGGAAATGGCAAAATATTTAAAAAAATATATCCACTTCGAGTGGTATTTGGGAAGACTATTTAACAATATTAATACATAACGATTAACTTTATTGAAGAATAATCCAACAATTAATATAATTATTCATTCTCAATTAAATTCAGCGGAATACTTCCAAAACACAGCATTTTAAATTTTTTAAAACAAGTCACCCAGTTTGTTGGTGTTTAGTTTTACGTAACCTAGCGATATCACTAAGGACAGAACATCGTTGCTAAGCGATATTTCGCAACAACGCTATTTAGCTTTTGAGTACCGTAAAACGGGGTTACTTTGTTAATTATGTGCAACTTTGATCAGATGCACCTGGATTATTGTTTTTCGTAATTACTTATACAATTATCCTGAATGTGCATATAATATTGACAAATTGGCAACACTGGATAGTAGTAGTTCATTTTAGTGTAGGCTTACCTGACGTGAGTAGTTCAAATAATTCCAAAAGCTAACCTGAAAGTGCGCCGTTGGGAAGTCAGTGAATTACATGGTAAAAAAATTTATATAGTTGCAAGAAAATTGTTGTAGTTTTAGATGTTTTATACTAATTGTACGCTAGGATAGCTATTTAACATAAACAATATTTAAAAACGAATTTTTTATCATGTGTGTCCATGGTGCAATAACCTATATCTCAGCTGGGGCAACTTTGATCACACATAACGGGTAACTTTGATCACGTATATTAATAAATTTCATTTGATAGGTATGGGGCGAATACATAGAAGAAAGTCTTAGTGCAGATGGTATAGCCATGGAGAGTGATGAAAATGAGGAGATAACAAGCGATAATGACATTTCCATTGACAAGAGCAAGTTGTGTGTAGGAGACTATGTTGAAGTAAAATTGGGATTGGCTAAAACAAATTCATATAAATATTACTTGGGCATAATTACAGAAATTCTTGATGATAATAATTTCAATATTAATTTTTTCCGTAAAAGAATTGGGAAAAAAGCAATTTTTTTTGTGTTTCCCGATGTGAAAGAGTAAAGTATTATAAAAGAACATGAAATTCTCAGAAAAATTGCTAATCCTACAATTTACAGAGGCCGCTACACTTTCTCTAATCTTAAACTAGATAAATATGATTAGTTTTCTAGTACTTAAACGGTATTAAGTTACAAGTTACTATTAAAATCTTATTTGTTTTTTCTTTTGCTTAGTTTTTATGCTTGTGAAATTATCTTTTATAGACTTATTTAATAAAAACTAACTATAATAACTGTATTTTTACTGTAAATCCAGGTAACCAGGGGTTCTTGACATGTTTTTTAAGCATTTCTAAGTAACAAATTTGATGCTTGTAATTTGCAGTTTTAACATGCAACTATTCAAATGGCACAACTTTGTTTCATGGCAAGTTTTCATTCATGATCATAGTTGCCCCAACCGGGTATAATTTTGATCAACTATTGTTATGAATTTTTTTCAGCAAAAAAAAAACTTTGTCATGGTTTTTATTTTCAAACTTAATTCTAAACAGTATGAAGTACGAAATGGCGTAACTGAAATTTAAAAAACATATACATCAACACTGCAAAATTTGATTTATTCCACAAAAATACTTTTTACATGATCAAAGTATCCCCGTTTTACGGTACGTACATTGTTTTGTGAATATTTTGCATGGTGCCCAATATTCAGTGATATACTGCTGTTATTGGTTGAAAAAAGCAAATGTCTGCAATGTGATTGGCTTATATGTTGTAGTGTTGAATAGTCACTTGAATACCTTCTAGGAAGATATATCCACTGATATTTTTTTGATTGGTCAAGAAACGTCAGAATTCTGGATGTTCATTGGTTACTTTTTGACAGATGACAGGTGAATTGAATAGTCTATGAAATAAACGTGTGAAAAAAAACTTCAAGTTGTCGACCAAGATTTCCTGTGTGCTACTTCCGCCATCTTAAAAAAAGATACGTTTTATTTTTTTGCGATAACTTAGTTTCCGTTAACGGTAGGTCAAAATAAGGTGGACCGTTTTTTGTGCTCTACAATTTATGTTCAATTACTTTTCCACGTACGAGCGATATTAGTCGAGATATCGAACGCGAAAGAAAAGCGTGAACGGGTCGAGATTTTTTTCGCACTTCTTCGCTTGTATTTCGGTTCTCGACTTATTTAGCGTAGTTATGATAAAACTTGTAGAGATTGAAAATACCTGCTGTTTGATCTATTATAAATTAAAATGCGACTAAACTTACGACTTGTAGGGCGGACCAAAGTCATCAAGTCAGCGATTAATTTTGATTTCGTGTATCGTACTATTACATAAATGACATAATAAACTTCATTACATTATTAGAACCATTATATTTCATAGGACATCTTAATGGACAACTTGAAATTCATCCTAGAGAGATGTTGGTGTGAATTGGTTCTGTATTGTTTTATTTTTTATTTAGATTGGAGATTCCTAATTTTTGTCTAATTTCCTCATTGTGTTTATGGTCCAATATTCTTCTTGCTGTGCTTTTGCTGGAGTAAAATGTTACGGATCGTATAGACTGCCCATAGAACCAAGCGTCGGTTTTAGAGGAAACACAGCCAAACAAACGCCTCTCAAACATCGTTTGTACAAAGATACTTCAATTCTTGGGCCATATTGCCAGTAGAACTGACAGCCTAGAAAAAACTATATTTCAAGGAAAACCACATGGCAAAAGACGAAGGTGCAGATCCTTTAAACCTAAACGATGGCTTAATATCACGCGGGCGGTACAGACGAACGATCTTCAGTTTCCATGGGTTGAAATGCTGAATGCCTAATGGACCACAACACATCAATCATTATGTAATGCTAAGAGAAAAAGATAGTTTATGTATTGCTCAATGGTCATTCCAAATAGTTAAAGTATGTATGTATGTATGTATAATCAATAACCTCGTTATACCTTGCGGTGTAGAGGTATAGTTAAAGTAATTAGACATTTTTTAGTAATATGCAATCATACAGGGTGTATTAAAACGTGCGGCTAATAATTACCGCACGCAATTCTACGTTGAAAAACAAGCAAAAAACTTTAACACCAATTTGGTCTTAGACGAAGAGTTTTTAAATTACACCCACTTAAAGGTTTTTTAATTTGGCAACGCTTTACAAATGAAAGCTAAGAGTCATGCATTTAGTTACCTACTCTTGATTGTATATGTTTTTGATTCTGCAATTAAATCAAGTATGCGTTTATGTTTTTCATGGATATCCTCTAAAATTATTGAAATAATTGACAAATCAAGATTTAGTGCGTTTTATTTAAATTAATACTCTTTTTTGGCTACAATAGCTGTTCAAAATGAGCACCTGCAACTTCTACACATTTGGTGCACCGAGTAAGAATGTTTGGTATTAGATTTTGCAGCATGTTACGATTGTTTATTTCTCTAACTGCATTATTTATCCGTTCAATAAGTTGTTCATCGGTTTCAATTTCTACTTGATGAACATGAGCTTTTAAAAAGCCCCAAAAGAAAAAGTTTAGGACATTTAGGTCGGGACTTTTTGCGGGCCATGGCATCGGAGCATCACGCCCGATTCACCGCTCTGGAAAGTTTTGATTTAACCAAGCCCTAGTTTCAAGCCCCCAGTGGGCTGAAGCTCCATCTAACTGAGCCCACATATCTCTCCTGACAAGTAACGGTACTTTTTCCAATAATCTCGGTAAGTCGTTGTTCAAAAAATTGACAAAATTTTTGGCGTTTAATTGACGAGGAAAAATATGTGGCCCTATTAGTCTATTTCCGATAATTCCAGCCCATACATTGACGCTGAATCTAAACTGGTGATTAGTTGGTTGGAAGACATGAGGGTTTTCATCGACCCAGTGGTGCATATTGTGCATATTAAACATTCCGTTACGGGTAAATGTGGCTTCATCCGTCCATATAATGTGTTTTAATGAAAGCCGGGTTGACTGCGTGTTGCCGTAATAACCATCTGCAAAACACCATCCGTCGCGGATAATTTTCCGGAAGCAACCCATGGCCTTGCTGGAAGTGGAACGGATGTAAGAAATTTTCTCTTAACACTCGATGTACAGCAGTATGGCTAATATTAAGTTTTCGAGCTACAGAACGGGTACGTTGTCGTGGTTCGTCTTCAAATACCTGTAAGATGTTTTCTTCTATTTCGGGTTGTAATACATGTCGTGATCGCCCTCCACCAACTCCCTGCATAGGTTCCATTCTCCCTGTTTCTCTTAAGCGACGATCGAGTCTTTCAATAACATGAGCATTATGATGTCTCCTGTTTACATAACGTTCGGCATATAAATTTGAAGCTCGGTGACAATGACCGCCACATTCGCCTAATATTAAATACGTATTTGCGTATTCAGGAAAACTGTATGCCATGTTTTTTCCCAAAACCAAAAACACAAAACTGAAGAATCAAACAAGGAACAAAGTAAGTTAGAACAATAATAACAGGGAGTTGAAACAATTTTTTGGCTCCGCTTAATTGTTTCGCCATTTACCAAATTATTTTAGGTCTAACTTGTATATTGTTATTTGAATTATAATCCATTGCATTTCTAATTCTTAAAATTTTCAAATCAGCGCATTTTGTACCTGTATTGAGTTCCTATCGTTCGAACGATGCCCTTTTGTCCCGCTTTATTTGTTATCGCTGGCCGTTGGAATGCGAATTTTCTTTTTGAACCGAACGTGTCGGGTTCTTTTCGCACCGGCAGACGCGGTTAGCGCGGCTGAGGTTTGATGATTTTATTAGTCAAGAGTAAGTGCGCTCAACCACGTTTTGAAAAAAAAATGTTTCGAAGGGCTGACTATATTCAGGTACGATGGCCTTTACCTGTTTTGCTATTCTCCTATTAATTGCATTTCTTTAGCTCTTAACCGACAGTTTCACTCGATGATTTTAAAATCAGCTCTTATCCGATAACTTTGGACCTGGAGGCTAGTGTCCTGTCCCATTAAAGAATGTTATCTGCCTTCAGCGTCGATGCTGCCAGGAGCAAAACGTTCGACCTTTTTGTCAGCTTCCCCTGGCAAGCCGTTGCATCACGTTAGGCGCTGAATAACCTGCAGTAGCGACCCTTTGACAGCGCGGTCCCTAGGAATTATTGGGCTCCGAAGGTTAGTGATTTCGGTTAGTTGTGGACAGTTACACGGGCTGGTTATACCAGGAATTCAATTTATTGCAAATCTCATAGCTCATTAAATGACAGCGATATGCATATCATTCGACTTCCATTGCAATTACAATTAATTTAACGACCCGCCAAAGGGGTTATTTGTATTAATGCGTGTAGCCACCTTCATTTAGCTGGCGTGTATTTTAGCAAATTTTTTAATACACTACAAATTACATAAATTACCTTTGTTTGATATGACATTGATTTTAATATTTATACTGCATTACTTTTGACCACCATCGTTTTAATTTTTTTTAAAATATTTAATAAATCTTATTAAACAGTAGTTGGTTGATTATTTTCGGAATCATCTTATGATTCCTGGAGCCCATTTTTTTATTTTGTAGTGTTTCAGGGTGGTACAGTTGATAAGAATCTACTATCCAAGGCCGCCGAAATTGAGCTAGTTCGGCCTACGCGGTAAGTGTCGGGAAATTCTGGTTTTTGCCGTGTAGTAAGCGCAGCAAGCAGGTTGATCTGCGGTCTTTTGCTATCACCGTTAATTATTTTTATTAATTAACCGCAGGTCAGCTTCTTTGTTGTGTCAGAATAACTAATACATAATGAGTGAAGCAGGTTTTACGAAAAGAAAAGTGACTTTTTCAAGTGTCAAAAATGACATTAATGCATCCAGTTATGAGATTGTTACTTTTTAAAAATAAACCCACCTTATAATGCATAGTTGCAACGTCTTCCAAAACTATAAATCGCGAAGATTTTGCATTCTTAAATATTAAATTATACGTAAACTAATTACCAAAATGATATAATAATTTATATTTGATTACCTATTTTTATTGTTGAATTATGTGTTGTTGATACTATTTAAATCTATTTCTCAACTATAGTCGAAAAAAATTGAAAAGTTTGAGCATTAATAACTTCTTAACCAAAGAGTTAACACTAAAATTGTATTGCAGTTTTATGCTTGTTTTTCTACGTAGAATTGCGTGGTGTAATTACTAGCCGCATTTTTTAATACACCCTGTATAATGTTATATACCGCATACTTAATATAGTACATTTATTCTAATAATGTAATAACATTTTTATATTGCAGAATACATAAAATAACATGTTATATTCTACAAAAGTCACATATGAATTTGAGGCTCGTATTGTAAGTGTACGTAGTACTTTGAACAATGTTTAATAATAAAAACTCTTAAGAACCAAAAGTTTAAACTCCTTATTTGGGATGTTGGAGGTCCAGGAAAGTAGAATTTCAAGTTGTCCACTAAGATTTTCTATGAAATATAATGGTTCTAACAATGTAATGAAGTTTATTATGTAAGTTATGTAATAGTACAATACACGAAATCACAATTAAGCGCTGACTTGTCAACTTTGGTCCGCTCTACAAGTCGTAATTGTGGTCACATTTTAATTTATAATAGACCAAACTGCAGGTATTTTCAAGCTCTACAATTTTTATAACCACTACTATTTCGCTAAATAGGTCAAGAAACGAAATTCAAGCGAAGAAGCGCAAAAAAACCTCAACCCGTTTACGCTTTCCTTTCGCATTCGATATTTTAACTAATATCGCTCGTAGGGAGAAAAGTAATTAAACATAAATTGTAGACCACGAAAAATTCTAACTAAAGGTCTCACTTCATTTTCACGTACCGTTAACGGGAACCAAGTTATCGCAAAAAAATCAAACGCATCTTTTTTTAAGATGCCGAAATAGCACATAGGAAATCTTGGTCGACAACTTGAAGCTGGGCGTCTTACTACGAGCCGACACCTACCGAATTATTACTTTACTTTGCCCTGGGTTCGTTAGCTGATTCAGTCGGTATGCTTATGAGACCCTTTTTTTACTTCCTTTTACAATAAAGGAAGTATTGTATTCACCCCAAAAATTCGAAATTGAGTTTTCAACAGATCTTCACGTTTTAGAGTCCCCTGATGCCAAAAAAACGCATTTGTTTTCATTGGTCTGTCTGTCTCTCTGTGTGTGTGTCTGTCTGTGTGTCTGTGAACATAATATCTCAAAAACGAAAAGAGGTGTGGCGTTGAAACTTTATATATAAGTTTTGTGTACTATGTAGATGCGACAGCAAGCTTTTTTACTCTTGTGATTTTTCAGTTTTTTTCGATTTTTTCAAAAACGGCTATAACGATTTCTTTCAAACTTTATATTTTTATTGCATTTTTAATGTGTATTGACGTGAGATAAGTTATTTTCCAGTTGAATACCTATAAAATGGGTTTCTTTTGTTTTTTTTCTATTTTTTGTATTAACTCCTATTTTAAGTACAACACCCAGTATATTATTACATTTTTGAATTCACCTTAAAATTCTAGAGAAAATTTGTCTCTTGATCTAATGCTCTATCTTGTACGGTTTTTGTACGATTTGTAATTTTTTAAAATTTTTGACAAATGCTAAAAAATACATAAAATTTTTACCTAATTATAAGATCACTGTAAAAGGAAGTTGTGTGAGTGTATCACACCAGATTTTTATATTCCCAGAGTGGCTAAGGGAGAGCTAATGTTATTTGCGGCCAACAGCGAACTCGCGACGACCCGCACTTGTTAACAATCTGGGTGCAAATCTCTTGATCCGCGCTATTCAGCCACTTGGGCGCAAATGCCCTTCTTGCAGTGCTCCCGCATTGATTCCCATACTGACCGGTTATTCCCGCGCTAAAACTGTGTTGGCGCGTTGTTTCAAGCACTGGTAGCACACCGCACTTATAGTCATTGACTGCGCATACATTAAATATCACTCTATAGTACTAAACTACGTGCATAAATACAAGAGCACTTACTGTCAGGCGTTATTGCTGATTATCATATAATGAAGAAATAGAATTTGAATAAATACAGGTGGCACGAATTGACCCGTTTCAAACTTGAAGTTAAGCTTTGTTGGACCCCCCCCCCCCAGCACCCCAAAAACGAAATTTCAAATTTCGGTTTACTTTCAAGCAATAATGACGTAGTGACTGGACTATTAGTAACGCATAAATAACATACGAACATTTACCATGACGAATAGTAAATTCTCTGCAGTCAGCTTTAGGTAGGTGATGGCATTTTAAGTTTAAAGGTTATGTCAAAAATTGAGCATGACATCTGTGCTTTTTTGGTGATTGAAATAATACGATTAGAAATGGTACTTCAGAAGTATTTTATTAATATAATGTTGATATTCTATATTGAAAATTTAGAGAGATTGCTTAAAAAGCCCACCACCTTGCTCTATACATAACCTTGCTTTATTTGTCAGACTTCGGAACAGATTTTCTAGCATATTGGGTAAATTATTTAATTCATTACACTTTTCAGTTATTCTAATTGCAAGCTCATTCAAGTCCTGTATTTCTGTTTTATAAAAATGAATTTTTTAGCCAATACCAAATGCAAGAGTCCAGTGGCGTCAAATCGCAACATCGAGGTGGAAAAGGAGTCCGCGTATTCTTGCTTATTAATCGGTCTCCAAAGAATTCTTTAATGAAACCTAAATTTTCTCTAGTGCAATGCACCGATGAACCACCTTTCTGGAAGTAGCCCTCCTGTAGTATTGATTGAAAAATTGTTCTAAAATTTTATGAGGCAATGCAGTAATAGTTCGTTGGAAAAATACCGGTGCCACAATTCGTCTTCGACTAATACAAACCCAGACTCCAAGTTTCTGTGGATGGAGTGGTACCTCTCTTAAGAAATGTGGGTTTTCCGCAGCGCAAATTCTCACATTTTTGAAATTCACGTATCCCGATAAGTGAAACCATGCCTCATCCGAAAAAAAGCATTGTTCAAAACATCGTCATCAGGAAAGCTATTAAGGAACCATCGAGAGTATTGTTCTCGACGGGGCATATCTGCAGGTAATATTTGATGTACAGAAGTTACACGATAAAGAAAAATATTTAAATTCGTTTTCAGAAGCTTTGTCGTTGTTGAATATGGCAAATCAACTCGTTGCGAAAGACGTCGAACTGATGTCGAAGGTTCTTCTCCCATAATTTGCCTAGCATTTTCTACAAATTCTGCAGTACGTAACTTTCGTCTACCGCTACCTTTCTTCCTGGTGACAGAGCCTGTCTCATCAAATAATTGCACAGTACGCTTTACTTCATGATAGAAACGAGTATAGATGACATCTCCAAATTCATTCCTAAATAGGTCAAAACAGTTTTGTATAGAGTAGGTCCACTCTCCATTTACAACAATCCCACTACGATAATAAGCTTTCATTATAAAAACATTAGGTAATTATTCCGTATGCGGTGAAACGCCAAAAAATCGATAGATTTCACTCCAAAGAACACGATTCCGCTGTCGGAGCGTGATTTTTTCAACTATTTCTTCTGATTTTCTAACCTCAAAAGTTTCACCGTATACGGAACAATTACCGCGGGGATATAATTCCGTATACGGTGAAACGCCAAAAATGCATCAATTTTGGTGGGAAACGACACTCATCCATAGATTTCACTTTAAAAACCACAGTTCTGCTGTCGGAGCGGCACGCCTCATTCTCTTTACATCGAATTCTGTTTTTATAAATTAAAATTATAGAATCTGTTTGATCCCGATGCCGGAAAATGTTCCGCCGGAAAAAGTGCCGTGGGGAAATAAATCCGCAGGAAAAAGTTCGGCAAGAAAAAGTTCCGCAGGAAAGCGATGCTTTGGTGTTTTGTCCATGTTACATGATTAATAAGTACCATACCATAGGGTACAGTGCCTTTTAAAGGCACTGTACCATAGGGTACAAATGCATATGATAAAAATGGAAAAATTTGCTGGGCTCTTATGTATATTATAATTACATTTATAGTATTTTAAATTACTAGTGACTATATAATCACAGTGTGGCCATACAATTTTTGACTGGTACTTTTTTATCCAATATCAAAATACGATTTTGCGGAAAACCATGATGATGTAATAAAAAAATAGAATTTTTTAACGGTGTAAGCGACATTTGATAACAAAAAATTACTAAAGTCAAAATAAAATTTTACAATTCATTTGCTGAAGTGAAAGAAAGTTATTCAAAATGACTAATCTCTCAAATACAATAAAATACCACAAAGAGGTTTAAATGTTGAAGAAATATGAGTCATAAGGTATTTTCATCAATTTATTACAATTAATGGAAATTGGAAAGTTCAAATCCAAAACGCAAATGATATAACATCATTTGTATCGAAATCTTCTCGGTAATTTAATGTGCTTCATTAACATCTAAATTATATTAAATAGATACATGGACTAAACTCCAATCTAGCCCACTGGTGCTTAGGCGCATACGCGTGATAATATGATTCTCAGTTTGTCGGAGGTTCTACAAATGTTCAGACAATGGAGGCAAAACACGAGAGTCTCATGCCAGACCCAGTCTTGGCTGCCGTAAAGGTGCGAATTTAGGTTAGCTGCAGTTTAACATTTGTGTGTACTTAGTACAAAAATGCCTGTGTTTCACCGTAAAACAAGCAGTTAGTCCAATCGTCGACAATAATATTGAATTTGAATTTCCAATGAGTATTTCTCTTATTTATAGCTTAAAATCCAGTTTCGCCACTGGCATAACAGTTCCTCTAATTTCATATTCCGGAAATGTCAAATGTACCAGTGGGCTATACTGGAGTTTTCCGACACTAAACTACTTGCTATACATGTTCAACCTGGAATTGCAAATGTACACCGCAATAATCTATTGAACAGTTACTTACGAATATTTAATCAATATAAAACTTACAGGAAAATATTTATTTCTCTGTTAAATGTTCTGGATTGTTTGATGTTAATACTGTTCTGAATATCGTAATTTGTGAAAAACGTCAAAATATGGTTCTTTTCCGTATAAACAAACTATATTGGAAAACTTATGGCCGCGGAATACTAATGGCGGATTTCATCATGTGATACGTCCACTCAAACTTTTGACAAGTTATAAAAATGCCAATGTCTTATTTTGACATTAGTAACCTTTTGGGGTGAAATTCGGTGCACGGTCCGATCTATTTCGCATCCGCTGCGAGCGAAGTAAGTTTATAGTTCGATCAGCGTGTATGTCAAAATGTTGTGGGTGCCGCTTGCCGCTATCAATGTTTAAAGCATTGCGTTGCGCTCTCGGCGGTGGTCCAGGTTAATGGTTTATGTTAGTTGTTAGGTCTTGATATTTTTTTTTTAGAGAAAAAATACGAGAGAGAGTTTGTTCAACGCAATGCGTTGCGCTCTCGGCGGTGGTCCAGGTTAATGGTTTATGTTAGTTGTTAGGTCTTGATAATTTTTTTTAGAGAAAAAAATACGAGAGAGAGTTTGTTCAACGCAATGCGTTGCGCTCTCGGCGGTGGTCCAGGTTGATGGTTTATGTTAGTTGTTAGGTCTTGATATTTTTTTAGAGAAAAAATACGAGAGAGAGTTTGTTCAACGCAATGCGTTGCGCTCTCGGCGGCGGTCCAGGTTAATGGTTTATGGTTAGTTGTTAGGTCCTGATAATTTTTTTTAGAGAAAAAATATGAGAGAGAGTTTGTTCAACGCAATGCGTTGCGCTCTCGGCGGTGGTCCAGGTTAATGGTTTATGTTAGTTGTTAGGTCTTGATAATTTTTTTTAGAGAAAAATACGAGAGAGAGTTTGTTCAAACGCAATGCGTTGCGCTCTCGGCGGTGGTCCAGGTAATGGTTTATGTTAGTTGTTAGGTCTTGATAATTTTTTTTAGAGAAAAAATACGAGAGAGAGTTTGTTCAACGCAATGCGTTGCGCTCTCGGCGGTGGTCCAGGTTGATGGTTTATGTTAGTTGTTAGGTCTTGATATTTTTTTCTAGAGAAAAAATACGAGAGAGAGTTTGTTCAACGCAATGCGTTGCGCTCCTCGGCGGCGGTCCAGGTTAATGGTTTATGTTAGTTGTTAGGTCCTGATAATTTTTTTTAGAGAAAAAATATGAGAGAGAGTTTGTTCAACGCAATGCGTTGCGCTCTCGGCGGTGGTCCAGGTTAATGGTTTATGTTAGTTGTTAGGTCTTGATAATTTTTTTTAGAGAAAAATACGAGAGAGAGTTTGTTCAACGCAATGCGTTGCGCTCTCGGCGGTGGTCCAGGTTAATGGTTTATGTTAGTTGTTAGGTCTTGATAATTTTTTTTAGAGAAGAAATACGAGAGAGTTTGTTCAACGCAATGCGTTGCGCTCTCGGCGGTGGTCCAGGTTGACGGTTTATGTTAGTTGTTAGGTCTTGATATTTTTTTTTAGAGAAAAAATACGAGAGAGTGTTTGTTCAACGCAATGCGTTGCGCTCTCGGCGGTGGTCCAGGTTAATGGTTTATGTTAGTTGTTAGGTCTTGATAATTTTTTTTAGAGAAAAAATACGAGAGAGAGTTTGTTCAACGCAATGCGTTGCGCTCTCGGCGGTGGTCCAGGTTAATGGTTTATGTTAGTTGTTAGGTCATGATAATTTTTTTTAGAGAAAAAATACGAGAGAGTTTGTTCAACGCAATGCGTTGCGCTCTCGGCGGTGGTCCAGGTTGATGGTTTATGTTAGTTGTTAGGTCTTGATAATTTTTTTTTAGAGAAAAAATACGAGAGAGGGTTTGTTCAATGCAATGCGTTGCGCTCTCGGCGGCGGTCCAGGTTAATGGTTTATGTTAGTTGTTAGGTCCTAATAATTTTTCTTAGAGAAAAAATATGAGAGAGAGTTTGTTCAACGCAATGCGTTGCGCTCTCGGCGGTGGTCCAGGTTAATGGTTTATGTTAGTTGTTAGGTCTTGATAATTTTTTTTAGAGAAAAAATACGAGAGAGAGTTTGTTCAACGCAATGCGTTGCGCTCTCGGCGGTGGTCCAGGTTAATGGTTTATGTTAGTTGTTAGGTCTTGATAATTTTTTTAGAGAAAAAATACGAGAGAGAGTTTGTTCAACGCAATGCGTTGCGCTCTCGGCGGTGGTTCAGGTTGATGGTTTATGTTAGTTGTTAGGTCTTGATATTTTTTTTAGAGAAAAAATACGAGAGAGAGTTTGTTCAACGCAATGCGTTGCGCTCTCGGCGGCGGTCCAGGTTAATGGTTTATGTTAGTTGTTAGGTCCTGATAATTTTTTTAGAGAAAAAATATGAGAGAGAGTTTGTTCAACGCAATGCGTTGCGCTCTCGGCGGTGGTCCAGGTTAATGGTTTATGTTAGTTGTTAGGTTCTTGATAATTTTTTTTAGAGAAAAAATACGAGAGAGAGTTTGTTCAACGCAATGCGTTGCGCTCTCGGCGGTGGTCCAGGTTAATGGTTTATGTTAGTTGTTAGGTCTTGATAATTATTTTTAGAGAAAAAATACGAGAGAGAGTTTGTTCAACGCAATGCGTGCGCTCTCGCGGCGGTCCAGGTTAATGGTTTATGTTAGTTGTTAGGTCCTGATAATTTTTTTTTAGAGAAAAAATATAGAGAGTTTGTTCAACGCAATGCGTTGCGCTCTCGGCGGTGGTCCAGGTTAATGGTTTATGTTAGTTGTTAGGTCTTGATAATTTTTTTTAGAGAAGAAATACGAGAGAGAGTTTGTTCAACGCAATGCGTTGCGATCTCGGCGGTGGTCCAGGTTAATGGTTTATGTTAGTTGTTAGGTCTTGATAATTTTTTTTAGAGAAAAAATACGAGAGAGAGTTTGTTCAACGCAATGCGTTGCGCTCTCGGCGGTGGTCCAGGTTGATGGTTTATGTTAGTTGTTAGGTCTTGATATTTTTTTTAGAGAAAAAATACGAGAGAGAGTTTGTTCAACGCAATGCGTTGCGCTCTCGGCGGCGGTCCAGGTTAATGGTTTATGTTAGTAGTTAGGTCTTGATAATTTTTTTTAGAGAAAAAATACGAGAGAGTTTGTTCAACGCAATGCGTTGCGTTCTCGGCGGTGGTCCGGTTAATGGTTTATGTTAGTTGTTAGGTCTTGATAATTTTTTTTAGAGAAAAAATATGAGAGAGAGCTTGTTCAACGCAATGCGTTGCGCTCTCGGCGGTGGTCCAGGTTAATGGTTTATGTTAGTAGTTAGGTCTTGATAATTTTTTTTAGAGAAAAAATACGAGAGAGAGTTTGTTCAACGCAATGCGTTGCGCTCTCGGCGGTGGTCCAGGTTAATGGTTTATGTTAGTTGTTAGGCTTGATAATTTTTTTTAGAGAAAAAATACGAGAGAGAGTTTGTTCAACGCAATGCGTTGCGCTCTCGGCGGTGGTCCAGGTTAATGGTTTATGTTAGTTGTTAGGTCTTAATAATTTTTTTTAGAGAAAAAATACGAAAGAGAGTTTGTTCAACGCAATGCGTTGCGCTCTCGGCGGTGGTCCAGGTTAATGGTTTATGTTAGTTGTTAGGTCTTGATAATTTTTTTTAGAGAAAAAATACGAGAGAGAGTTTGTTCAACGCAATGCGTTGCGCTCTCGGCGGTGGTCCAGGTTAATGGTTTATGTCAACCGGCTTTTGACACATATTCAGTGGCAGCGGGTAATTGTGAGTTGTAAAAGTAAAGGTTTCGAACTAAAAAAAAATTATTGAGAAATGCGAGGAGAAATGCATCCTTCCGACATTGAAATCCTGTTCCTTGAAGTGAAATCTATCTATGAGTATCTTTTCCCACCAAAATTAATGCATTTTTGGCGTTTCACCGTATACGGAATAATAACCCCGCGGTAATTGTTCCGTATACGGTGAAACTTTTGAGGTTAGAAAATCAAAAGAAATAGTTGAAAAAACCACGCTCCGACAGCGGAATCGTGTTCTTTGGAGTGAAATCTATCGAGTAGGGACTTTTCCCGAAAAAAAAAACGAATTTTTGGCGTTTCACCGCATACGGAACTGTTACCAAACATTATGTTGTTCTGTGAAATTCATCTTTGAATTAACGCTTAAACTGGAATGAAGTTTTTATGTCAAATTATGAAGTGAGAAACTGTATAGCTTAATGCAGACACATCTGATTCAGGTTATCCAGGGCCTGCTGCAATTTAGTTTTTAAAAATTACTCTGTATGTATATACAGTGTGTCCCCGGATTGAGTTCACTATAGGTATAATTGACAAAAAATTTAACAATTTTATTTTAATGTTTTGGGATCCCGCTCTGCTTGGTCTGAAAACAATTTTAAGCAGAGTTTTAATTTTTAGAAATTAAGTCGGCCATGAAAAATGTGAAAAAAAACTATTTTCTATTTAGGTAAACTACCCTTTTTGTTCATGATACGGCAAAATTTTATTAATAAAAGTTGTTTATAATGATAAATTACGGCTCTATGCCAAATTTCAGAAAGATCTGTTGACTTAGAAAACACCGTTATTTTTTAGATAATTGTATCTTATTTTCAGGTAAACTACTTTTTTTGTTTATGATACGGAAAAATTGTATTAAGAAAAATTGTTCAGAATAAAAAATTATGGTCCTGTACCAAATTTCAAAAAGATCTGTCGACTTAGATTAAACCGTTATTTTTTAGATTAAACCGTTATTTTTAAACAAATTGCATTTATTAAAAATGACGGTTTCATCTAAGTCGACAGATCTTTTTGAAATTTTGTATAGCGCCACAACTTCTCATTCTGAACAACTTTTCTTAATACAATTTTTCCGTATCATGAACAAAAAAAATAGTTTACCTGAAAATAAAATACAATTATCTAAAAAATAACGGTGTTTTCTAAGTCAACAGATCTTTCTGAAATTTTGCACGGGGCCGTAATTTATCATTCTAAATAACTTTTCTTAAAAAATTTTTTGCCGTATCATGAACAAACAGGGTAGTTTACCTAAAAATAAAATAGTTTTCGCTTTCCTGCCAAGGCCTACTTGTGTTTCAAAAACTGTAAATATTCCTAAAATTCTCTTCAGACCAAGCAGGGCGGAATCCCAAAACATTAAAATAAAATTGTAAAATTTTTTGTCGATTATACCTATAGTGAACTCAATCCGGGGACACACTGCATGTATGTATTTATGTATGTACGTGGTACGTATATGTGTATGTGTCTGATAATATGCCTACATTGCTCCCTTCTTTTGTGGTGTTTGTATTCATTTTGCCTATATTTGCTTCTGAATGATGCATCATATCGTTTCCCTTCTCCCCATTTGTGGTTTTATAATTACCTCCATCTTTTGTCATATTTTCCTAAAAAGATAAAATCATGTGGATAGAATTTTTTTTTATTTACAGTATTATAGTGCCGTAACTACATTAGTTTTTGGCACTAAGGGAACATTAAATACATTTAATAATTTTTGCATCCTTTAGGTATAGTTATAGTTTCTTTAATTCGGTTGCGCTATTGCTCAGAGCGATTTTCATTTCCTTGTTGATTTGGTGGTTTCTTCTTTGGTTGAGGTATTGTTCACATTCCGTTATAAGATGCTGCACAGTAAGGGGTTGTTCGCAGTGGTTACATATGGGTGGATCTTCTTTATTTAAAAGGTAATTATGAGTTGCCTTTATGTGTCCACTTCTAAGTCTATTTAACAGTACTTCTTCCCATCTAGTTTTTATAACTGTATTGGTCCATCTTGACACGGTGCTTTTAATTTTTTGTAGTTCATTCGTTGTTGCATCATCCCATTGTTGTTGCCATTCATTCCATACTAGTTCTTTTTGGTAGTTTTTAATGTCTTTTACAGTTAAATAATCGTAATCAATGTTCATTTTATGAGTTGCCAGCTTTGCTTTTCGGTCTACCAATTCGTTATTCTGTATTCCTACATGGGCTGGTATCCACATGACGCGCACAATTTTTCCATTTTTGTATGCACTTGTTAGATTTTCGCGAAATTGTATCACCTGAAGATTTTTATTATAGAGATCTGTTATGGCAGATACAGCACTTAGAGAGTCACTCATAATTATGTATTTATTAGAATGATTATTTTGTTGGATGTAAGCCAATGATTTATTGAGAGCAAATAATTCAGCTCCAAACACTGAAGATTTATCGTTTAGCCTATAACTTTCACTGTAGTCATTGCACATAAATGCACATCCTGTACCACTATCTGTTTTTGAACCATCAGTGTATATCTGAAGATAATCGGGGAACTCATTTAAGATGATAGAATGTAATGTCGTTTTATAGATGGAGGTAGGTGTACTATCTTTTGGGTATTGCGTTAGGTGCCAATTTACTGGGACGGGATAGGTAAGCCAAGGCGCTATAGATGATTTCCCATGCGAGAGACGATAGTTGATGGGATTTAAATGGTCCAAGTAAAGCTTATCTCGTATAGTATAGGGAGGAGTTTTTTGGATGTTAAGACTGTACAGGTTTTGGTAATGTGGATGTAGAACATCATTATGATTTATGTGTTGTGGGTTACTTTTCACTGCTGCTGTGTAATTTAGTAGTTGTAGATTTCTTTTATAAGATGGTGGTAATTCTCCTGTGGTACTGTATAAACTAAGCAGTAGGCTGGTTCTGTGAACTCCAGTGACTAGTCTCAATCCATTATTGTAAACCGCATCCAGCCTTTTCAATATAGTTGTGGCTGCATTTGAGTACAAAAAACTTCCATAGTTTAGTTTAGATTCTATGGTCGCTTTAAAGATTTGGAGTAACACGCTTTGATTTCCTCCCCATTCTTGATGCGAAATTACTCTTAATAGGTCAATGCATTTTTGACACGCATTCTTTGTATACTTCATGTGAGGAATCCATGTCAACTTTTTGTCTAATATCATGCCTAGACATTTTATTTCAGAGACAAAGTTTAACTGTATTGCATCTAGATATAGCACAGGATCAGTTTGGTTTCGTTTTCTTGTGAAATGAATGCATTTAGTTTTTTCATTGCTTACTTTCAGACCATTTGAGTTGCTCCATATTTGTAGAGTATTTAAAGCATTTTGGAGATTGTTCCTAGTTTGTTCTAGGTTTGAATTTGAACAGTAAATGATTAAGTCATCAGCATATAAAATTGTTTTTATATAGTTGTTCATTCCTTCAGTTATACTGTTAATGGCTATCAAGAAAGGCTTACACTTAAAACCGACCTTTGTGGAATTCCATTGTCTTGACTTCGAACTGGAGACATAACTTCATTTATTTTGACAGAGAAAGTTCTATGTGTTAGAAATTTTTTTAATAAAATGTAACATATGACCTTTAAACCATCAATGGATCAATGTTTTTATGATTTGAAGTTTCCACACTTTATCGTATGCCTTTTCTATATCACAGAAGATGGCGATCAGAATCGTAAGTACATCAGCTATTTCTGAACCCACTTTGTGTTATGTTTAGCATGTCCTCCTTCTCTATGCACCACATTAAGCGTTTATTAACTATTTTTTCTAATAACTAAATTGTACAATACGTTAGTCATGCTTATGGGCCTGTAACTAGAGCATTCAGTTTTCTGTTTCCCTGGTTTCAGTATAGGGACTACCATTGCATTTCGCCAACTTCTTGGGAAAGTTTCAGTATTCCAAAGATGACTATAGAAATTTAGTAGCGAAATTTTTGCAGATTGTGGTAAATGCTTTATCATTTTTGGAAATGAATCTGATCAGGACCAGGACTACTATCTTTGCAATTTTTTAGTGCATGTTCCAATTCAGGTAAGGTAAAGGTGATGTTAAAATCTTCGTTGTTGTCCGAGGATAAAGTAGAGGATAGAACACTGTTATTTAATTCACGCTCCTTTCTTGATTTTAGTTCTAAGAAAGCATTTGAATAACTGTTATTACTGGATACATTATAGTAGAATTTACTAAACCTTTCTGCTATTTCAGGTGTCGATGTAACTATGCTATTATTTATATTTAGAGCTGGTATATGAAACGCATTGTTATTTCCTTTAACCTGTTTAATTCTGTTCCATAATTCTTTATTGGTAGTCATATGATTAATTGAGCTTATGTAATTAGCCCAAGTTGTTGCTTTGCTTTCTTTAATAGTCCTTCTAGCTTTTGCTCTAGCTTTTTTGAAAGCTATTAGATTGTCTAGCGATTTGTTTCTGAGGTACAAGTTGAAGGCCTTCTTCTTTTCTTTAACAGCTACCTTGCATTGCTGGTTTCACCATGGAATTGTATATTTGTTGACTCTTGATTCTTTGGTTGGTATTGATTTTTCAGCAGCTTCAAATATTTGACATGTTATCATTTCAGTATTGGTATCGATTTCGTTGTGTATAGAGAAGGATAGGTTGTTATGTTTAAAAATTTCGGCGAAGAGCGCCCAGGTTGCTTTTTTAAAATCCCATTTAGGTCCATATGTTGGCTGAGGTTGATTTCTCGTGTTATACTTAATTTCTGTTAATATAGGTAGATGATCACTACCATATTTTTATTTTAGTATGACAGATTGTTAGATCAATTGCCGAAAAAGTTTGTGTTCTTTCATCAATGCGGGTAAAGGAACCATCGTTTAAGAGTGTTAAGTGGTCAGCTTCCAGAATTTTCTTGATCTTCTTTCCATTAGAATTTGTTTTGTAACTTCCCCACAGATAGTCGTGAGCATTGAAATCGCCCGTGTTGGGAGATTATCTATTACTGTTGATAGATTGTCTGTGTTTAGTTTATAATTTGGGGGTACGTATATGTTACTGATTGTTAGCTTCTGTGGAGTATATAATTTCAATGGCAATTGCTTCCAGTTCTGTATTTAATTGTAATTCTGCAGCGTGAAGGTCTGTCTTAATAAAAATACTGACTCCTCCAATTGCGTGATTTTGTTGCCTACAATAATGGAAACCTTGATAGCCCTTGAGATATGGATTCTGATTGTTTTTGAAATGCGTTTCCTGTAGACATAGAACGTCAGGATTGCTCTCAGATAGGAGAAGTTGAATGTCGTTGAGTCTTGTGTAAAAACCATTACAATTAAACTGAATTATTGTGACTATTCAATTCACCTGTCATCTGTCAAAAAGTGACCAATGAAAATCCAGAATTCTGACGTTTCTTGACCAATCAAAAAAATATCAGTGGATATATCTTCCTAGAAGGTATTCAAGTGACTATTTTAAACAAATGTGATTTTTATTAGAAAAAGTCAATATTAGTGTTCTGTTACTATAGAAATTGCATAGTTTGTTGTTAGATTTACTGAAAACTAATTTGAAAAAGTAGTTTGGTTCATTAAATAGTCCCTCGAATACCATTCTTAGTCAAAGTTAAGTAGATTATTTTTGCGGTGGTATCACTACTCATGTCCATTGCGCTTGGGATTAGGACTCGTGCTATCGCACTCGTCCTAATCGTACCAAAGCGCAATGGACATTCGTGACACCACCACAAAAATAGTCGACATAACTTTGACTACTCATGGTATTATAAGTGAACATTTAGGTAGATAATTGTGAATTATTATTGTCTGATGTTGCATCAGACATATCAGTGTTTGTTTGTAGTACCTGTTTATTTATATTTGACATTATTCGCGTGAATCGGTACTTTATTTTTCTATGTTTAAGCGTACATATCCTTTAAACTTCTTAATAGGAGGTCTACATCTTTAGCATATTTTTTTGTTACTGCTAACGGGTCAGGTGCTGAGTATATTTCTTTTATAAACAGTTTTAGATCTTTGAATGATATTTCGTACCTGTCGGGGTGTGCACTTAGTAGATCCTTTAAGGGTTCTAATTGTCCTTCTAAAGAGAGTTGATTTGTAGAGATATCGTCTTCTGCATTTGCTTGTATTTTTGAGGGTGTTCTTTTCTTCTTTTTATTTTTATTCCCTGTTTTTGGTGTAGGTAGAGTTTCATGTGAAAAATTATTTGTATCGCTATCGGGTTCATTTTCGGTCTTATTAGCTGTGTCATTGCTAGTTGAATGTAACAGTCTCTTGTTTCCTTTGTTTATAGGTATCTGGTATGTTGTTTCATTATTTTGTGAACTACCTACATAATTCTTGCATTTTAGCATCCATAATATTTGTACATTCTGATGTAACCTGACTAGGTGGCATATTTGGTGTTTCTTTGTCTTTCAGATTGGAGCATGCTGATGCTGGGTGTCTTGCTTGGTGACATTTTTAACATTTGTCATCATCTTCTTGAATATATATCCTATACTGATCGTGTTCAAATGATATTATTAAGGAATTCGGTAGGGTCTGATTTCCATTTGGTGCAATAAAAACATATCTGCGAAAGCTTACAATATAAGCATATTCACTATCACCTAATCCACTCTGATAAAATATATTGGGGATACTAATTTTACTCCTACGTCGGTAAGGGTTCGTTCTAGAATTTCATTGGGGATAATTTGACTCACGTTAGATATGATGACTTTTTTTGCTGGGTTTATAAGTCGACGTATCTCCACAGTTCCGTCATTTATTTTTATTCTTGAATTGTTGTCTATAATATTATCAACTATGTCCTTATTCGTAAGATAAATGCAAATTCTGTTATTTGATAGCCTAGAAGCAGTAAGTATATTTTTTGGATTGACAAGTTTACAAACAGCATAGATATAATCTTTTATGCTAATTCCATCGACTGCATTCATAACTACCGCCTGGTCCTTTTTTGGGTATCTAAATGGGGTTACATCTTTAACAGCTTTTGCAAAATTTTTGCATCCTGTTTGGCTGAGGGTGAAACACGTTGGGGTTAATTAATATTTGAGAGGTAGCGGAGTTTCTGTGGCTGGAAACCCCACTTTGTTCGATAAATTTGTTCATATCGGTTGCAGGTGGATTAACTGCAATCCCGTCCACACTGATTTTGGTGCATGACCTGCAGGTCACGACCGTATGATAGGTAGTTAACTTATCGCTGTATATAGGAAGGAATTGTTAGGTAGGTATCGAAAAGGTGTGTGTACTTGCGTTTGCGGTAAACAGTGAAATAGGCACCCGTCGCAGAGGCCCAAAACTACGTCCACTCGTTACCCACGATCACTCGGAACTCCGGATAGAATTAAAATAAGGTTAACTACAATCTTTATCTAATAAACTTTAATAAAAAAACTAATAAAAATTGTTTTTCTTCACAATAAATGCTTTTCAATAAATTCAATGTTCTTCTATGAAAAGTGTTATGTACAACATACGAGGTAGTTACATAACAATAAATAACAGCAATCAGTAACCTAAAAATATTAAAGTTCTTCTTCATGTTGAAGATTATCTTCATCGATGCCGTCGTCAATAATTAGTGTATCTCTGTTGGTGAACCATGTCCGGAGCAATTCTTGCACATGTTTGAGCATTTCAAGCCACTCTTTTGACACTCACAGTTTCTCACACAACCCTTATTACAAGTGCAAACAATGAGGGAAGGTAATTCTCAGGCGAATAGGAGCAGTTGCAGTTTTAATCCAAATTTATGTCAGCATATGGCTCTATTTCATCACTCAGTTCAGTAAATTTCAGCTGCAATTCTTCAATGGTATAGCAACTTTATCATTCTCCTCCATATAATGAACTAATTTATCAAACCATCCTCCCTCTTTTTATCAGCAGTTGATCCTCCTCTTCTTGCTGTCCTTTTTCTGGTTTTGATGTGTCTTGTTTTTGGAACCTCGTGTAACAGTACCAGTGGTACCTCCCACCTGAGCTGATGAGGTCTACGACTTGCGAGACCCTCCTAACACCTCTTCAGCCCAAGAGACTTGTCTGATAGCAGCTGCAGCTCGAACACTGTTAATAAATTCTTGTTTCTTGACTAAACTCCACTTTTCTTGGCTCGGGTTCCTATATTTAGAAACATCAATACGCCTACACATTGTCCATTAACAAAAAAACAAACTTCCGACCACATAGAAAACAGTTAGATTTGAAATCACACGGGAGACGATGTATTTTTGCAGGGATATTCTCTGGTGGTCGCTTTGAACGTGTGATATATTTTTCTCTACATTTGCGATGCACTTGGAGGAAGGCATTATCCGTAAACTGATCATTAACTCCATCCCGTCTAATTTCACTGCAGTGAACAATCTTATCAACCCCTTTCTGGCCAGAGAAATGAGTTTACCACATTTATCAACAGAGGGTATCAAAACACATTCCATGATCTCTTGCTACACAGTCTATATACAAGTATGCGATCATAGCTACAATATAATGCTAACACGGAGACTAACGGACTCTAACTTCAGAATATTTTAACGAATAACCGTAAAACGTTTGCGAGTCCGTTGCCATAGCAACGTCGGCCATATTATGTCGAACGCCCGTCACAACACGTCGCCACTCCCCACCAAAGCATAGAGACCCTGTATAAATATTTCTTAATATCTATACAGGGTCTCTACCCAAGGCCGGTGGGGACGGCCCCACTGGACCCCAAGACCTGAAAAACTTGACACGGTTTACGATGGGCGAGCGCGGAGGGGGGGGGGGCAGGAAGGGCCGGTCCATATTATTATAACGTCTTTGGTCTGGTTACCCCACTTCCCTAAACTTTTTATATAATACACTAGGAGCGAATATTACTAGTTCATAAGCGTCATTTTTGCAATTTTGGCCAAACAGAAAAACTTACATTTTCACTCTCTCCATATCTCCTTAATCCTTTACTGGAGCGCAAAAATGCGAAAGACCATTTTAATTGTAAATTAAATGTAGATTAATTTTGTATGAGATAAAGTTTGCATGAAACTTTATAGTTAACGAGACATTTGTGAAAAACTGTTACAGCCTACCATTTTACCACCTTTCCACCACCCTAACGCCCAAACCGGACACGCTAGGTCCTGCAAATTTTTACTACTTACTAAGAGGAGAGTACTCTTTTTTTTATGTTTGAGTTTTGACAATTTTTGAGATATCATTACTGTACTAATACTGCTATGGCATAGCAGACAGTCTCAGGAGGAGGAGACAAAAATTCAACTAAAGTGACAGCATTGAAAAATAGAATATGCCAACAAATTGTGACATACAATGTAAGATCAATAGTTACAGAAGAAAGACTACAGAAGCTAACGACGATAAGATCGGATGATATTGGCATTTCAGAAACTAGAAAAAGAGAAGAGAAGAATAAAAAATTCAAAAGCGGCACATACTCTTTTACAAAAGACACCAAAGATGAAAACAAAAGAGGAGTAGGAATAATAATGCACAAACATAAAACGCCA
Source organism: Agriotes lineatus (assembly GCA_940337035.1). NCBI lineage: Eukaryota > Metazoa > Arthropoda > Insecta > Coleoptera > Elateridae > Agriotes > Agriotes lineatus. The sequence goes on along the minus strand of OW679194.1, from coordinate 261,126,676 downwards.
CTTGTTACAGATATAAGGTTGCTATCATATAGGGCCAATTCAAACGAATGGGTAAGGAAATAAACCCAACTAATGGATGTAATAGAAAAACTATACCGACGAAAGCGGAATTGGGCAGAACGCGTTGCAACGATGAGAGATAGACATCAAGATTAATGCAACTCGCGATTCAAGAAGTAGAGAATGACCACCTATAAGATGGTCAGACGATATTAAGAGAGTGCCAGGACATTGGTACAAAACAGAAGAAGATGGAAAAACCGAAGCGAGGCATATATTCAGAACTGGATGATGAGGTATGTTTGATGAGTGTCATATTTGTAATTATAAGACACAATAATACTTCTTTAAAAATAATATTGTTGTGCCCCCACCAGATGTTATGAAGACGATGTAGTTAAAGAATTCTACGAGGATATAGAAAAGCCGAACAAGATATGAGAACATAACATGCATTCATAATGGCAGACGACTTTAATGTTAATATAGGAAATAGGATTGATGACTCAGAAGTGTTTGTATGAGAATATGGCCTGGGACAGAGAAACAAGAGAGGGTAAAGGCCATTAGAGTTTCTAGAAAAAAGATAGATGTTGCATGAATAATTTTTTAAGAATAAACGAAAAGAAAATTGACTTGGGTAAGTCCAGTTTTCACAAATATCAAGAGACTAGTGCAAGATGTAGACATTGTGAACATGAATTTCTTACAGAGACAGCGTAGACCTAAAATCTCTATAATTTGTTAACGCGAAAGATTAAAAATAATTAATAAAATGCACAACAAATAAGTGATACGTATACGTCAAAATTCCGCAAGATACTGAAAACTAATTTTTAAATAATTATTATTTACAATAAATAAGAGGTGTGGTATACTCTATTTTAAATCACAAAACGCATTATTAATTGTAATAGCCAAGCAAATATACTTATGATAATTAAATTGCAGTAATTACCTAAAAACAAAGAACGCTTATTATACAAAAAAATAATAAAGAAACAAGGCACTTACTATACAGCCTGATTTTTCTTATTGCATTTCGCAAACTTTTTCTTTAAATGTGTTAATGAACACTGCATTGACCACTTAACTTGGGAGAGAATTCCACAATTCTAACACTATTACTCAAAAGCCATTGCGTGATAGCGCCCTTGGTAGAGTTTAAAATGTTAGAGAAAAGCCACAACTTATAGCAGAAAGAAGAAGAGATGCAATAGAATACACAGAAGTCAATAAAATTACAAGAAAGTGTTAAGTCACTCTGACCGTAAATACGTAAGTACTCTCTTCTCATTATGAAGAAGTTAAAGAAATAGTTTTGGTAGTTTTCCGTTCGAAAATTTTGACGATTCTTACATTTGATTCCGAAATTACTCAAAACGTTTTGAAGCAAAATATTTGTTGGCCGACTACGACCTCAAGTAGAACTCGATTTTCTTTGTTTCCACGTCAACTAATGCCTAGTCGAATTTATTTTCTTTTTCGTTCCTACTCGCGTTTTTTTTTTGTTTTTAGTTTTATGAACTTTTGGTTGTGCGTTACTACTCTGGTATATTACGATGAACTGCCTGTTTGTTTTCTTTATTTTTCTTGGTACAAAATTTAATAAGTTAAATTAGGGCAAATCACCACACAATTCTCAGGTTAATTTATTATTGTGCTTACTTTGCCTGTCAGTAATTTAAGGCTAGTTAAAATGAAATGTGTTAGTTAATGTTTAAATAAATGGTTAAATGCCCCTTTTTTACTTCCTTTTACGATAAAGGAAGTATTGGATTCACCCCAAAAATTCGAAATTGAGTTTTCAACAGATCTTCACGTTTTAGAGTCCCCTGATCCCAAAAAACATATTTTTTTTCATTGGTCTGTGTGTCTGTCTGTCTGTGTGTCTGTCTGTGTGTCTGTCTGTCTGTGTGTCTGTCTGTGAACAGAATATCTCAAAAACGAAAAGAGGTATGGCGTTGAAACTTCATATATAAGTTTTGTATACTATGTAGATAAGACAGCAAGCTTTTGAAGAAAATCGCGTAACCGGAAGTAGGTGTTTACTCTTGTGATTTTTCAGTTTTTTTCGATTTTTTCAAAAACGGCTCTAACGATTTTTTTCAAACTTCACATTTTTATTACATTTTTAATGTGCATTGACGTGAAATAGGTGATTTTCCAGTTGAATACTTCTAAAGTGGGTTTCTTTTGTTTTTTTTTCTATTTTTTTTTATTAATTCCTATTTTAAATAGAACACCCGGTATATTATTACATTTTTGAATTCTGCTTAAGATTTTAGAGAAAATTTGTCTCTTCAACTAACGCTCTATTTTGTACCGTTTTTGTAGAATTCGTAATTTTTGAAAATTTTTGACAAATGCTTAAAAATTAAAAATTAAATTTTTGACTAATTATAAGATCACTGTAAAAGGAAGTTGTGTGAGTGTATCACACCAGATTTTTAATATTTTATTTAACTGCAATATTTTATACTAGGTCACGGCAGAACACAAAAACTCTTTTCTCAGGTGGGATCAGAAATTGGCTATATTCATAAATTAGTAGTTCAAATGTGCGATTCTAGTTCATATGATTCACAACCTTGTAAATTGACATTTAACACATAAAGCAGTTTGTCCGTACAGCGTGAATTTGAACTTTTTAATAGTGAAAATAGGCGAGAAAGCGTCAGGTAAATAATTTGAAAATTCCGCTTGGCAACCAAAACCACGACTTCATTGTTACAGGTGTGACGTAGACCCACGCTAACTCTCATTTGTTTATGCTGTCTTTGGAATCCTTGCAAAATTCACCGACGCCATCCATTTTGTGAAGCCCACGAAGTATTTGGACTCTTAGAAATGCACTGGCCTTCTTCAGCAAGGTTTATTCTTGTATTTAAAAAGTTTTTCCGACTTCTTACATTTGAATTGCAGTTAGTTCCTACCTTGAAAAAATTGCCGCAACTTGGCTCGGAGATGGTCGTAGACGACGCTGCTGGAATTTCTCAGCCTGTAGACGCTTCCCTGGCCGCAAATGTTGATTCGGACATTCTTACAGACTCTGCCGATGTCCTGAATTGCTGACCTCTAGGTTGCGATGCTTAAATTGGTCGTAGACGAAGTCCGGAAATATCAGGTGATCGGCTGCCGTTCCCACTCGAAGATCGGATTGGCAAATTTTTAATTTTTCGTCGTGCAACTTGCCACAAACAGTAGTACAGCTGCCTGAACACTTATGTAAATAAATGGTATACTTTTTATTTGGGTAAGAACACTTATTTTGTAAAAACATTAATTAAAATAGAGCATAAATTTGCCTAAACTTTAAATAATTTTATTTCAATTGTTCTGCTCTTATTAACAACAAAAAAGCATTACGTGGCTATATTAAAGTAATATTCTACTATTAATTAGAAATTAGTTTTGATAACTAATAACTATGAACGGAGTAAAGTTTGAATACATAAATCTTAAATTAACATTTTCTTAAATCTAAATATTGTCTTTTGCTTGTAACTAGTACTGTTCCTTCGCGTTAGACACACAAACGTTTTCTAACATCACTTCTCTGTTTTTTGCACTTTGCTTTTATTACACTGGTATTTGAGTTCACCATTTTTACACGTCACTTGTCTTTCTTCTCTTCCGTTGACTGATTCTGGATTGCCCTTTGCAATTTTCTATTCCCTTATCTTGCTTTCATCTACCTTTCAGATTGCTCGCCTTTTCACTAGCCTTTGCTTTTATTAATAACTGCGCTTATTTAGTATGCACATAACAAACTTTTTTTGTGTCAATTACTTTCGTTTGGTCTGGCTTTGAATATGCCGAAACCTATCATTTTGATTGTATTATTTTACTGAAACTTCAAGTTCAATCCCTCTGAGATATGCTTTGCTTTTGCGTGCCTTTATCCTACTAATTACTGCTTCTCGCATCTCATTAGCAATGCATTTAATACTTTTATTGTTGTTTAAAAATGCAATTATATAAAATATCTTAACTCTGTGCTTTATTGACTTGATTAAATATTTCTCACTACAAACTGAGCCAAATTGTGGGCTTAAAACCATTTCAATATCTATGTGGGGTACGAGACTTTCGTCTTAGTTGACATAAAAAAATACTGAGATACGTAAAGTATTTGTTCGTGTTTCTCTCAGATTCAACCAAACTACTGCAACAGTGATTTCTTTTGGGGTTTTCAAAATGCCTCACAGCTACTTAGGTCAGGCCTATCAATTATTTCGCGTACCAGACAACGCATCGAACGCTTTCCGACACGAAGGAAACTCGTGGTTTCAGATTTGAATTTCTAGGTGGACGGTTTTGTGTGCAGTAAACGTTGAATGTTTTAACTCTTTTATTTCGGCACAACCTGCCGTAGCACATGCTTTTGACCTCGACCATTTTTATTCACAGTTTTTTACCGCAATCGCTCCATTAATCGCAACCAACCCAAAATTGTATGAAAGGTCTCATGAAACAGTATAATTTTTGTGAAGACAGTAGCAGCATTATAGTACAAGAAAAGTTGAACAATCAAGAAATGCGAAGTACGTCCCGCCGAATGGTTGTAAATATGGTATCTATAAAACGGCAAACTTATCAGTATGATTTCTGGGTTAGCTTGTGTGGAATAACAATACATGGTATAATTACGCCGTCAGTATGGTGTAATGGTACATTATCGGTTGCCGAGCTGAAGGTCACGAGTTCGAAACTCGGTCACGGATGTATTTTAAGCTGTTAAATGTTTCACATGCAAATTTCTATGCATATAATTTTTGAGTGTGAGATGCTACTTTTAAAAGGCTCCTTCTTCCTCATCTGCACTCGCTGCTAATAGTAATGATAAAACTCCAACTTGATTTTAAGCCAATATCTCTTTCTATAATCTAGTTACTTCACTTGACTTGACTCACTGTTAAATATTTAAAAATTCAAATTAATTATTTCCAATACATTTATCTAGATATTTTCTAATGTAGCATGCAGAACAGTGCAAATACATAAAACTTACAAATGAATGTATTCGACTGTATTTAATTTAGCCGAAGTCGTCCCACATGTGGTGCGATCATGTATATAACATCATATCATAACTGCCATACCACACTGAAAGTTCCGTTTTATCAGATTACAAATTCTGAATATGTTTTAAGGAGTGCGCGCCTCAAGGAGTAAATGGCAAAAACTGATCCATGCAAATAGTGTGCCTAAATGTTAATAAGGGGCTTGCGGCGTCTCATTTTGTTATATATTAACTGTATTGACCGTTGCCCACCGTTTTACTTTCGTTTACTTTGAAATCTATTTAAATTTTTATTATACTTTCAGATGAAACGAGAATAATAAATAAGTAAACTCAATTATAGCCATGTGAGTGTGTTACAAGCAGTTAATATTATTGGTTTTGTCTATAAGTGACAATATTCGAGGAGGCTTTTTCAACGATCGCATCCGCGTGTCAACTTAATTTATAGTGTTTTAGTACTAATTCATGCTATTTCATTTGGGACTTTTTAATTACTTCGCTCGATCGCTTCCGTACGTTCTTATCAAATCAAATATTTTTACGTTTACCAACCCCGTATACTATTCGCGCATTAAATATGTAGTATTATATTATGTTAACAATTTGAATTTTGTGTTCACGAACTGGATGTTATTGTGTTATTGTGTCTGTGTATTTTGTTATCGTCTTGGATAAACAGATTGTTTATGTGTGCCACTAGCTGTTGTTGTTTTATTTCCGTGTTGCTTGGCTGAGTGTATTATGGTAAGTTGTTAGACCTGGCGCTCTCATCTATTAAGTTATTGTTGCTCACAAGAAGGGGGTGAATTTATGATGGATTCTAATTACCCACAACTGTTCTCCGGCTTCCTGTTTGAGCTAGTTATTTGGAATACTAAAAGTCACGACGTTGATACTAGGCATTTTCCTTTACTGCTATATGTTTACCTGACACCTTTGTAACAGAGTTGGCACCTAACGCGTTAGGTGTATAATAAACTTCTTTCATTTGTGAAACCGATTTTTCTGTCTTGGATAAAACAAATAAATGCCACTAGATAGAATTATATCATGAGAAAACCTTTATACATGTATAACGTCTTATTATTAGAAGAAACTGTGTAGTTACCTGAATCTAAAATAGAAACCAGCAAATATTCTCCTTCTTCTTAACTAAATATGTATTAAGAAATGCATCAGATTATATAGCCTACAGCTTGAGAAACTCTATTTTAAACGTTTTGGTAATGTGAATATATTAGAAATTTTGATCCACCAACGTTTAGGGTGAAGCGTGAGCAAACCATCAATTTTTTGTGCTAGAACATCAAATAATTGCTATTCGGAATGCCTCGAACTCTAAAAGCGTCTTTGTAAATATAACCGTCTCGAGATTCCATCTAAAAGCTTACTTGGGGAAGATGTCGCAGCCTTGGTTCATGATGGAGCCCATAGTCAGCCAGAAGCAGTTTTTCAAATCCCAGATGTTTTCGAGCTGTTCCGGCTCCTGATTGCACGGATGTGGATTTTCCCAGTCGCCTGGCGCTAATCTAAAAACAAAATAAATAAAAATAAAGAGCGAAAGTGCTTGAAGAATACAAAATGGAGCTGCCGGGGACACGGAACGAACCACTTAGCGAATGACCGGTCCGCCGAATTTATTAAACACTCGGTGCGGATGTACAAACCTGTGGCAGGGATTACGATTTAATTACGCCACCTAGAGTCGTTGGCATTATTTAGGGCCCCCATTTGTAAAAATTAGCGCGAATTAGAGGTAGGTAGCGGCCTGACGAGTCGAATTTGGCGGAACGCTCTCGGGGTTCATATCAGAAAATTGCGTATGGATTTCCGTGAGCGATGGCTTTAATAAAATACGCCCACTAGCTTACAGCCTGCCGTGTTTTGAAAGATAAGCCCTCATTACCTTGCGACAAGGAAAATTACTATCGATATCCCCAAGTATGCAGTCGCCATATATAACCAGACGTCCAACGACAAGGGATTCATAAATGATAATAGCGCTGGTGGTTCCTTTCTGGCCCTGCTGTGAAGGATGCTGATTCCTGGAACAAATTGATTTCCATTTATATTTCCACAACAATCAACTCCATTTTTTAAAAGCATTGCCTCATATTGTTACTACTTCCAACAATATTAGTTCTATTAGATCTAAAACGGTATTGGGTTAACAAGCGACTTCCAACTAAAAATCAGAGGAACAAAATCAAAGGCTGAAATTAATAAATAATTGTAAACACATTTTACACATTTCCTTTTAAATTAATTTTTTACGAAATAAAAATTGCTCGAAAAGTGCAATGTAGCTAACTTTTATGTAAATGGGATACTCATTAACAAAGTTCCTGAAACTGATCACCTAAAAACGTTCAGACCCAAAAATAAAAGATTAATGTTATGGGTTATCAGACCATTGTTTTTGAAAGCGCTGTTAATAATAACAATAAAAATGCTTGGTAATTTAATATTAGCAGAGCTCAATCTGATCGGAAAACGACCCAAATAGTGCATGGATAGAGCTCCACCGCATTGAATAAATGCACATTGGATACAGGTCAATCAATGGAAATATTCTAGCGATCAACTTGTAATGCATACCGTATGAATGATAACAATTAATTTCAATAATATCCAGATATCCAATGTATATCATGTGATGTAACAGTTGTATGTTTTAACTGGTAGTGTTGTAAAGGGCAACCACAGGGTTGTTTATATCAAGTAGTAACAAATATCTAGAATTCATAATCTATGATAACTAGTCACCTTAAGGGTTAAATTCCCATTAATTGTAAAAATAATAATTGATGACTTGATACGAAGTAGCAATATAATATTCTCTACGATCAAATTTGACTTTAAGTCACAAATATTATTCAAATATAAAATTCAAGATTGTTTGATTCCATTTAACGTGGTATTTTACTACGAAACCAGCAAAAAAGTGAAAGTGCGTGTTGTGGTATGCTGTTGAACTGCCTATCTACATAATAGAGGTTTCAAAAAGTTACAACGAGTTTTAATTTGGTCGTGAACACCCCAGGGAAGTGTTTGCTGATTAGAATTTATCCAGTTAGGAGCTGGGATAACACATTCAGGTACAAGGTAGACAATCAGAAGGTTAGTGCCCATTTGTTATGAAATATTAAGAAGGTGTATAGCAAGTTTGGTAAGACAAATCAATAATATAATTGTAAATATATTTAGAAATTAAGTTAGAAAAATTAATTATCTAAATTTAATGGTGATTCGAGTACTCGACGTTTTTCGATCAATATAATTTGAAATTTACATTTTGGGATTAGGTTATTTTTTAGAAACTTTATTTAAATCAAGTTAGGGTAGTTAACATTTGATTACACTAATGTTGACAATATCTATTTATTTTTGTAATGTCATATCAAACTTCGATGTGCTACTAAGGAACTGAAAATATGAATTTAATTTTGTGAAGTACCTGAAACGTGTGTTTGATTCACAGATTCAAATAATTATTATATTTTAAAAGTAATTCAGTTTTGAACTATAAGGAAAAGTTGTTAGTTGAAAATTTACCCATTTAGCTGGGAGGCATGAATCCCATTGCTTGTAAACTGACTAGTCCAGGCCTTAAAAACTATAATCACATGACATAATTCTAAATGTCAAATTGATTTATGAGATACGTCAAATCCTATTTATTTTATTAAGAAGTAAGGTAAGTACATAAGGATCGATTTTATTATCAATTTTAAATCTAATTTTAACCAAAGTAATGTTAAAATGTGCATGATGACATATGTAGCACATGTTACTGTGCATATTCTAATGTCACTTTAGTTAAATGAAGCTTTAAATTTGATTATGAAATCGGCCCTAAGTGAGCTATAAGTGTTAGTGCTTCTTTTAATAGTTAGTAAAAGGGTATATTTAATTTCATATTAATTGTAATATCACGGTAAGAGAGTGACGTGTTACAAATTTGGCTTCACAGCGTGGGGCGAGAAGGCGTTATATAAAAAATTTAGCTTGCAACGTGGGGCTTAGAAGATATGTTATAAACTCTATCAGTAGAAAAATATTTCAGTCTGTGTTACCTATTGCGCGCTAATGTATACATAAAAAGATTCAGCAAATAGTTTGTGCGTAGGATAGTAAAAATATAATAAAAAAGTGTGCTGTTTAGCTCCTAACTCATCATTGAATTTTAAATGTGAAAACATTTGTTAATAGCCCCTTGCAAAAGGAAGGAGCTACAGTATCAAATAAAATAAGGCAAGTATAAGAATATTCTAGAATTTTTGGATTTTCAATTCCCATGGAACACGAAAACATCGAGAACAGGTAACAGAAATGCCGACTTTTAGGAGGCCACTGGTATTATAAATTTTTCAAATTATACTCAATTTAATTTCTTTTTATTTTAGTTCGCACGCAATTTACCAATTTCCTTGTTAAATATGCAAACCGAAAATTCCACTCATAAGTTTTTGTGTTAACATATTGTCCGAGGTCCTAATTCTCCCATTCTATGCATAACACTCTGAATTTATGTGAACGCTTCAGTAAAGAAGTTGAATTTGACTTGGTAATTTATAATGTATTACCTGTCTTCTTCGAAATTTTTTTTTCTGGCGTTACTCGTCGCACTGTGGATATTATGGAAGCTGTGAATCGGAAAACTGGCTTTTCGATCGCAAGTCGACTCCCCAAACTGAGGCGAAGCGGCTTGGTGATTCATCGAAATTTAGTCGGGAGTGTTTTATTACACCGAGATGAAGATTGTCGCAGGTGGTAACGCTTATGTGATTCATAACTGTGGTATTTTGCAAGCATAACGTTACCGGCCGCAGGAAAATTCGATTTAATTCGGATTTATTAGGTTGTGCTATGCACACAAACGTTTTTGTTACAGGACTTCGTCTTTAACACCGACCCCAAATATCAATTTTAGAGAAAGCAAGAAACAGGAATATCGCCAAGTTGGTCGTTTTTGAAATGCTTGCATTCTTAGATTTCAGTTTATTTTCGAAGTGTTACTTTATAAATTTGTGTGTTACTGTGTTTACGATTTAATAACTCCTTCAGAGGGTTTGGATGCCTTTTAGGTGGCCTTTGCGTATTTGAAGTCAATCTCTCAATATTTTGTATTCTCGTGACGTCACAAGGGAAATAGTTGAACTTAATCTTATGATTACTGTACCAGATTTCGGTTTCTGTTCGAAGGGCTACTGCATAATATTGCATATTGTATTTACTGATTAGTAGCCCATCAGAGAATTTAAATGCCTGTTAGCTGTCATTTGTGTATCGGATGTCAATCTATCCTTACTACCTTGGTTACTTGTGCCGTCGCGTTAGGACACATAGAAATTATCCTTAAGGCCTCCACGCCAGAATTTCTCGTAACTTGGTGTGCTCATTATAGCGTTTTAAATATTAGTTTATGTTTTTTTATTATTATTATTATTTTGCAAGGCAGATATGTATAACACATTTTTATAGCAAAATCAATAGCCAAGAGGAAGGTAAGTGACTTAGGTCTAGCTTAGCATTTTTCCGGGGATACCGTTGATGCTTTTTTAAGGCTAGATGCGTAGTGAGGACCTGAAGCTTAATCGATGTACCCTTATTTTGGCAAACAAACCCAGTTCAGGTACCTCGAACCACCCTTGCCTTGACTGAAAACTAGCTGAACCAAATAAATGTTACGGGTTGTTTGTTTTGTAATTACCGTTTTGGACTATAAGAAAATTACGCTCGCCTATGGGACTTTGTTTTTTGTTTTAGTTATGATTTTTTATGTATCATGTTAATTGACTCACTGTAAAAGTTCATGTATTTCAAATCCGTAAATTAGTTTCACTGGTGACGTTTCATGTCGGATCATCGCTGGAAACAAACAGATTTTCATAAAAAACATTAAGCAAGCGAATAGCTGAGTAACATTATATTGATTTGTATGTAGGTTATATAAACACAAACTTCCAAATTAACAGACCTCAAAGCGCTACCTAGAGTAAAGATTTTAGTGAAACCTAATTCATCTTCGGTATGGCCTGCATCTTCTCTGAAATATGTAATGCAGAGGGCAAAATCATCCAATCTCGGAAATTAAAAAAGAAAACACAAAACTATAACTTTTTTAGTTTTATGTATCCGATGTACTTAAGACAAATGGACATATTTATCTTTATATAAAAACTAAAATTAGCCATATTTAGTATAACTTGTATATTCAATTTTTGTTTAGATTAGGTAGTAAATTTTTATACCGTTTTATAATTCAAAGTGCATTACAAATTAAGACTATTATAGTGTCGTAATTTCATTTGTAGCTTTACTACGAACTCTAGCATTTTAATAAATCAATAAATTTGAAATGTGGAATAGATTCCGGATGCAGAAAGGTGAATATAATATATTTATACACCTCCGTTAATTTGAAGTGGATCACTTACAAAACTAGTTTCAACGAAATTTGTCTAACCTTTTCATAGAAAAATGTAGTTTGTATTATTGCTAGTAAGAGAGTGAACGATTCTTTTTAAAATATTATATAGCCATATGTAATTTTCAGTGATATCATGTTTAATAAGTACGCTATAAGTCAACAACGAATAACTGGTAGTAAAGTCTTATCGACATATTGGTATTGTTTAAAGCAGCAATAATTAATTATTAATTGATCAATTGTTGTCAAACAATACACGAAACACACCAAAATCTTCATGCCTCTACTACTAGTTGTGAATTGTTAATTTATCGTACACTTATTAAAAGTAATGTTTTATTAAAGATGACGTGTGGCTATTCGATATTAAAAAAAATAACTCGCTTACCAGCAATAGTACAAACCACACTTTGTTGCGAAAACGTCACTGAAATTAGTTTCTTTAAGTGACGCACTTCAAAAGTATATATATATATATATACTTATAAACGGTATGCTATTGAGCCCGATAGGTCTTCGGGCCGCTGATGATCCCGGCCTAAGGAAACAAGCTAGAAGAGAATGGGTTACATATTTTTGTTTCGTTGCATAACACCAGCCCGATAGGTCTTCGGGCCGCTGATGATCCCGGCCTAAGGAAACAAGCTAGAAGAGAATGGGTTACATATTTTTGTTTCGTTGCATAACACCAGTCGAGGCATTCACAGAGGGGTAAAGATTTCTAAGAAATGCAGATTTTAGGTATAAACATGTCCCTGTGAATCCCAGATATAGAAATGGTACTCTATGGAGCCCATTTATATATTTAACTATTTTAAGCGTACGTTAGTAAGCCCGACACCGTTGCCAAAATCTGTGGTGCCGGCCGGGTTCGCACCTAAATACCGGATAACGAATTGCTGGCTGGCCCTTTTGCGTATTGCGTATTTAGTAATAGTGGGCTTATATTAGTCAAATTAATATATTGCTAGGTTTTAAAATGTCCAGTAATCGTGGGGAAAAATTCTTGTTCTTGCTCTAAAATCATGCAAGTGATATGCTACACCTTATGTTATTATTAATAACAATTAATATCCTTATAGGCTGGGACGTCGCTGCGCTCCTCAAAGATATTGCATAAACTAGACTTGTGATGCAGTTAATTTAATTAAATGACTTATTCTATCTCAAGTTTTTATTTAAAAAATATTATTTTTACTAAGCAACGAAAACATCCAAAAAACCGGTAAAATATCAATTATTTTCAAATCAGAGCTCGATATGCAGTTGCAAGATATACTTTAATAATAATTAATACTTTACTCCAGTTAGTTAGGGATGTTTTGGTAGGATTAGTAAATATTTTGCCGCTATTAATAGCTTTCACGAAAGTATACGGTTGATTACTTACGAAATTTATTTTTCTACAGTATCTTCAATATTTTTAGTGACCTTTATTCTAAAACTATTCATAATTTTGATTGAAATTTGTTAAATACGGGGTGGCCATAAATATCTGATATCACATTACCTTTGGAATCAACACCGCTTTATTAAAGTGATGAATCCAACTAAACTAAATGTCATTAATGTCGTCACAACTAAAATTCCTATCTGTCAAAAATTATTACAGATTGCAATAAGTAATAACGTTAGAACAGGAGATTTTTATAATCCAGTCGTAGGCTAAACTGCAGAATCTAGGGCACATTTTCCTCCTCTTGTTTGTATTTAATTACATTTTGTTCCAATACTTATTATAATTGAAATATGTATAATGCCAATCAACATTTATAAGTAGCTAATTCCATGGCTACCGGGATCTCAGATGTTTATGGCCACCCGGTACAATGACGGCAGTGTGGTCGTGTTTCAAATTTCGCCAGTGATTTTACTGGAGCAAGCTAACCCCTGCGCGGTTTTTTTTATCGAATTATTGCACACTGTGAACGATTTTATAAAGTTATTGCGGTTTTGATCGGTTTATATGATTGCTACACGTACGAAGAAAATAATTACTTATTATATCCAAAATGCAAATTTTTTATGGGATATTTTTACTAAGCAACGAAAACCTCCGTAAATGTGGTCAACTATAAATCAATCTCAAAGAAAAGTACAAAACTAAAGCGAGGGATTTTATTTAATAATAATTTATTTTGTGATCTAGTAATAATATTGATGTTTGAAGTGAATTCGTTAATATGTTGCCAATATTAAAATCTTACACAGGATATACGGCTGATTACTTATGGAATGGAATTGTCTACACTATCGTCAATAGTTTTAATAATTTTTGTTTCAAAAGTACTGATTACTTTATTTACAATTTGGAAAATAAAAGTTGATTTTTATTTATCTGGTTTTGTTTGTTGTCTTGGAGGGAGTATTCATGTTACATCTCACCTGTGACCTTACGGGCTAATCACTTTGCGGTTCTTTTATCGAATTATTGCACACTGCATTTATTGTTTCATCGTTGGCGCCTAAATTGCAGATAACGAACTGCACGGCTGCCCTTTTTGTGCTCACTTAGTAATAGTGGGATTATGGTATACAAATAAGAACTTTTTATGTTAGTCTCTTTCTTACTTATGCATTCTGTTTGTTATTGCTCTAGCTATCTCATTGCCGTTATATTTAATTATGGGCCAATCGGTATAATGAATAAAGCTTTATACCAAAAGAAATTATATAAGAGTTGGCCATGGAAAACAAAACTAATGTCAACAGGAAGCTGTAGAGACAGGAAACTTTAGAATTTCCATAGCAGATTAGAATATAAACTTATGACAACAATAATGACAGTTAATGAATTTTAAAGCTTGCTGTTTGCATTACTTTTAGTTTCCATGGCCAACCCTTATGTAATTTCTTTTTGAACACACCGTATTATCCACATTATTTTCAGCAAATTTAGTTTTTTAGAATTTATTAAATACTTACAGTAGTTTTAATAGTAATAAGTAATAATAAATATATGCAGTATTGGTGATGTGTAACACTAACAAATTTAGTCGTTTATATTATCAATTTAACATTTGATTAACAAAGATTAACTGAAATTTTGAAATAAACTAGTAAGATCTAGGTTTGAGCAACAACTTACATGTGATTAATTTTACTTGGCACAGTAAAAATCTACTTACCTCGTACATTACGTGACTGATAAACTGCTAACTCACTTTTAAGAAAAAATGTATCATTTGTGTAAATAATCCCACCGCCAAACAAACCCAAACAGCTGAAAATCATAAACTCTCGCAAGTGGACGTTGTCACACTAAATAATTTTTAAAATCAATGAAAACTAAGGGTAAAAATGCATTCACGCGTCTCATAATACTGAAATAATAAAAGAAAACACTTGATAATCCAAATAACACCAATTTTCAAATTAAAAGGAAAACTACCGGCGGTCGATTCGAACGGCAGCGGCTGCGAACGCTATTCTAATGTTTGGAAGGATATTGCAAGCACATTTTCCATTCCCTACATGCCCCATGGAGTACTCCTAGCGTCCTTGCGTGGAGGCTGTCTTAAATATAATGCATTTTTCTTTGGCCCCTTTTTCTGTTTTGCAACATTTATCCTGCATCTCTTGAGTATCACTTTCGTCAACGGTAAAGCCTGAGGTGTGTGCAAATTACTACTTTGATGTATTTCTCAGTTAAAAAATCTGGTGTGATACTCACTCAACTTCCTTTTACAGTGATCTTATAATTAGCCAAAAATTTGATTTTTAATTTCTAAGCATTTGTCAAAATTTTTCTAAAAATTGCAAATTTTACAAAAACGGTACAAAATAGAGAGTTAGTTGAAGAGACAATTTTTTTCTAGAATTTTAAGCTGAATTAAAAAATTTAATAATATACCGGGTGTTGTATTTAAAATAGGAGTTAATAAAAAAATAGGAAAAAAAACAAAAAAAACCCATTTTAGAAATATTCAACTGGAAAATCACCTATCTCACATCAATACACACTAAAAATTTAATAAAAATATAAAGTTTTAAAAAAATCGTTAGAGCCGTTTTTGAAAAAATCGGAAAAAATTTAAAAATCGCAAGAGTAAACACCTACTTCCGGTAATGCCATTTTCTTCAAAAGCTTGCTGTCTCATCTACATAGTACATAAAACGTATATATGAAGTTTCAATGCCATACCTCTTTTCGTTTTTGAGATATTCTGTTCACAGGTACACAGACAGACACACAGACAGACGGACAGACCAATGCTTTTTGGGATCAGGGGACTCTAAAACGTGAAGATCTGTTGAAAACTCAATTTCGAATTTTTGGGGTGAATCCAATACTTCCTTTATCATAAAAGGAAGTAAAAAAACTTAACAAGATTTTATATTTTAATGTGCTCACCCTGTATTTATTTCTTCGAAATTTTCTCGATTTCATTCCAGGTAGACATATAATCTGCATGCACAATATCGTCTTCCTCGTTCCTAGTTTTTGAATTATACAGCCAACAGACTGACAGACAGAAGGAATTGAGAAAACCGTTTTTTCGTCATCTAGGAACCCTTCGTCTGTTAGACGAGGGCAGTAAAAATTTCAAATAAATATACAGCAAGTAAGATAAAATGAGCGCTCTCGTATGTTTCAATATGTTTCTTAGCTAGAAGTCAACATCGTCGATTTTAACAATACCTACTAGGTTAAGGGTTCAGGTAACCCAAAATTATAGTATGTAGTAATAATGCTGTATTTGCTTATAAAAAGCCAGTTTTAAAATTGCAAATTTTATTAAAACCATTATTTTCTGCAAATCAATAAAAATGAAACACGGTGTGGGCCACCACATGATCTTTTATTACTGCTTGTAAAAATTAAATTTTAAACTTTTTTCAAAACTATTTCGAAAAACCTTTTTTGAGAAAACGTATAGACAATTACGTAATTTATAACACCTTTTCAATAGCTATTGATATAAGAAGTACATGATGTAGGGCATTATTTGACGAACTTATTTTATAACCAAGCGAGGTTAGTAAAGAGGACGAGTCATAAAGTCATATTATGTACGAGTTGTATACAAAGCTTTATGTTCACTTCTAAAATCTAAAAAAGTCGGGTTTATAGATTTGATGTCTATTCTGTGACAGAAAAGACTTGACATTAGAGTACCTTTACAGATATTGAAAGGCATATATTTTGACATTGACAACTGATGTAATAGTTATTTATGGTTAAGCGTGTTATATTACAAATAATCCACGAGAGAAAAAAGGAGCCCTCGAGGCCGCCAGGCCAAGAGGTGTCATTTCCCGGGTGAATTATTACAAATATACAAAATTTTATCCAGCGCAATAAATATCTGAAAAACAAATTTTTTGTTGACAACCGTGAAAAGTCATAGTGACAAATTGAAAAGTACCGAGAGGTCAAATACATCTATAATTCGAGTCGCGAGGTAAATGCTTCAACTGTGGATAATAATAACTTGATCGCCCTGTACAATGTAAAATTATATACAATTCTTATAATTACATTAACCAATAAATACCTTATAAAACATACATTTTATACTGACAGCCATGAAAAGTCATAGTGACAATTTGGAAAGTGATTCGTGTTATACGTTTGGCAGTATTAAAGTGTATTGTCAGTCTATGTCAAATTCGAGGTTAGCAGTGAATGGCCTGGCTTTTATTTCACTAGTGGGTTATGATTTAACTCAGTAGTGGGTTATGGGCTACTTTAGAGGTCTAAAATCGATCTAATAATAGTCCTATAACTAGGAGGTGTTAGATAGTACTAGTAAGATAGAGTATGTACTTTTATAGTGCTAGCAAGATAGTATAGGTAAACTTTATTTTACTAGTACTATATATAACTACTTTATAGCCGAGAAATTATGTCATAAATAGTATCTTATAATACTCGTACATAAAACATTTTATTCTCATTAATTTTTTGCCGTTTATTTATAAAAATTAGGTTTTGCGATTTTTTCAAAATCTATCTTTTTCCCAAAACACCTTTTAAACAAACGCTGTAGATAATTATATAATATGCGATGTTGTTTCACAGAATTGTGTTTTCATACCACAACTATAAAAAATTTGAGAACATTTTGTAAAAATATAATTTTGCGCTTTTTTCAAAAAAACTTTTTGAACGAAAAGTGACAGATATTAGTATAATATAGGCTCTTGTTTTAAGAAATTTTGTTTTAATTCAGCAATTATAAAAATTTTGAGCAAATTTTTCTAAAATTTTAGTTTTGATCTTTAAAAATTATAAGTACTTTTCACAAAAAATTTAAACAAAGGTTGTAGATAATAGTAATTTATTATACAAGACGATAAAGTTACATTTTATCCACGAGTGAATCGTTTAACGTCGAGACGAAGTCGAGACGTTAATGATTCAAGAGTGGATAGAAATAACTTTATCGTCGTGTATAATACAATATTTTTTTCTATAGCAAGAACTTTAACAATTTCAAAAGAAAAGAAGGACATTCAATCACATTTCAAAATGTCAGTAGCTAGATATGGTTGCTACGATAATAGGAAGCTGTCATATTTAATTTAAACAAAAGTTTAAAATTAAACTACTTTATCTATCCTTGATGTTAAAGTGCTACTTTATCTACCCTTGCTGTTAAAGTAAAACTTGACCTTTTGTTTCGAGTTGATAAAAACACACATGTGCTATAGAAAAAAAAATATTTTTATCCAACAATTATAAAAATTTGAGGATATTTATGTGAGAATTTAATTGTGCGATTTTCTCAAAAGCTATATTTTTCACAAAAAAACGTTAAACAAAAATTGTATTCAATGACAATATATGTTATTCTAAAAAATAGTGTTACCAAAATTATAAAAATTTACTGGAAACGGAAAAATGCTTGACTAAAGTACCACTTTTGTTAGGCTGAGTTTATTAAATATTCACTGTAATATCCGAAACTATATAAGAAACGCAGATATATTTTCAAGCCGATCTATTATACCGTCTGTGCTGTAGAGAGAATACAAACAGATTCACAGACAGAAATCACCTCGAACACCACTTTTTCTGAATCATAAGAGACGAAAACGGATATAACAAAGGTTTTCATTACGGCACTTCTAATTTATGTCATAATAAATAGTAGGCCATGCGCGGGCGAATGTTTGCGAAGCCAGTGCTGAGAAGGTCAGTTACGAAATGTAATTATTAATATTCCACATCTGAGTGTATTTATTACATAACGCTTTAATTATTTCAAAAACACTTTACCTCTAATGCAAGAAGCAACTAGAATAAGTTTACAACTTCACTTCCAGTTCGAAATTGTAGTTTTATAACTTCACTTCACTTTTATTACTAGGGCTAAAAGTAAACAGCTGATTTCTTTAACCACGGTAAACTATAAAACGTCACTTTTAGTGAAACAAGCTAGCGCTAAAAGGCCTACTTTTAGTAGTGGTCGTAGATAAAGTAAATTATTTTTATTTACACCGTATTAATGTTTTATGTAGGTATGTGTATGAATACGTTTTCAAGCCCATTATGTATATTTATTATATATATCAATTCGTTGTGAAGCCCAACAGCGTTGTGACACGTCGGGCTTAATAACGAGCGTTTACATATTTTTATATACTGTATATAAAACATTCCAAAAGCGCCCCCTACACTCGATATTGCAGAACTACTCCATGTATATCGACTATACTACCGGTCATTACTGAGCCCACCGCAAAAATTTGTGTACTGCATCTTTGAGGCATTTCTAACCAATTGGTGATGATATACACTGGGGTACGTTGTTGAGCCAATCGCGGGCTCATCAGCGTTGAAAATGGCTTAACAAAGTACTATTCATATATTCAGCGGGCCTAACTATGACCGTTTATAAGTCTATATATATATAATAATCGCTTTAATTAAGAGCAAGAAGTTCTCGGATTCTGAATCTGTTTGGATTTTAAAAGCTAGAATATGATTTCGGCTATAAATGTAGGCATAATTGAAATATTGTGTTTGCGGTCAATTGTCTATAATATTTTCACCCATTTTCGCCTTTGCAGTAATTTTGAGGATTTTTAATGTCATTAAGCTTGTCAGGTAGCCTACGCTTCTGATTTGATTTTTGATCTTACGACTGGAGTGCTTATATAGTTTTTTATTTTACAACTTCAGGGTAGAGGTATTTTTGGTTCTCATTTTTGGAAATGTATTCGCTTTCCATCCGATACTGTCACGCGCAGTTTTGAATCCCTTGTGATAAACGTTGAGCAAAATTATTTATCCCGAAAAATAATTGAGTGCAAATTTCTAGTTACGGTTTGATAAATTACTGCTCATATCTGATTGAATCAGGATTTTATGGTATTTTGCAAGCAAACTCACTTTCTGCATATTGACGTGTCACTATAAGCCACAAACCGTATTTGTCCGAAGCACACTAGAGAAAATAGCTTATCAGGTTGTGGCGTTGAAATCGATCGTCCGGACAGAAAAATCTCACCAAGATTGTGTACAGCTTTGTTGTTATTCATCACCGGCCATGTTTTATACGACGAATACAGAATGATGTGTTAGCTTAACTTAGGTGCTGACCAACTTCATATGTCATGAAGTTTTCTACTGCTAAACTTCAATCTCCATTTGCACAGACTGCTCAGCATATGCACTTTTTGTCTTTCTTGATGAAATTCTTAAATGAAATTGGTAACAAAAATGCCTTGCCGTAGTTTACATGTTAACAAGAGAATAAACCTTGGTGGATTTAATATGTACTGGTAAAATAAGTTTTAAGTACGACAACCTGGTAATACTCTATCTACATTGAAGAAATCAGTCAAACAGAGCTATCATCATGAACTCCCTTAAATATATATGTGTTCAGTTTACTGCGAGCAAATCAGTAATGTAGAAGAGGATGCCAATAGTTTGACATCGTTTCGCTTAACTAGCAGCTCTAACAACCTGGAATTGCATATTCGCTAGACGTATGCTATGTTGGTTGATGCATAGAACGTCGGACTATTCCACCATGTGAGATCTAATTATTGTCGAATTTAAGTTTTAAAACACATTACTGCATTATTGCATTATTATCGTACTAGCTGAAACCCGCGGCATATGCCGCATTTAAGATGTACAACGAATTTAATAACTAAAGAAAGTTTTAAAAGCACGCTAGAGATTGGCAGTAAGGAAAAGTTAAAAAAAAAATTTCAAATGGAAAGTCTCTGGAAAGGAAACGCTCGCCTCTGGAAGGCGTCCTAATTAATACGACGTTGTTGGAACGCAGTAACAAAAATGGCGGAAAGAATTAATGCTCTTATGAGATTATATGTGAGAATTATTTGCGCCACCGAAATAATTTTCAGCTGCCTGCAATCTGTGTTTCTTTTCAGGTTTAAGCCGTTGAGGCGTTGAGCGTCATAAAAATATAAATGTGGTAACTCAAGTCTCCAGTTACGCCGTTACTGTTATTGTTAAATAACTCGATTAATTATTATTTCTTTGTCATTTTAAACTGCCATTATTATTATTATCTCCATAATAGTTTCCATAAGTAACTGTTTATAATGTTTATATGCTAGCGAGTTAATTTTCTTCTTAAATCGCTAGTGAATTAATAGTAGATTGTTCTACAAGTTAAAAAAGTGAGAATTTTCCAGCGAATGTAAAAGTTTTACGTGAGCATGGAAGAATGACGCTGTAGCCCGCGCGCATTTAAAGTTTTGCGTGTTAGATAGATATACTTTATTTGTGACATTACAAAAAAAATCTTTTACACACGTCTACTATATGGCAAATGCTACACCAAATACATACAATATATACAGTTCACATTTAATTATATATATTTATTCCTAATTCAGTACGTAAAACATGCTTAGAGGCACGTTTTTGATAACGGTGATAAAACTTAGATTAAACTTAGATTTTAGTTTATTGGCATACATGTTTAACGTCAGCGTACAAACAATTTCCAGAATATTTTATACCACATTGAATATTATGTATCATCGGATGAAAATTCTTATTATTTGGCCTGAATGAGATCAGGTGATTAAATCAATGCCAGAATGCTTCAAGGTAGCATTTGGCAACAAGATTTCAGTAATAATCGATTGTTTTGAGATGAGAGTGGAAAAATCAAGTAGCCTTGAAGTACAATGTACTAAATGGTCTACGTACAAACAACATAATACGGTAAAGGTACTAATAGGCATCACTCCTCCTGGAGCAATATCATTTATATCACATGGATATGGTGGCAGAATAAGCGATAAAGGTCTAACAGAGGATTGTGGGATTTTAAACAATCTCTTGCCAGGAGATTTTGTATTGACAGATCGTGGCTTTTTAATAAAAGACTCCCTAGGACTACATATGGCCACAGTGATTACGCCTGCTTTTCTAAAAGGGATACGGCAGCTCGATCCAAGGGATATAGAATCAACCAGGAATATAGCAAGCGTGAGGTAGTGCAAGTATATTATTACAATAATTATCTTAACTACCTATATCTTTTTTTCAGAATACACGTCAAACGCAATATTGGAGTCCTTCGTCAAAAAAATACAGTTCTTCACGAAACAATGCCCATGTTCCTGGCGAAAAAGAAAACTGACGATGTTGCTGTGGTAGATCAGATATTAACAGTTTCTTGTGCCCTCGTAAATTTATGCCCTCCTATAATTGTATAATTATGAAATAAATCTTATTAACAAAGTTAATCTAATTATTTTTACTTTAATAATAATATTAATAATATCTACAAAAGTATTAATAGTTATTTAGACCACAAGTGTTACAAGTGCAACTTTTTTTCACAAGTGTGGAGGGTTATTAAACGAGGCGCAGCCAAGTTTAATATTCCACACATGTGAAAAATAAGCACGCTAACACCAGTCTATAAGATTTTTTAAAATTTCATTAAACATTCAAATCCAAGCCTATTTTGTATAGAATTGTATTTGCCTTCATTTTAGTCAAGTGCGTTGGTCAGTTCTGGTAACTAAGGAAACGTCGATTGGTAACTAAGGAAACGTCCAATTAGAATCGTTCATTCCTAAATTAAAAGCAAAGTGTCACTTTTTTTCACTGATTGAAAAAAGGTGGCACTTAACACACCGAAATTAATTAAAAAAAGCCTACTTTTTTAAATAAAATTTAAAAAAATTAGTTAATTATCAGTTCTGAGTGTCTTTTCCAAAGTGTGCGAAAAAGTTGTGGCAAATCGAATGGTATCGTTCCTGAATAAATATAGTCAAATTTATACCCATTCGGAGTCACGTGATAATCTAGTAATTTTACGTATATCGATTCTTAAAAATGCAATTTTAGGGAAATAAATGACATTCCGTTTTGTAGGTTATCCTGACATATGCCAATTTCTAAAACAAGATTGCTACGGGTTTATTCTCTTATATGAAATTAAACTGAATTTACAGGTTAAAGAAAACATAACATGTCGTAAAAAAACCTGCTGCGTATAGCAAATTTTAAGTTAATTTCTGTGCATGCATATTCTGTTATAGAACATTGCCATTTGAAGCCTATTTCCTTGCACAATCTAACGGGTGTTCATAAACAGTCGTCATCCCAGTTGCTTTGAAAAACAAAATGTTATGTCTTTGATTAATTCGTGCAACACATGAAACGTCATTGAGTACTGTCATAGCGCATTTTTCTTTCAATTTTAATAGACATACGTTTCTGAAGTCAAAACCTACTGGGATGACGACTGTTTATGAACACCCGTTATTTAGGGAAGAAACTGAATGTGAAAAATCTCCTCCAGATTCTTCAACCAAGCATTTTTTAGATTTTTTATGGTTACAAATTCTTTAGCTACATACATTTTATATATAGTGTCTTGACTGCTTCGTCGACTTCCGTTTTTGCATTCTTCACTTTCTGGCTCATATTTTCGGTAAATTGTGCTTTCCGAGATATTTAACGCAAGAGAAGCACGGCGAACAGCGTTGGAGGGTGAAACTGTTGATTTACTTTTATTAATATTGTACTCTTCATAAAAAACAACGCATAATATTCAAATTAATTGTTGTGACTGCATGTCCGATGGTTTCTTTTAATTTCCAGTTTTCGGCTCGACAATTTTAGGTTTTATTACCCTTATCTCAATAACTTACACGAAAAATATAATCTGACAGATTAGAAACGTCAAATTTTTAAAATTAATTTTATGAATCGACATGCCTTTTTTTCAAATTTCTTCCATTTCATCTATTTTACTAAAGATGAACAGTGACAGACAAAGGTCACGTGACTCCGAATGAGTATAATTTTGACTATACAATCTGTTCTCCGATACACAACACGGCTTCAGACAGCTCAGATCTACAGAAACTGCTAGTTTTAGCGTGCTCCGCTATGTCTATCAGCAACTGGATAACGGTAAATTTGTTGCATCAAAATTTTTCGACATATCGCGTGCATTCGACACTGTGAATGTGGAATGCATTAGAAAAAAGTTATGTTCCTTAGGCATTCGGGGCCCACTTCTTATGTGGCTGATATCTTTTCTTACTAACAGAAAACTGTTTGTTAAAATTAATGATGTAACGTCCACCACTGTCCGTATAAACTTAGATGTTGTTCAGGGCTCGGTATTAGGCCCCTTGCTGTATCTATTGTATGTTACCGATGTGCCCTTACATGTTATTATTATTATTTTTATTATTATTAATATACAGTCATATAATGCTGTATACTATCTACTTGATGAAATATAATGATTCCAATAATGCAATGAAATTTGTTGTCATCTACGTAATAGTACGATACATGAAATAAAAATTATGCGCCAACTTGACAACTTTGGCCCGCTCTACAAGTCGTAATTTTAGTCGCAGGTCAAATTGAAGCTATTTTCAACCTCTACAAGTTTGATAATGGCTACCTTTTCGCTAAATACAAAGAGAAATGAGACACAAGCTCAGAAGCTCGAAAAAAAATCTCGACCCTTTCACGCTTTCCTTTCGCGTTCGATATCTCGACAAATATTGCTCCTACGCGAAAAAGTAATAGAACATAAATTGTAGAACATTCAAAATTCTTACAAAGATGTCTACATTATTTTCATGTAGTGTTAACGGGAACCGATTTATCACAAAAAAATCAAACGCACTTATTTATCAAGATAGTGGAAATAGCACATAGGAAATTTTGGTTGACAACTTGAAGTTAAGCTTTGCTGGACCTCACCAATACCCCAAAAAAGAAATTTCAAATTTCCCTTCACTTTCAAGCAAAAATGACATAGTGACTGGACTATAAGGATATTTTGAAACTATGTAAGCTACATTAACAATCAATAAAATTACACATGCTGTCTACACAACATAAAAGAATAATTAATGTCTAAATTAAGTAAGAAAAATAATTTTAATGCATAAAGTATCAAGGATATTTAGAAGCTATTTAATGTACATAAACAATCAAAATATTTACACAAAATAATTCTATTTATATTTACAGAGTTCACATAACCACTTTCCTTTAGGAATTTTTTTTAATTGTAGGCATGCTGAATGGTACAATTTTATTCTACATTTTCTGTCAGAACATTTTACCATTTGTTCGCCGTCGTCTGGTTTCCTACAGTGACACCATAGCTGCAATCCATAATCAAAATAGGTACATAACATTGTAACATATAATTCACAAAAATACAAACCTCTTCATCATCGGTGCCTATTACAATGTCACTGGAAATTGAACCAACACCTATAGCTTGCATTTCCATAGGGATGTCATCTGAACTTGGACCAGCACTCGTAGATGGCATATCCATCCGGAGATGCCCCAATCTGTGGGTACTGTCGGTTTAGACATAGACCTATTGTTTGCTACCAAAATGTATGTGAGTTTTCTCCGTCTTATTAGTGTAAGTTTGTAGGGCTTTCTTTTCATGTTCACAACCATAAACTGTAGCCGTCGTCTTAAAGCGAGTTGCTAAGGGATAACATACTGAACGTATCAAGGACAGGGATGGTTTTTCCAGTTTTGTTCTGTGAACGCCTTTAAATTTTGAAGCCGTAATTCGACCAGCTCTGTATTGGTACCACACAGCAGAATTTGCTTGCTTATTAGTATCATTTTCGAGTTTGCGGCATTCTACGATGGACATGCTCATATCTAACTCGGAACCTAAAATACAACATTTTTAGCTGCTGTCGTTGATCACATCGGTCATAAGTTGCCATAACAGCACGATTTACCTGCTCCTTATTTGGGTTTAAGGGATTCGCAGGAGCGCACCGTGATTCCATTATCTTCTAGGAATTTCTTAACATCTTCATTACTAACTGTAGGTTAAACTTGAGTCAGAAATATAAAAGAACAATGCTCAATGCACACTATACTTGCGAGTACGAGTTACTTCTTTCGCCCACTTGCATTCATGGATGGCTCTTTCTGCATGAAGTTTTTTGATTTGCTGCTTGCCGCTATGATTTACCAGCTTGTTTCATTTTACTGGGCGAAGAGGCCAAGCATAAAAATTTGCAGAAATATAGGTTATGTAGCGTTAACGTTAAACGTTGGCGTCGCTTTTACACTATGCTAGAAACGTACGGCTTGGATTTCGTTGCTTGGTTGCTTGGCAGCGTTCAGTAAGCAGATATGAAAATTAACCAAAGTGGACTTGCCTTCGAAGCTGAGTCAATAGTTTTAAAAAACACAAAAAATAGGCACAATAAATAATTGTTTTCTCTGATAATATCGCTATTAAAAGTTAAGGGAAGTTTGTTTACAAAAACCCGAAAATAGAAATAAACGAATGCAACCGTGGTACTTTTAGTTGTGTAAACACGGCTTTTAGTCTTCTGCATTATTATAAGTGATTAATTGTGGCTGCTTTAACTTAGTTTACTGAGATAGAGTTGAAGAAATATGCCAATGACCTGTTTTACATGCATTAGTCTGTCTAAGTTAGAAAATACAATTATAAAAGAATATACCTTGCCTGTCTTTTAAAATTTTAAATTTAAAGTCGCGAACTGTGAGGAAAATTAGTGGTTACAGTAATTTAGTACATTGGAACTTGGAAATGTTGACCATATGATCAAAAAATCGAGTTAATTATACGTGTAGCATGTCTCAGGTTTATAATAATGATAAGTTCTTACATATCTTGCAGACCAATCCAATTTGATTATTTTTAATCACGTGAGTCAGTTTGACAAATCAGATCACGCTTGAAGTGAAAACGACCCTAGGGTGATTTTCAATCACCCTGGAAACTACCTAATTAAATTTCAGTAGTATCCTAAGACAAGTTGGTGGCACTGTAAATCTAAGTCAAATTCGAGGTTAGCAGGTTAGGTTTTCCGTCAGTCTGTGTCAAAACTGACGCAAAACCTAACCTGATAACCTCAAATTTGACATACACTTACAGTGCCACCAACATAATATTATTATAATAGAGTGTCAAATTAATTTGTCAAAAAATGGCTAATTTATTTAAGAACTTATCTTTCCGAATTCACCACGGCCAGTGATAAATCCTTATAATTTTGACAAATAATATCCCTCAAGTGCGTTGCCTTTAAGAAATAACCCTCGGCTTCGCCTCGGGTTATTTCTAGGCAAGCACTTTCGGGTTGTTATTTGTCAAAATTATTGCGGGTGATTATCACTGCCCTTGGTAAATTATAGCTGAATACAATAGAAGCTGCACGGTACATATTATGATGACGAATCTTTAGCATGTATAAATTTTTTTAAATTTGGTATGTTATTAGCGCAGCTTCACATATCGAAAAGTTTTCTTTGCTGCAGCTATCCAAGTGAAACTTCAGTATTTGGCTTTCAGAAACTAAACGACAAATTGCAGCCATAACTTTTCGAGATGTTACCGTCAGTTTACATTCGGGCCCCAAGTTCCATAACAACCCAACAATGTTAGTAAGATCTGCAAGCAGATGCACTCACCTAGGGTCATAAAAGGCATAGTAAAATCCACCACCTTCCTCCGTTCATAGGTGATGGTGAGATCACAGACGGCGAGATCGGCCTTCTGAAATTCAATTGCAAAATTCAGGAAATTGTGGAGTAGACGCGAGCTGCCGTCTTGGTCCATTCGAGGGATTATGGCATTTTTGCAGCGCAGCGCGGAAAAAGACGAATTTGTGTCAGTCGAGGGCTTGTTTCGCCCGTTGTTGGGCAGTTTTTAGTCGCGTTTGTTAATTTCTCCCACCGGCTTCGTTTTCCTGTTCGCGTTGAGTTATTTCAATACAGCCGGCATGATTTTTTTGCGTAGCGAGCTTTATTTGAGTAGTTTTTTCAGCCGCGCTTCGCTCCGAATTAATTCTGCCCTGCCCGAAATTCCGGATTATTTAAATTATAATGGAAATGCGCAGGCCAATTCTTTTGTCAAACTAAACAACTGGTGGAGTTTTGACTACAGGCTTCTGCACGAGCAAAGCCGAAATGGTACTCATGGAATGCTCAAACGTTGCTCGAAATGGAACAATTATACTAAAATGCCACACACATTTTTAAAATTTGTTTTTCATGGCAGTGGTCGTTCTTATACAAATAATACAGTTTTGTGACTAGTTGTCGCTTTCTATTATATTTGAAACATGCTAATTTTGTATTAGGAAGCAACAGCTTGTGCAGCTTATTCCCTGCTTAGAACTATCTAATGCAGCTGTATATTAATTACTTACTAAAAGTAAAAAATAGATCAAAAACATTTTGCATGATTTTTTATGAGACATATTTGATAATTTTTGCCGTTGTGTTCTCGAGCGATGAGCCTTGCTTTACAGCAGCTTCCGTCGCGAGCCACATTACATCGTAGAGTATCACAAAGCCTTTCACAAGTAAAATTTCATGAGTTGATATTAAAAGAAAAGTTCGTCAAGGAGACGTTATTTTGGAAAACTAGTTGCTTTAGTATTGGAAGACCATTTTAAGACCGCTATTTAAATGACACACATTTCTCCGATAATAATCGAGCATTGCAACGAGTCGGCCTTGACATCAATATAGGAAATGCAAAAATAATGAGTCCAAAAAAATGCAGATTTTATAAGAAATCACAGTATCGATGTGATGGATGACTATTAGAGTAGTCCTTATTTATGAAATTTCAAAGTTTGAGTGGTCTCGCCAGCTGATTTTTTTCATTTATACATATAAACAGCTCAGCAAAACCTTGGAAAAATCAAATTATGGGAAAGCGTGCCTCACGTACGTCGGTATATACATAAAATGCAAAGAATTCCATAAAATTCGTGTTTTTGTAGGCTTAACATAATTTGTTGGGTTTCTGTGTGCACCGAGATTTATTTATAACCTTTAGTTATCCTTTTTGAATGCTGCGCCTATCAGGAATTAATGGGAGATGCCGTCTATCAAGGGTGGTGCAATGTGGACTATCCAAATTACTCTATTGCGGACTAGCAGTTAATGTAGAGTTAGGTACATAATTTAATCTGTCTAGAAATTGCTTGCAAGAGCAAATATATACTTAACTAGCTGGCCCGGCAAACATTGTTCTGCCCAAAAATAATTTGTCTCTGAAACCCCGTTTCACCACTATAGTTTTAATTTTATGTCATGTCGATCGTCTTGGAGTAAATGCCATTTTCGCAATCAACGTCCCAAAAAACCCCAATAACGACACTCATATCGATTGTTTAGGCTTATTTACCCCATTTCCCCCCCTAAGGGGTAGCGGACCCGACAGATGTTGTCCTGCCCGAACGTTGGTTTGCCTGGTATTAGCGGGTTCAGCAAACGTTTTTTCGATATTCGAATTTTCGATTTTTTTCATTTTAAAAAATATTGGAAGTGGTGGGGGGGGGGGTAAAATTTTGGGGTTATATGTTCTGATATGCGAGTAATCTTAAAAGAAATTTTAAAAAATCGTCAAAAAATAAAAAAGAAATTCCTAGAACCCGATTGCAGCGCCACCTACCGGGTCCAATTGTGAATATAAACCATCCAGGGGGCTCACTCAAACACACACAAAAATTCATCAAAATCGGTCCAGCTGTTTAGGAGCAGTCACATACACATGTACAGAAGAATTATATATAAAGATTTTCATTTTAAAAAATATTGCGGGGCGGGGGGGGGGGGTGAAATTATGGGGGACCCGACAGACGTTGTCCTGCCCGAACGTTGGTTTGCCTGCTATTATCAGGTTCAGCAAAGGATTTTCGATTTTCGAATTTTTGATTTTTTTTATTTTAAAAAATATTGAGGGTTGATGGGGGGTGAAATTTTAGGGTTATATGTTCTGATATGCGAGATATCTTAAAAAAAATTAAAAAAGAAATTTGTCAAAAAAAATTAAAAAGAATTCCTAGAAACCGATTTCAGCGCCACCTACCGGATCCAATTGCGAATCTAAACCATCCAGGGACCCACTCAAATACACACAAAAAATTTCATCAAAATCGGTCCAGCCGTTTAGGAGGAGTTCAGTGACATACACACGTACAGAAGAATTATATATATAAAGATATGGCTCAAAAGCCGGCCAAGTATGGATTAAAAATTTACGTTCTCTGTGACTCACAAACGTTTTATACGTATAATATGCAGGTGTATTGTGGAGCTCAACCACCTGGGCCTTACGTCATCTCTAATAGACCCTGCGATATCAAAATATTGGGGGTTGGTGGGGTGGGGGGGGGGACATTTTGGGGGACCCGACAGACGTTGCCCTGTCCGAACGTTGGTTTGCCTGCTATTAGCAGGTTCAGCAAAGGTTTTTTCGATTTTCTAATTTTCGATTTTTTTTTCATTTTAAAAATGGGGGGTGAAATTTCGGGGTTATATGTTGTCAAAAAAATTTTTAAAAAATTCCTAGAACCCGATATCAACGCCACCTACCGGATCCAATTGCGAATCTAAACCATCCAGGGAACCACTCAAACACACACAAAAAATTTCATCAAAATCGGTCCAGCCGTTTAGGACGAGTTCAGTGACATACACACGTACAGAAGAATTATATATAAAAAGATATGAAGTAAAACTACACAAATTAATAGTAGTAAGTTACCATCCACTAGACAAGTGTTGCAAGTTTTTCTATAACGTTCGATGAGTAAATTTCACGGTTCGAGTAAATGCACGCTTGGCGAAGAAACGGTTATCTTCTGGAAAAAGGCAGAACTCCAGGAAGAGAGCCAGAACATTGTATTGTCAAACTGGAAGCAATATATAAAAATTGAAGAAATTTACAAAAAAATCTAGTAAAAAGAGAAATAAAGTGAATGGTTTTATTGAAAAATAAACGGGGCTGCGCGCGCTAATGCGCGGTCTAGCCTATTCAATTTACCACCATTTTTAGGCCTATTACGTTAGGTCATACCAAAGAAGGAAGCCCTCGGGGCTCCGCCCCATTTTAAGGGGGCTCCCTCTCTCTGCAAGGGGACCCTTAGGGATCCGCCTCTCTCCAAGGGGGCTCACGGGGTTTCGTCCCTCTTCAATGGGGCCCTCGGGGCTCCGGGGGTTCCGCCCCTTTTCAAGGGAGCCCTCGCTACTCTGGGGGTTCCGCCCCTTTCCAAGGGGGCCCTCGGGGCATCTCCCTTCTCAAAAGGGGCCCTGGGGGCATCGCCCCTCTCTAAGGGGGCCCTCGGGGCTCCGCCTTTTTCCAAGGGAGCCCTCGTTGCGCCGCCCTTCTCCAAGGGGGCCTCGGGGCTCCGCCCCTCTGCAAGGGTGCCCTCGAGGCTCCGCCCCTCTCCAAGAAAGCCCTCAGGGCATCGCCCGTCTCAAAAGGGGCCCTGGGGGCATCGCCCCTCTCCAAGGAGGCCATCGGGGCATTGCCCCTCTCCAAGGGAACCCTCGGGGCTCCGCCCTTCCCTAAGGGTACCCTCGGGGCTCCGCCCCGGTCGCGCAATTGAGGCGACGCCGACGGCGAATGCATGCAAACGCAAATGGGGGACATCGCGTCTGCAATTGTCGTGACGGACTCACACGTTTGGATCGTTCTCCTTTATTTATATAATGATGATTAGACGATCTCTTTAACATTGCATACATATGCCAATGCTTTCTCTACAATTAAAATGGGAGAAGACAGAGAATTTCTAATATCACAAATACAGAAAGAAAGACCAACATATTTAGCAGGGGTGGTCACAACACTTGCAAAGAAAGAGAAAAGACTATTAGAAAGGTTGGAAAAGAAACGTGAAAGGGAGAGAAAAGCTAATCAAAAAGCAACGACGCTGCATTAAGGCTTTATTTTCACAGAAATAAATTAATTATAGATGAAGAAAAAATAAATCGTCTTTGATTTGCCGATGACAACTACAAATCAAAATTGATGAGTACCAAGTAAAAGTATAAAACTTACGGGAACAGAAATCGAGCTAGTAGAATAGAATATCTAGCCCACGAAATAAAGATTAGCAGAAATAGCCAAATTACGGAGCTTCAGAAAAGTATTATCTTAGAATAGGCGTAGTATGGAAAGAGATGTCTTCAAGAGCAACCTCAGTCTAAAGCAAAAAGTATTGGATTAGTACGTATTGTCGGTTGTGTCTCTAACACTGACTTATACCTCTACGCAAAAACTAAGAGTCACACAACGAAAAAATCGAGCGATCAACGCATGGAGTAACCGTACATGACAAAATTATAGATGAGGACCTACGTCGTAAAACTGGAGTGACTAATATTATTGAGAGATTTTCTTCGACTGAAATGGAACTGAACACATAACCAGAATTAAGGACCAAAGATGGACCAAGAAAATTATCAACAGTAATGTATTAACTGCAAGAGATTTGTCGATAATACTGGCTACAGTGATGCACGACCGCCTGTGGCGAGGAAAATAGGAACGACACCGTAGGTGGTAATATAATAAGCAATACGCTTATTATCGATGGTTTTTAGATTAATATTATGAGTTTTATTACCAAAGCTGAAAATACGAGGTCGTAGGACGAGTTGTATTTTCTTGCATCGGGATTATAACGAAATGATATTCTTAAAACATTCTAGATTATTAGGCGCACTACGAATTATATTTACGATTAGAATATAGTGATTTAAAATATATACCAGAGAGGTTAATACTACTTTATTACGTGAGTATCAACACTAATAGTCAATGTTTGGTCCAAACATTCTTTTTGTAGCTTTCTATGTTTAAAACGCAAGACCTAACCTAGAAAAGCAAGTGACATTTCTAAATTAATTCATTTGACAGGTGAAACAAAACTAAGTTAGCTCGTAGTAACTCGAAAATCGAGAGTCGCTATATTGTCAGTATGGTGGAAGGTCATATTAGCCAATATACTAAATTTAAGAGATGATGAGTAAATCCCGAGCTAGTATTATCGATGCAAAGGAGCTATGCACGAAATATATTTTGGCCCCAAAAAAACTTTGACAACTTACTGTCGATGTCAGTAAATGTGGTTTTTGATAAATAGTAACACGAAATTGCGAAATAAGCGTAACGGTTACACTTATGAATTTAACACCATCGGATTGATCTAAAATTTGAAATTTAACTTGTTTTATTGGTTGAATCGCGTCATTTGATAAACGCATGCAATAGTCAACTGAAGACCATTCATCTGTAAACGTTGCAGAGGAAGACTTCCTGCTCACTGGAAAAATGATCTCAGAAGTGCTGCCACTAATTGGAAAGAAGCTAGTCAAGACAGAAATAAATTGAGTACTTCAAGCGCGGCCCATGTTCAACAGTAGACAATAAGGGCAGGTTGAAGAGGATGATGATGTGTGTTTTTATGAAAACCTTAGATATACACACATCTGCAGTATACAGGATTATTTCAACTACAAAAAAATCGATGGTATGGAGCAGGGTTGTCCAACTTCAAGTGGCCCAAGGACCACTGTAAAAAAAAGGTTATGAGGGCCACATTGTAAAATGTGTCATATGCGACTTTGTGAGTGATTTGTAATAAATATAAAATGTGTATATTTGGATACTAATTTTTGTTTCAAAACTTAGGTTACATTACAGAAAGCATTGAAACATAAAAGAGATATACAGGGTGTTCGCTGAGGTAACCGACAAACTTATAACATGTGTTGTAGAAGTAATTCTAAAAATAATCATATACACTTTAGGTTAATTCCTTTCCGAGATATCGACAAAAGAAAAAATGTGCATCAATTAATGTAAATTTCCGTATAGAGATAAGTAAGCTAGATAAAATGACATTTGTTCAAAGGTAAGGATTGTCAAAGTAATCATTAATTAACATCAACCAACAACTACAAGAACTAAACACTATTAAAAAAACAATCAAAAACAAGTGCTTGATCGCTGCAGAAACATTCGCATTGGTGAAGGAATTGTTTTCTAACACAATGTTGCCAGATAAAGTGAAAATTCTTTTACTAATGATATATTTTTGTACCTTTGTTCTAGGTTGTTTTCAACGATTTATAATGTAT
This sequence comes from Agriotes lineatus, assembly GCA_940337035.1. NCBI lineage: Eukaryota > Metazoa > Arthropoda > Insecta > Coleoptera > Elateridae > Agriotes > Agriotes lineatus. The sequence goes on along the minus strand of OW679194.1, from coordinate 261,092,830 downwards.
ATAACAGATTCATGTTTTCTGAAGGTATAGTACCTATAGATCCGCGGGACGCAAAAAAATCCTGGCGGGCCGCAAGCGGCCCGCGGGCCACATGTTGGACGGCCCTGGTATAGAGTATATGGCCACTGGAATATCAATTGGTGACGATAGCGCTGAAGATAAAGACTGAGGTTTTAAATGCAATTTTTTACTTCTTCAGAAACTGATTAATACTTACAAGCATTGCTTTGCAACTGGGTCGGCTAAAATCCACCCTCAATTTCAAAATAATTTTATTAATTGAACACATTGGTGTATCCTGAATTTTAAAAGAAACATGTATATTGTCAAGTTTTCAGAGATAACGCTAATAATAATTTACGATACAAGTGCGTAAAGCTAGTCTTTAGTCACGAGTGGGTCAGAGTTAAAACGCGAGTGAGTGATCTACGATAGAATCTAGAAAACACGGTAAATATACAAAAAATGTTTACATGTCAATTAGGATTACTAGCAAACGGTCGTAATTTTGAGTGGTTAAAAACTTTAAAACACTTTGCTACTGACGACGTAAACTAATGAAAACGTGTTATTAAACAGTCGTTTTACAAAATTAAATCTGCCAAATAAAAGTAAATTTTACACAGTGTCGTAGATAAAAGCCTATATTTTGAATCCAAGGCGAACTACTACGAGGGATAACTCTGAATTTCGTCTCAACATTTCTACATGGAAGTTGTACATTTTTCGAATAGAGCGACTTTATTACTTTTTTGTAAAAGAAACATCAAAGTTAAATTTTGATGGTTTAGTAAATGCCATGGACAACATTTCAGTTCAAAAACTCGGCAGCGTTTTACAATCCTGCTTGTTTTGAATACTGACACTTATTCAGTCTTAAGTTCAGTGTAGATGTAAATGAGGATTAAGGCCGCATTTAAGCTGACTGAAAATGCGTTTTGATACTGCAAGGGGCGCTCGTCTTGTCATAATCCGTTTTAACTCACCCTGTCGAGGATCTCTCTGATGAGACCGTTCCACTCCTTCTTCTTTTTGTCGTAGTTCCCGTAGAGGCCGTCGTCGACCAGCGAGAGCTCGTAGGTTGCATTTAATATGTCCGCGATCCCGTCGAGGAGGTCCTTTACGTACCCCTCGAATCGGTCGTTTCCTTTCAAGATTGCGCCGTCTGGAGCTGTTCGCTTCATTAGATACGGCCCCCCGAGTCTGGAAGAACAACAGAAATCAATTCAATTTTCGAAGTTCTGCATATGCTCTGTAGCCTAATCGAGTTTGCTTGATGTTCGAGCCCTTATGGCATCATTTTTCTTTTTTGGTTTTAGCAGATCCATCATTGCTCTCGACGAATGTCAATAGAAATATTTTACGTAGAATATTGATTAAGAAACTTCTTGAAGTGTAATTTATACCAACGCTTTATTGCAGTGGGGCAACTTCCTAGCAAATATTTTCATACAATTTCCCGCAAGAAGCAAAGTTGCTTAACTAAACGAAACTTCGTCGACCCCTTTTGCTAGTTTAATTGCTGTTTAACAATAACCGCATAGAGCCGAGGTGTTCGAAATATTCAAATTTGCGTCTGTAGCGATATATTAGAAGTTGTAAGAATCTTCTAGGGCTGGGGATAACTTTTATTTAGAATTTTAAAAGTAGGAACAGTGGTTTGCCTTTATCATAATTTTAAATGTTTATGAAATAAAATTTTCATGTTATTAAAGTAAATGCTAATGCGTGGGCGCGCAAATGGTTTGAGTCCAGAACAAAAACACTTGTAAGCCGGTAGAAAACGTTTATTGTAATGCGATATGCTAAGAATTCGTACTCACCGAGGATGGGCTGTAACTGAACCGAGCTTATGCCAATCCCGTTACTTATAGTCAAAAGGGGTGAATATCCTTTTGAAGAATTGGCAGTCCTGTTATGCCAGGGCGTTAAAACCAGCAACATTCCCGTTACGTGGAAAATGCAACGGTAAGTTTTACAGTTAGGAATGTTACCTGCTGCACCCCTTTTGTCAGGGGTAGTGAACTACTGCGAATTATGGCCAAAGGAATTTCCGTATCTATTATCTCCACAGATGCCCCTTGTTAGTGATCGACTATTACATATACCTAGTTACATGTTAGGTTAAGAACACAATACAGAACAATTATATACAAAGAAATTGAAAAAAAACGTATTTAGAAGTATCTACAAACATAGAATATTCACACAAAAAAGTATATATACAAAACTAAATTAAATGCTAAAGTGGTAAATGCAGAATTGTTTATATGCGAGCACTGAGCATTGTTATCACGAACAAACACATGGGTTATCGAAGAACATACACTTGCACTAAACCGACCTGAAGTCGTACAAGAAATCGAACCTTGCGACCAGAACGCGTGGCTGGCGCCTCCGTAGGCCGCTGTTCCTCTAGTTGTTGCCGTATTAAGGTGTTGCGTTCTTCTTTGTGCTCGTCGTCGGGCTGCATAATGTACGCTGGCTTTAGCCGATCAATAGAAACAGTGAATTTCTTATCTTTGAGGGCAACGGTAAAAGTTTTGTTGTTTCTATTAATCACTGGGTATAGCCCTTCGTACGTGGTTGGAGGGCTGCTTTGGGAGCGTCGTGATGGATGAAAACGAACTTCGTAGATGCTAGGTCTTTGAATACAAAATGCTATTTGTTTTCATGCCGCGTTCCGGTGATCAGGTGAAGCATTTCTAAATGTTGTCGCAACTCTTTAGCAAAATCCGATGTATTGCTACTTCCGAATGCTTTTTGTGTACGCGGGACAAGAAAGTCTGCAGCAAGTCGCAGGTGTTCGCCGTAGACAAGTTCTGCTGTGGTTGCTTCTAGATCTTCGCGCCAAGCTGAACGAATTCGCAGTTATGGCAGGTAATATCCTGGTCCAATTGTCTGTAGAATGACACCGAATAGCTGCCTTCACTTGTCTGTGGAATCGCTCTATTAAACCGTTAGCTTCTGGATGGTAGGCGGTGTTTAGGAGGTGACGGGTTCCTAACAGAGTGTTCAGTTCTCTGAAAAGCTGTGACTCGAATTGATGTCCCTGGTCCGTTGTAATTCGCAGCGGCGCGGCGTGCCGAATCTTGCGATCCAGCCGGCGAAGGAAGTTAGTGCAACTGTTGCAGCTTCAATGTTTTCTATTGGAAGGACTTCAGGCCAGCGGGAAAACCAATCGATATAGGTCAGGTTGATTCTGGTAGTGGTCCCAGGATGTCCATATGTAGATGATCGAACCTGGAGGATGGCGGTACAAAAGTTCCAATTGGAGCTGACACGTGCCTGGATATCTTTGAGCTCTGGCATTGCAAGCAGATGCGGGCCCATTTTCTGTAGTCCGATTTCACTGACGGCCAAACATAACATTGAGTTATGAAGCGAATTAAATACTGCTTTTCGAAACTGCTGTGTAATGAATGGGCGTACAGTGCTGGTGGATAAATCACAATAGATGGCGATGTCCGTCTCTGGTAAAACAACTTGTCGTAACTGCAATGGTGAGCTTCTTTGAAGAAACGTTTGCAATTCCTCATCAGTTGATTGCGACTTAGCCAGTGCCTGGAAAGCAACATCTTGGGACAGTTCTTCTATCCTGGATAATGAGTCTGCCACGATATTGTCTTGTCCCGAGATGTGACGAATGTCCGTCGTGTACTGGCCGTTAAATCAAGATATATGAATTGCCGTGGGGAACATTTGTCTGTTTTCTGACGAAAAGCGAAAGTTAGCGGTTTATGGTCGGTAAAAACAGTAAACTCTCTGCCTTCAATCACGTGTTTAAAAAGTTTTACGGCTTTATAGACTGCTAGAAATTTTCTGTCGTAGGATCCTTACTTCCTTTCGGATGTGCTCAACTTTGCAGAGAAAAATCTTAGGGGTTGCCTTTGGTCGTTTACGCGCTGTTGTACGACTGATTTAATTGCAAAATTGGACGTATTTGTTAAGATGGACGAAGGTGTGCATCCGGAACTGGATGGGCTAATAAAGTTGAGGACGCGAGACTTTCTTTGAAAGCTTTGAATGCTGCAATGGTTGGTCTTTCCAAATAATGGGCGTTTTGCCCTTGATGTTGCCCTGCAGCAGGTCATTAAGTGGTGCTTGAATTATTGCAGCCTTAGGGATGAAGCGTCTATAAAAATTTAGGGTGAATAATAACCGGAGAAGTTCTTTTGCTGTATTTGGGCGGGTGTAGTTCCTAATAGCTTTAATTTTTCCTGGGAGAGGTTGAATTCCATGTTTAGATACCAAAAAACCTAGGAATTGAACTGCCGGTTCTTTCAAAATGCACTTGGAGGGGTTGATAAATATACCGCATGATTTTAAGCGGTTGAAAAGCTGGTCTGTTGCAGGTGTTCTTCCTCGGTTTCTGATGCTACCAGAATGTTATCGATGTAGACATACAGAAAATCCAATCCTCGCAATACTTCATCCATAAAACGCTGGCAAGATTGAGCTGCGGTGCGAAGACCGAAGGACGTCAGCGGGAACTCAAACAACAGATGATAGCGGTTTTACAAATGTCTTCCTCTGCAACGGGAATTTGGTGGCCCGCACCAGGTCCACGATAGAATTGTTTTCTTCCCTTGGAGGGTTTGAGCGAAGTCTTCTATGTGTGGTACCGGGTACCTGTCGGGGATGGTTACCGCGTTGAGAGCCCGGTAGTCGCCGCAAGGTCTCCACTCGTTGCTTTTTTTATGAACCATGTGTAAAGGCGATGACCACCTACCTTCGGAAGGACGCACCGCTTCCATTTGCAACGTGATGTTAAATTTTCGCTTTGCCTGGTTGAGTCGGTGCGGTGCTAAACGACTGGGTTTGCTGAATACAGGGGGTCCAGGCGTCGTGCGAATGTGGTGCCTGGTTTGGTGGTTTGGTTCCAGTGGCATCCCAGAGGGTTTTGTGCTCTCCGGGTACTGTAGAAGTAGCTGGTGGAACGGCGATAATGATCCGGAAACAGCTCGAATCTACAGCAAGCTGGAATCGCACTGCGCTGCGTGGCTCTGAGTGGTGAGGTCGGTGATTCCGTCGAATAGGCGGTGGTAGCGGATGTCGACGAGGAGTCCATAGCAATCTAAGAAATCGACTCCAATAATGAGTTTGGACCCATCAGCGATAACGAAACTCCATGTAAAATCGCGTCGGAGACCGAAATTTAGACGAAGTGTCTCAAAACCATACGTCGCGATCGTGGAACCATTTGCCGCATAAAGCTCGTAGTGAGTTTTTATACGGCGTCCAGGAATTCGAGTACGGGGAAACACGCACAGATCAGCACCAGTGTCTATTAAAATTTGCGTTTTTGTTACAAAGTCTGTCACAAACAGGCGGCGAAGTTTTGTTTCGAAATCGCTAACCACCGTTAGCGACTCGGCTGGTCGTTTTCCGAAAATGTACAAGGCGAAGTACACTTTTGCGCTGAATTTCCGAACCTACGGTGGTACCAGCATACGCCACTGTTCTCGCGAGATTGTCTGAGACGTCGTGAACGGGATGGCGAATTTCCGCTGTCGCGGAGGGTCGATAAGGTTGATTGGAGGCTACCGTTGCTGCAGAAATTTCATGACGCAAAGACGTTGTTGCTTCAGCAATCTTTGAGGCTACGAAGACGGTGAACCTTTGGAACATTGCTTCCATCGAGTCCACCTGGTGCACTTCAGCTTTGCGTCCGCGAATTGAAGTTTCGGCGATATCGTCGGCTAAAGTAGCTACGTCGTCGAGGGCGGTGTTAGCTTGGGTGGTTAAAATTGCATGTGTCGCCGCAGGCAAGCGACTTTTCCAGAAAAACGTCATATCGAACTACTGTTACTGTAATCCACGTAGGTGCCTGAGAACTTTCGATGGCTTCCGGTCACCTAATTCTTCGTGTTCTAGCAAACGGCGTACTTTATCCTCTGGGTAGTCGCTTAAACGGGTAATTAGTTCACTTTTCAACTTTGTATACTTCTAGGTTGGAGGCGGGCTCGTTAAAATGTCTCTCACTTCGATCGCGTACTTTGGTTTGAGGTGGCCTGCGACGTAACTAAATTTTGTTCCATAATTTATTACCCCGGCGAGATAAAACTGATTTTAAATTTGCGCGAACCACATTTCTGGATCTTCAGACCAGAAAGGCGGAAGTCGCACAGCTACACGATCAAGAGCGGCGGGTGGTATAAAACCCGCAGCGTCGGAACGAGGATTTGAAAGTGAATATTTTTGGCGTCGTAGCGGTTGCCATTGATGTAGACGCGGTTTCAGTTAGAGCTTCGGTGGAAGGCATTACTGTATTTGCGTTTAGTAATGATTAATACTGAAACTAATACTAGCTTAGGTTGCTAAAATGTTTTTGCGCTCGCCCACTATACTCGGCGAATTTAATTTAATTAGATTATCACGTCGAACCAATTTATAGGTGCGTGAGCGCGCGAATGGTTGAGTCCAGAACAAAAACACTTCTAAGCCGATAGACTACGTTTATTTTAATGCGAGATGCTAAGAATTCCTACTCACCGAGGATGGCCTGTAACTGAACCGAGCTTATGCCAATCCTGTTACTTATAGTTAAAAGGGGTGAATATCCCTTTGAAGAATTCGCAGTCCCGTTAAGTCAGGGCGTTGAAGCCAGCAACATTCACGTTAGGTGGAAAATGCAACGGTAAGTTTTACAGTTAGGAATGTTACCTGCTGCAACCCTTTTGTCAGGATGCTTAATCTAATTACTTGGTTTTATCCACAGTGGCGTTGCGTGTATCTAACTACTTGTAATTCTACACATTTTGGGGTTATTGTATTAATACTAGCTTATTCATGTTATATTGAGCAATGGTGCTCTTTCCGTAACCAGCTTCATCGACCACACGTTGCAGTAACTATCACCTTCTTTTATTTTTGCTATAGCAAAGCATTCTTCCGCTTTGGTTAGAACATGATTAGACATTTTAAGTTTTGAAGGCAGAATGTCAATTGTACAACCGATAATTGAGTGACTGTAATCGACTTGAGATAAATAAAAGCAAACAAAGTGTGCCAAATGTTTTGGCCTCAATAGTATGACGTTTTACCCTCTTACTAAGGGTGTCAAGATTACTACTTCAGTTAGCTCAAATTGGAGAGATTTGTTCCCTCAGATATATATATATATATATATATATATATATATATATATATATGTTTTCTGCACAAGTCGAGATCTTTTAGTGATAAATAGTATACAAGTGGAGATCCGTTTGAACAAGTCGAGATCCAAATTGGATCTCGCCTTGTTTCTATGTGTATCTCGTGTTTTTCCAATTAATCCAAGTGTGGGTAGTGTGCCTGTAAATTTTTGTTCGGATCTCATTTTGCCCATTTTTATCAATTTTTATACAGAAATAGTTCAACAAATGCGCTAACGAGGGCGCTCCATAAGTTATACAGTATTTGACATTTTACGCACAATCTGAGATCCTGCATAGTTGGCAACGTCGCGTCGCTATTTATATCTTGCACGAATGAGCCAAGGCGAGTATTTCCTAGTGATGGGTAAACGCGGAATATTTTAAAATATTTAAGTTGCATTTTATTAATGTTTGTTGTTTCAATTTATTTTTATGCGAGACTTTGAGCAACAACATGTCTACATATACACAAACAAACCAATAGTTTTGTGGAGGTATGTTGATGATGTCTTTGCAATTTGGCCATATAGTAGGTATTGATGATATATTTCTTGAACATATTGACAATAAAAAAATATCAAATTCACATTAGAAACATAACAAAACAATCAATCTCTTTGTTCTGATACACTAATGACGCCAACAACAAATACTTTTGAAACCGCAAGAAAACCAACACCAATAGGTTCTTACATTTTAACTCCAACCATCACAAAAACACAAAGACAGATGTTGTAAAAAGCCTTTACGGTAAAGCCAAGGTTGTTTGATCTAATAATGAAATCTTCAAAATAAAGAAAAAATTTATTACACATGTTTTAAATGATAACGGTTATTCCGAGACTCTTGTTCGGAACATTTTTGATATACGAAACAATAACACGCATGTACAGAAAAATGATACTCCAAAATACAACACTCTTACTATACCTTATATTCCATGCATGTCTGATAAAATTAAACGAATTGGAAATAGATTTAGTTAGGACGGAATTCAGAACTATGAATACCTTACAAAAACGAAACCGTTCAACGAAGAACAACATTCAAAGAAATGCATGTACATATAATAGAACTTTTATCAAATCTTTTTGAAAGAAATCCTCGAACACGTCAAATTTTATTTTAAATAAGACATATTTTGCTGTAATTGTTACTTTTAGATTGTCTTTTGTTTTTGAGTTATGACGTTAGCGATAATTTTTTTTTAGTGGAAACCCTAAATTTTTATGATGGATTTGGACAGAGCATGAAATTCTAAGACTAAATACTCTAAAAAAGTATGATATGTACTCTATTTTGAAATTTTCGAGAACATCGTACAGTGACCACATCCCCTCAATACTAAAATTTCAATTCGTATTTAATTAAGAGCACACAACAAAAACATATAAACAAACTATGAAGAACTGTCATAATTTTAGGACTAAGTCATTGTTTCATGGCTACTTGATTTTTATTCGATTTTTGTTTTAATACTTTAAAGCGATTTTCTCAAAAATGTCAGTATTCCGTGCGAATGCAAGAAATACTATATCGGTGAAACAGCAAGGTCTTTAGAAGTTAGGATTAAAGAACACCAAAATTTGATTAAGAAATACCAGATTGACATATTTAAAATAGCAGATCATGCTTGGAATAACAACCGCAAAATACATTGGCATAACACAAAGATGTTATTTAAGGAATCGATATTAACTAGACGTGAAATTAAAGAAGCTGCGTATATTTTACTGAACAAAGACGAATGCTTGTCCACACACAATCAGTTGATTTAAGTAATGGTTGGCTATCCATTCTTAAAGGTGTAATCAAGTAGGCGGCTGTCAGTGTCACACCGTTTTATTGGGGAGGTTAGTCACACTTTGCTAGATCTCCAATAAAATAAGCTAAGCTCTCATTGTTAATTTAATAGTTAATTGTTGTAAATGGAAGTCGATTTTTCTTCCGAAACGTTCATGTTCTAATATTGTTATTTTGTGGTGTGGCAAAATACGTAAAAAAGTAGCACGATTACTATTAATATTATGTTATGTGTACCACCGCGGCCAAAAAAATTGAAACATCAGTGTTAATCAAGTTAACGCTTTTTTATAATTTTACACAGTGTTATTGGGGGTTTACATAATATTAGGTTATATTTTGACTTTTTAACTTTGACAACAACTGACAACTGCATTAAACAATATGATATCAGAAATGTTGATTTAACTTAGGTGATATACCCATTTACACTAGGAAAACAATGATGTTTCCATTTTTTGTCGGCGATGGTACCTACACAACGGAAAATTTGAATTTCGGATTATTTTTAGTAGATTCAACCATTTTTGGGAACTTTTTCATTTGAAATAGAAAGCTTAAAAATGTGCATTGAGGCGTATTTTGTTCCAGAGTGCCTTAATCAAAGAGGATAACCCTTTTATTACTATACGATTTAAACAAAATTAATAGTTGGCTGTTGGAGATCATCATTGCTATTTGGTAGCAATTTCAAATATTTTTTTCGCTTTTGGTTAAACCTGTACTTCTGGTTTATGCATTTTTTGGTTATATTTTTAAATTCTTCATTTTTTTCTCTTGTATGTATAGAATTTCAGTTGGATTCTATAAAAAGTTTTGCCCAAAATCGCGTCTAAGGTTTGGTAATTTTATTCGGTTATACAGACAGCAAGCACCGTCGATCCAATAAATTGCTCAACATGTTCACAGTTTTGTACAACACACGCCTCTGATCTCTTTCGGAGTTCTTGGTTGGTTGGCGCATCTGATTTTATTTTCTAAATAATCTAGATTAAAAAAGAAAAAATCCGAAGGTGTGAGATCAGGTGATCTTGGAGGCAATTCCACAGGCCCCTTGTTTGCAAGCAAACGGCCATTAACGCATCATTGGGGTATTCCCAAACAATAAAGGCGGAACGGACGCGCAGTGGAATCGTTCCGGTAAAATCTCATAAACGGGACGATCTCACCTGATTTTTGCAAAGTGGTAGTATAACATAGTAAAAGAGAAAGTAAGCCACAAAAAAAATCAGAAATCTCAGTTATAACAATACGAAATAAATGGACGTGAGTACATGTAAGTGTATTGCAGCGTAAGCCACGTTGAGAGGCGACCTTATCGAATTTAAATAATCTGAAGTAACCACATAAAGATGTTTAGGAGATGAACAAAAAAAGGAAAAGGACAGGGAGCTAGATACCAACACGGTAAAGAAAATTTTCGGAAGGAGAAAACAAATAATCAGGTACCCAGACCAAAATAGACAACCAAACCAGGAAAATGAAGTAAACATGGGCGATGAGAAGTTGTAAAAATATGATGAAGGAATTTATGGAACAAATATAAAAAATACGTAAAAAAATAAAAAATTAAGAGATGAAATCAGGAAAAAGGAGCTGAGACGGGAAAAATTAAAATTGCAATTAGCAGAGAGGATAGAAAAGTTAGAGGCAGTAATAAACCAGTTCCTAAGCAGGGAACTAGGAATACAAACAAATGTTAAAAATGTGAACATCATAGGCAAGAGAAAAACAGGGGAAAATAATTAGTATAGAGATGAAATTCTAAGACAAAGAACAACAGGTAAAGATAAAAATGATCCCAAGGGAAAGAAGAATACATCGATCATGAAATGACGTTAGTAGAAAGAAACATGCAAGCGTAAATCAGGAAAATAGAAAGAGAAGAGCAAAAGGAAAACAAATCAAGGTAGGATATAAAAAGATAACAATGAATGGGTCCTATTTGAATAGGGAGAAAACGATAACGAAGTTGTAAAAGTCAATGTTCTGAAAAACGAATAAGGATACCGAATTCAGGAAGCTGTCAAGAGAATGCGACAAATGCAAAGATAACTGACCTGAATACGGAAAAGGAAAACACGCGCAAAAGCAGAAGCTTTAAAATAGGAAACTGGAATATTAAAGGAATAACTGGAAAGTAAGAGCAGAAATCAAGAAACATTGAAGAACTACAGCCAAGATATTTGGAAATTACAGAAATAAAAAAAAGGAGGAAGGGGTACAGTAGATACCCAAAACCCCATCAACTCCAAAAAATTCCTTACACCGTAAGCTACAAAGGCAACGGATTAAATAAGTAAGTATGGACTCGCGCTCACTCCAACTCAAAGTACAAATTTTGTCGCAAACCCAGTGGATCCTAAATAACTCATTATTTAAGAAATTGCGATTACACTCACCCAAAATTAACAGCATAACCACTTTTTCGCTATTACTCATTTTAATTACAATGAGTTGTTGGAATTTCTAAACTTTGTCAAATCTGCAGTAGTTCCGTGGCTATCCCTACTTCCATTTTTTAAACTGCTAACTTGAGTACTTAGAAATCTACCGGCATAAAAATGTTATACGTACATAAAAAAGAATTAAAAAACAAAAGCTACATGCACTTTCGGTTAAACCGAAAGTGACTAATATAAGGTGCAACTGAATAGATTGTAAATCATAAAAAAAAGTTGTCTACTATTTCTTCTTTCGTTGAAGGAACTGTACTATAACACGTTTAATGACAATTTGTAAAAATAACAGGCGAACTTTAAGAGATCTTTCTGGGAAACTCTTTACGGACATTCAAAGAAACTTTCTTATTGGAAGTGAATATTTCTTTACCGAAGTGAAGCTTTCGAGGCTGCTCATAACTAGCATTTCCATTTGGACAAAATAAAAATTATAGTTATTTATATATTAAGAGCATAATGGCCAGATTATAGCACACGTACATACAACGTTTTATTTTTGTTTGGTTATCGAAATGGACAAAAATTAAGAATTCGGTATTTTGGGCACAGGCTGGTGCTGTGCATTTTTGGTGTGCTGTGATTTCTTTGTAGGTTGTTGATATTGCTATATTAGATTGTTGATATCTGTTTTACTGATTACCAATTTTATAGACTTTCGGGACATAAAAGCCATATTCAGCCGGCAGTCGAGGGCCAGTAAACAAGGTTGTGGATAAAAGATTAAATTAAATGAGGAGCATCCGTGCAAAACCGGCTATATCTATTTTCGTAAAATGTTGGGAAAATTGCAAAAACTTCCCGTTTCCTGGCCTTTACAGATAAAAAAAATTCAATTTTATGTCTTGTGCGCATTAATGTACTTGATTGATGGGACATATTTTCATTTTCAAAAACGTTTGCTTCAAAATCCGTTAATAAATGTGGATGAAAACTTTATTTTTCAAAAATAATGACAAAATATATCTATAAACTACAAAATAACGCACATTCTTAGTTAAAAAATTAAACAGAATAAAGAAGTTAACTTATATTAATACTGCAGGCTCTTCATAATGGCAATCGGATATAGCCAGGTTTGCTGAAAAAACGTGGATTTTGCCGGTTTTGCTCTAAAACCTGCTTTTCAAATGTAATTTTAACATTGATATAGCCGGTTTTGGACAGAATCACTTTAGTTGTCGATAGATCTGAAGCTAAAGATGCAAAATCGAAAAAAAACGACAACATGGATGACCTTCAAACATAGTATTATGTCTTTAATGAACCGAAACTGTGAAAATACAGCTGTACTGTAGTCTACATATTAATATAAGAAAAATTTCTTACAACTACTTGTTTTTATAAGTGCTGTATACGAATACTTTAATTTATATCCAAGTCTATTACTTAAAAACATTTAAATGATTTTCTCACATCATCAGGCATTCTGTTTTTTATGGAAAATTTTATTTCGAATATAAGTTTCAAAAGACTACTACATAATGAATGGTCGTTCCACTGCTAAAATAGTTACGTGCATAAGCAAAACTTTTCGCAAGCATTCCTCTTTTATGATTGCTTTATTATCCAAGAGGTATGGCAACCTTGCAGGATCTCATCTTATGCTACTAACATCACCATATACACCTCCGGACCTCTACTTGTATATAAATTATCACAGATCTCATGTTGTTTACATTATATCATAAATGAGTCAAGTGCTGAAATTGTTTCCCCTCTCCGTGGTTAGAGATTAAGTAACGGATTAGGCAATCGTTTGTGGAAAATATACTCAGCAAAGTCGTTCTGTTGTGGTGGATCTCGGGTAGTCCAACATTTATCCCGGATCTCCACTTGATACAAAAACAGATATATATATATATATATATATATATATATATATTAAAGGTAAACATTTCAGGGTGTCATACCGCTTAATAAATTTGAAGATTTCTTCAACTGGTTGAAGAACATCTTAAAGGGCGTTTGGGGTTGGACGACGTTTCGACGAAATCACATTCGTCATTTTCAAGTCCTTATAGTCCTGGTTTGGCTTCTAGTTATGCGGCAACACGACGGACTGTCAACTTGATGTACAGCTGACTGGTATTAAGTCCTACAAACTCAACTCTGATAGCATTACCAAACTAATGGACATTTCACTAAAGCTCGGGATGAGGTATTTTATATAACTTCATCGCTAAACTTTGAATTTAATAGATTGAATACATTGGTAAAGAGATGCCAATTAATAGCAGTATAATTAATTAAAGGACGGTTTAAGCAAAGCTCAATTCTCACAGGGATCTAAGTTGAATGTAAGATAAAATTTAAAATATGAGGTTTGTGCAAAATAATAGCCGAACTATTAATTACAAAATGGTTTACAAAGGCAATAAATTGAAGCGAAAAATTCAAGGAAAAGTAAACAGTAAAATATTTGTCAGGGTTTTAAAAGAAAGGTAGGAAAAGCTAGATAAGCTAATAAACGTTGCAACGAGCAGCTAAGTAGGCTGAAACAAAGGCATTTGATAGAAAATTGTAATAATCAAAAAGCCATGGTTATAAAAAAATTAAGAAAAGGACACAGCAGATGAACTAAAAATAGTGTGGAAAATCAGACAGGTGAAATTTTTAGGCAAAGTTAGATTTATAAGTAAGCATTTTGAACTTAATTTAACCATTGACATGTTGTGTAATGTACTCCTGAATAAAACTAATTTTCATATAATAAACAATTATTTTAACAATAAAAATTATACCAATCAATTCAGTGCAATTTTGTAGCCGCGTGGTGTTATTTTTATCGAAATCCAACACCTAAAGTTGTAAAGTTTTCCGAGCCCGATTGACCATAGCCTAACTTCGGAAGCAGCCTATTTTGATATCTGCGTGGAGGCCTACAAGTTGAGACAGCCCAGAGGGAAAGACTCCAGAGCAGCGAGCAGCTATGTGAGCACATGTTCCAGGGATTCCAGCAGGATCCAGCCTATAGCAGTCTGACAACGAGACCAGCATCGCCGTTAAGCCCCGATATAAGATCGGCAACCACATGTATTGTTTAAACCTAAAATTAGCTAAGTGAGCACCGGGAAGCATATGCAAGTCTAGCAAGAGTCATACCCAAGGCAATACAAGCCATATTCATTGCTGTAAAATAAATCCAGCCCGCAAAATAGCCCAACTCCATAGTTTGGGGTTATGTGACAGTTAGATCCGTAAACGACGCCAACTAAAACAATTCCTGCGTAGATGTGGGCCCCCTTTAACAAATGCTAGAAAAACAAATAATGTTAATGCCGCAAAACAGCTTAATTCAAATATTTACCGGTGGAACTGTGATAAATTTTCACTTTGTTTTTAAATTCACGATCGCACTTTGCCAGCGGAAACCATTTTAATTTAACGTATGACCTACTTTCGAGTATTTGCTTGTGCGCAATAGTACGAAGACGAAGTACAGAACAGTATTAATTTAAATTAAAAATTATACATTCAGCCCAATTGAACCTAACCGAGAGGAAGAGTAAATGCTTTACCGAAATTTGAGCTAGCCATAATAATTATTAATACTTGCAGATAAATAAAATATCAACAGGGCATATAACAATTTATTTCAAAGAGTTAGTAAATTACAACTACTTTTAATCGACTTAGAATTTTATAGGTTAAATAAAATATTTGCGAGGTGGTTCTTAATCATATATTTAATTACGTATTAAATTAAAAGAACATAACCTTCTCAATATATATATGATTAACAAACAAACACCAGATAATTACCTTAGATAGATTTATTTTGTTTAACTATGGTAAAAAATCATTATTTACTCAGATGATAAATAAAATGTATATTATACAGAATAATTTCGCCCGGGGAGTCGCGTTTCGTTCGTTCTGGGAACCCCTGCAACTCCTCTTGCGCTGGTGTATTGCGGGCGTATTCGGCTCGTTGAACGGATTTCCCGTCTGGTTTTCGGAACGCACTGGTCTCGGCGACAACTGACCTAATTGGTAGTTCGAATGGCTCAGCCGTTTAACCTCGAATTCCCAGTTCTGTTTTTTGTGGCCTAACTAGTATTGCAGGCGCAATTAAGTCATTGTATGTGATTACTACACCTGGGGACTCGGCTGGAAATGCTCTCGGGCCTAATAGGGACTTTGCCACGCGCCCGCGGAATTGCCGCGTAGGCGAAATTTGACCGCGGTTTCCTATCTTCGATTCAGCTGGTCCCAGGCGATTGACCTCAGGCCGCCCGTGTTGAAATTCGTTGGGCGACGATTGTTGTAGGCGAGCTGGACGTTTCTACCCTCTGAAGATGACTCGTTACGTCTCGTGGAGCCTTCAGGTAGGTGTATGTCTAGAGTTATAGTAATTAGTAAGTGTTTAAGCGGGCTCGGTAATTTGGGCCAAGTGGAAACTCGGGAATTCAATATTTGTTGGGATTATTGTGGGGCGAATTACAACACGGGTTCTGACTGCGTGTTTAGTAGCACAAACCAGAAGGCGGACACTGCGCATAAGTCACAACTTTAATCTGGCTGCGGATCATGTTTTCTAGGGTAGTAAATCAGAAGGCTGTGGTTAAGTCGCCATCTTAATCTGATTGCGGATCAGGTTTGTCTGGTAAGTCCAGTACAGCTGCTGGCGGAAGCTGGGCTTTGGGTTCCTCTAGAGGTGACATCAGATGTTCCCGGGCGATTGACCTCAGGCCGCCCGTGTTGAAATTCGTTGGGCGACGATTGTTGTAGGCGAGCTGGACGTTTCTACCCTCTGAAGATGACTCGTTACGTCTCGTGGAGCCTTCAGGTAGGTGTATGTCTAGAGTTATAGTAATTAGTAAGTGTTTAAGCGGGCTCGGTAATTTGGGCCAAGTAGAAACTCGGGAATTCAATATTTGTTGGGATTATTGTGGGGCGAATTACAACACGGGTTCTGACTGCGTGTTTAGTAGCACAAACCAGAAGGCGGACACTGCGCATAAGTCACAACTTTAATCTGGCTGCGGATCATGTTTTCTAGGGTAGTAAATCAGAAGGCTGTGGTTAAGTCGCCATCTTAATCTGATTGCGGATCAGGTTTGTCTGGTAAGTCCAGTACAGCTGCTGGCGGAAGCTGGGCTTTGGGTTCCTCTAGAGGTGACATCAGATGTTCCGAAAGTATTGTTAGTGATAGCTCTGGTTCTGGCAGCTTCATTTGTTGCAATTCTTCGAGAACTTCTGCGATGGCGTCATCCTTTCCAAGAGTTAGCACTGCATCTCGGAAGGTTCTTCTGATCGGAGTTCTAGTAGAATTTCGGGTTGCTTCCACCAGGGGCCACAGTCGGCGAGGAAGGCCTTCATAACTGGTGACGATGTCTATGGCGTCTTTGGCGTAAGCGGCTCGGTGGGATGACTGGATAGTCGGGCGAATCCTCGACTGCCATTTCCTTTGAAGATGCGACCGGGCTCGTGGGAGATTTGCCGAACAGTTGCTCAAATTTTTGGGCCAACTGCTGGACGGCCGTCTGTTGCTCTGGGTGCTGTTTCAAGCTCACCTGCTGGTCCTCTTCAGAATGCCCAGGATTCGGCTTAGTGCGATCTTTTCTCTCCGACGTAGCTGGCAGAGGGGATAGAATGGCCGGAACTGGGATCCATCTGTGTAGTGAAGACCATAGGGCACTTGAAGGCGTCTGTGGCGGGTTGTACGCACGAGGAGCCTGTAGGCAAATCTTCTTCTGGCTTTTCCGGGGTTTCTTCAGCTTGAAGGGCCATGGTCGTACATCCGTCTTGATTTTTACTGGGGTATCTCCACTTCAATCAGAAATGGCTCGAGTATGGACGGCAGGGTCTTGGGTGGACCCTTATATAGTCATCGCCCTGTTTATCACCCCTTCTGGTTTCTTGCAGGTGGAAAGAGAGTTATTTGGAAATCTTGGACTGCAAGTGTCTTAGAAAATTTCTGGAAAATATTTTCACAACAGATGCAGGAAAGATTTTGGACAATATTTTCTAGCAGGTGATCTGGAAGGTTACTAGAAGGCTTTCTTTATGTCTTTCGCGTGGACTCTGCCGACTTCCCTTTCGGTTTTGGGGTCGCTTAATTCCACGATGACAGGGGAGGTTACTCTCTTAATGACGTAGGTTCCGGCGTATTTGGCTGCTAATTTCGCCGAAATCCCTTGAGGGCGTCGGAGAGGACTCGGTCCCTTTTAGCACCCGGTGTCCTACCTGTCGACGATACTACGTCCTCTCAGGTTGTAGTGATAACTTTGCCGTGCGAATGCCTTAGCGAGAGTGTTTCTTCACTATTTCCATCACGTTTTCCAACTTTTGGAGTTGCTCTCGGTACAGCCTGGATACGGAGCTTCTTCGTCGGGGTCGAAGCCTGGGTCCGTCTCCTCACGTAACGACCGGGGTGGAAGCATCTCTCGTCCGAGGTTTAAGAGAGCTGGCGTGAATCCTGTAGACTCGTGTTTGGAGGTGTTGAGGGCAAACATCACCTCCGGTAGCCAGGCGTCCCACTGGTTTTGCTTCCCTCGGGATAACTGTGCAATTATGGTCCCTACCACCTTACTAGATCCCCACGGGGTTGGCCTGGGTGGTGTATGGCGGCGTTAGTCGATGCTGGATGCCCTACTTCGCGGCCAATGCTTTTGCTAATCTACTGCGGTCCGTTTTCTCAAATTATTGTTCTTGGGGTACCAAACCGATAAATAATTTTTTCTTTCAGGGCCTGGGTCACGGGTTTGGCGGTAGCGCAACGTAGTGGATGTACTATCCACTTCGTGAAGCGGCCTCGGACTCGAGACCAAAACATCTTTCCGGCAGACTGTTGCTGGTGATGCATATACTGCTGGCAAACAGGATATGAACATACGCATTTGTTAATTTCCTTTTGCATTCTGAGCCGGTAATACAATTTTTGGACCATAACCGTCATCTTGGTCACACCAGGTGTCCTGCAGCGGGTTCATCGTGGCACTCCTGCAGGACTTAACATTGTTGGGGTTTCGGAACGCACAGCTTCCATACAGGCTGGAAACCTTCGGCCTAGTCTTCACTTACGTTTGGAAAGCTTCGATATAGGTTTCCATTTTCCAGTTTCCAAGTGTTAAGCGTGGCAGGGTCACTTCGCACCAGGTGAGTAATTTTCCGACTCCAGGAACATGGGGCTGCTGGTTCCTGGACGGCCACTAGGAAAAGCTGTCATCGGGACTTCCTGGGGCTCTGGATAAAGCGTCAGCCACGTGGTGAGAGCTCCTGTACGGTACTCGACTTCAAAGTCGTATTGTTGGAGCTCCAAGGCCCACCTCGCTAACCGGGCTGAGAGATTTGGGAGATTCTGTAGCCACTTTAAGTTAAGGTGATCGGTCACCACCTGGAAGTGGTAACCTTATAGGTAGCCCTTGTACTTCTTTATGGAAAAAAATAATTGCGCGGCATTCTAACTCGGTTGCTAAATACCTAGTTTCGGCATAGGTCAAGGAGCGGCTAGCGTAGGCGATCACCCTTTCCTGCTTCTCCAATACTTGGGTGAGGACGGCTCCTAATCCACTGGTGCTGGCGTCCGTCTGAAGGACGAATGGAATGGAGAAATCAGGGCATGCAAGAATCGGGGCTAAAGTTAGGGCTCTCTTCAGCTCCTCCAGGGCTCCTTGTTGTCTCTCCGTCCATAAATTTGGTACTCTTCCAGAGAAGTTCGTTCAGGGGGATGCTATTTGGGCGAACCCGGGAATAAATTTCCTATACCAAGAGACCATACCTAAGAAGCGCCTTACGGCCTTTGGTGTCCGGGGGTTTTCCATCCTCAGGATGGCCTCCGCCTTCTCGAGGTTAGTAGCACATTCTTAACTAGCAACAGCTTTATAAACATTATTCAAAGAAATGAGAGTATACTGATGTTTCAAAAATCCGTACAACAGGTGCACCGAATAGTCGATAACATAAATCAAGCTTTTGAAGAGAAGCAATACTGCACAGTTGCTCTTATTGATGAAAACCAGGCTTTCGATAAAGTGTGACATGCAGGCCTCATGTATAAACTCAAGAAACTACTACCTCACCCACTATATGTTATTTTCAAATCGTACTTGGAAGAACGTTATTTCCATGTAAAATTTGGCCAATACCAATCGGCGCTCCACGCAATCAACTCAGGGGTTCCTCAAGGGAGCGTCCTTGATCCGATTCTATATGTCGTGTACACAGCAGGTATACCAACAAGCCCGCACGCCCTCACTGCTACCTTTGCCGACGACAAGATCATAATGACAAAACACACAGATCCAACAGAGCTTAAATCAACTGACTCAGTGGACCAAACGATGGCGTATTCAACTCAACGAGGCTAAATCGTTTGATATCACATTCAGTGCAGATGGAGTACACCACCAATCCTAATAAATAACATTCCATTAACTCAAGTTGATGAAGTTAAATATCTTGGCTTACACCTCGACAAGGGCCTAACCTGGAAACCTCACATATGAAAAAAAAGAAAACAACTCGGCATATTATTTAGTAAGCATTACTGGTTACTAGGCAGAAAATCAAAACTATCCCTAACAAGGAAACTCTTATCAATCTACAATGCGATCTTTAAACCCATATGGACATACGGCATTCAACTTTGGGGAACAATGGCCAACTCTAACATTCAAATACTTGAGAGATTTCAATCTAAAGGATTACGGTCAATGTGTAATGCACCATACTTTGTGAGAAATACCGACATTCTGAGCGATCTGAAAGTAGACACTGTAAAAGACGTGATAGTTAAGTTCAGTGCTAAATACATAAGTAAATTAAAACATCACCCAAATGCCTTGGCTATTAACCTACTTGATAATAGTGAAACCCTACACAGACTAAAGAGACACAAACCGCTAGACCTACCGAATAGATTCGATTAATAGCTATTTATGCAACAATTGCTAAAAGTCGACGTTTATGCATGAGACATAACATGTCTCGTGCATAAACGACTTTTAGCACGCGTTGCATACAATATTTTATCTACCATCCTAATTTTACTGTTATTAATCCATAAATATCGATTTAACAAAGGTTTGCATCTACGACACTTCTAATTTATGTCATAATAAACAGCAGACCATGCCGCGCGGGCGAATGTTTGCGAAGCCAGTACTGTCAAGGTTAGTTACGAAATGTAATTATTAATACTCCACATCTGACTGTATTAATTACATAACGCTTTAATTATTTCAAAAACACTTTACCTGTAACGCAAGAAGCAACTAGAATAACTTTACAACTTCACTTCCAGTTCGAAAATGTAGCTTTATAACCTCACTTTACTTTTAGCACATGGGGTAAAAGTAAACAGCTATTTCTTTAGTAACGCTAAACTATAAAACATCACTTTTAGTGAAACAAGCTAGCCCTAAAAAGCCTACTTTTAGTAGTAGTCGTAGATAAACTAATATAATGTACTTCGTAGTAAACTGTAACTTGTAAATCGTTGGGTTTCAAGAATTTCATTGTTCATGTCCAATAATTACTAACATACATATTTTTTGCTTATTGTTGTATACAGATTGCAAAAAGTAATGAAATACTAAAAAAAAAGTTTAAAAAATGTACTCCCTTGTGGGGCTATTTAATGTATGGTGAATAAATATCACGGTAGTTTCTGCGAAAAAAATGTGTTTGACACTACAAAAAAATAGTGTTACACGACTTCAGGACGATAAAAATTATTTATCACCAGCTGCAAAGTTTTATAGATTTTGCTAGGATATACCTTTTGCATAGACTAAGTGACTTCTTTTATAAAAAAACGATTTAAAGAATTTCAGTAATAACAATTTCAGCAAAAGATAATTTTAATCTGAGTTAATTTTCGATATTCGCTACACTGCCATTATTCAACTAAGTCATTCATTGCAACTTCTGCGTGTGCCTTTTACCTATTATGAAAACAATTTGTTAACTTCTTGGGCAATTTAGTCGCAGAAAGTATTGAAATAGTGTTGGATGATATCTTAAAATGTAGTAAAAATAATTGGTATGCAAAATCTATTGTTTCTATATTATATATTTATACCATATTGGTATGTTTTTGTTTATTATGTGTATTTAAATCAATTACAAGCTTTGAGTTCCCATAGGCGACAGGGGATACGAAATTCTACAATCTCAAAATTATTTAGGGTTTATTTTGAGTTTTACTTTTACTGAACAAATCTTCTGAAACGAATTTTGGAACCACATATTTTTCAGTTTGCCTTTTTGAACTGTAACAGAAGTAATCAAAGTACGAATGTGTTTCTTACTGTATCGGAAATTGGATGCCAGGATTTGAGGTTAGTTCAAACTTACATAAGGAATGATTGCATAACTTTTTTACTTTTTATGTTTTATTATGTATATAAATTTAATGTGTAATTAAGTTTATTTATAATTTGAAATGTACATGTATTACTTATCTGTATTATACATTTTACATATAGTTTTTAATAAAATCATAATATTTGATCTTTTGTGTTATTTATTAGTAAGATCTTATAATTTTGCAGCTTATATTGCCACATCAAAAACTTTACATTACACTTCAATAAGTCTTCAAAATTTCAATTAAGAATACATTATTGAACATGATCTGAAGTATGTTACCAAACTCTGACTATAAAATAAGGAGTAGCAAAGGCTACCGGATTCTCAGCCGGAGCTGGTCGTGGGTCGAACAGAAGACTTAAAGCGTAAGCTGAAACGATGAATAATTTATGGGCGCCAAGTAGCAATAACCCAGCACTTTGCTAATCATCAAACCAGACACTACGGAAGGTGCTACTAAGCGATCCTGAAAATTAGAGGTAGCGACAAGGACACACAAATCAAATTCGCAGGCATAAGTAACGAGTATATATAATTTAATAGAATATTAACATCAATAAAATATTAACAATGCTCGGTAGTATATCACAACAACGACAGATATCACAAACCAGATTTCATATAATATAATATCGCAAAATTTATCACAGATTAAACTCACCAGATTAAATGAATAAAGTCGTAGATCGTAGCAATTCGCATGTATGACCAAACGCGTCTCAAATTTAAGCGGTAGTTAAGGTTTTGTTTTGTTTGTCAAGTTGAAATCAACGCTAAACCCTCAGTTGCAAAAATACATAACTGTACTAGTAATCAAATGTACACAAATCCCATTGTTACCCAAGATCTTGGTTGATAGGGGCGCAAAATTACCCGAAACACGCTAATTAAATCTCGCCCTGAAGGGGCGCAATTGCTTAAACAACGATCGGACTGATTTCGCTAATTTCTTGCAAAATGGGGCCGCACTAAGCCAAATTCAACCGACTGACGGATCTCTCCACTGAGATCGAGTCTAAAATCGTTCAAATGGGCGTATGCAAGAATTGCTATTACAAAATTTACATAAGGGAAACCTTATCGTCCCTATGCATCTACAATAGACACAGCCTGAAGGCTAATGGAAGCTTAAAATGTCAAGTTGCAAATATAAAGATGTAAACAACAAAATAGGTTTACTTTTAGACAGGTGAGTTATCACAACATTAAAGTAAGTTAATTCGCTTATCAAAATCTGGCCGTAGCACAAAGCGCTACAATGAATAATTACACACACATTAAAATCATGCCTATAACACAGGTTAAGTTGGTCGAGCTCAAAACTGCACAAGAACGCTTAAGGAAATTGCAAAGACAGACCTTGGCTGCACCAGGTGACGAACGTGCTAAATCGGAGGCCTACTGCACGATGTCGAGGAAGCCAGGTGTTCCAATGGGCTTCATCGCAGGTAACGCAGAGATCTCGGGCCAGTAAATCTGCTAGCCTGTTTTAGGGACTGGAAATCTCCCAAACTCACAGCCAGCCGACTGCAGCAACTGCCTGGAGAGAGTGCTCTCCAAGAGGGGCCAAATCCATCAACCAAACGCCTCGAAAAGCTCTGCGCCAACATGTACAAAGCTCGCAACACACCAACAGAGATGCGTTAGTTCATACTCAAGGACTGCTTCCTAATCTGAGTGCGTTCACCGCCCGTACCAAAGGGGAATTGAGTGCTTTCACTGCCCGTACCACAGGGGAGCTGAGTGCGTTCACCGCCCGTACCAAAAGGGAGCGAAAAGGGACAACATTCTGCCTTAGAAATATAACCAGTAATTGTCAAAATAGCATACCGTGAGATGTTATGCTCCAAATCGCCCAAGTAGTTACATGTGTTTGTCAGATGAATTCCGGACAAAAATCCGTGCTTGAAATGTATCACAACAAAAACGTCGGGGACGTCTCCCGGACCAATTTCACACCAAGATATACATTTTCATGCTAGGATGAGCGTGACAAAACCGAATTACAAATATTCGTGCATCGATCAACCAAAGATGCCTTTCACCACATCCATCTTCTGACAACTCAAAATGGCCAATGATAATTTGACAGCTAGGCCCAGAAAATTCCAAATTTGCAGAAAAATCGCATCTGCAACCAACATAGCACGCGTACAACGTGAGGCCTAATCTGCAGTGACTTTACTCGAGGAAATGGGTAACTAAAATTAGGCTATTATAGGGTAAATAGTTAGAGCGAAATGTGCAAAGTGCCTTGAATTAGGCAGGAATAAGGCAAATCGTTAAATTAATACGAAAAGTGACTTTTGGCCCATAACAATATCGCCACGATAGAAGGAATTTGAACTGGTTATGTAGCTAGAAGATAGGAAAACAAAAAAAGAGTATGACATATTAGATAAGCGTAGAAGATTCATCCATAAAATAAAGCATTACGATGATAAAAGTTATTTAATGGTTCAATAATAAGGCAAACTATCAATCACTTGAGAATATCTAGATGCCATAAGAAACTTAAAGTGCCTGCAATAATAACGTCACTGCGTGCGCATAATGCTTTTCTACACGTCGACATCTAGACGACAGATTTTTCAAACATGTTGAACCAAGACTTTTGGAAAAAGACCAACTTGATTTACGAAAAAACGAAAAACGTGAATTAACAACGATGGTCGGCTACAAGAAGGAAATTCTAGAGATGGTTCAGAAAGAGCCAAATGGGTAAATGTGTTTAAAAATAAAACGAGTCAAGCATATTTTGTTTGCGTCCGTAGGGCGTGACTTGTAGTACTTGGACTTAACCTCCAATTTGTGATTAAGAGTAATAAGTGTCAGTATTCAATTATTGTGAGGTTCTGTTTATTACCTACCGAGTGACAAAACAAAGCCAGATTTTGACTTTTAACCGTGGTGCATTGCTCAGCTAAATGTAACATATTATGCAAGATATGCGCTAACATTTTTCAGAGCACTCTTGGCCAGTTCTTTAGACACCCGTTATAAGCACTAGCATACAATAACCACAAGGTACTCAAACGAATTGAATACGAGTACATCCATTAAACCAAAAAAAAGTGCAAATAAAGCAGGCTGTTGATCGTCATCATCAATTAATTACTTTCAGTAAACAGCAAATCTTTTTTGACAACATGTTTTTAAGTGTTAATGGTCTACATGGTCAGCAAACTAGTTTTAATTTCTCACCATATTACTTCGACACGAAGTGTACGAAGTGTTGAAATTCCCTCATATCGAAAACCACTCTGAGTCAAATATCTCTAAAATTAGAGCCAACCGACTAATGAACCCACTATACCAAATCTCCGTCTCGGCTGTGCGGATCTTTTGGTGAAGACCCCAGCCCACTAGATCAATTCCCCGTATTGGGGGGTGCCTAAACGTGCTGTGCGGGGTATGTATGTTCGTATGTGTACACGATTCCGGTCGCCAGAAACCTTCCTGAAGTCTTGGATCGTTTTCATACGATAGGTTCTCCGAAAATGAAGGCAACATCAACTTTTGAGGTAGGTATGGTCGTCGGCAAAAAAAATTTTTTTTGGGTTTTTTTTTATAAATAACTGGTTCATAACATTTCATTATATTAGCGAAACGGAATGATGCTGAGTGTCGGAAGTATTCTTGGAAAGCACGGAAGGGCGTTTTTCTTGGGTGGGGGGTACCGTATATTTTAGAACTTGAATTCATTGACAACGTTCCACTACAATAACATAGAAATAATGATATCAACAGGGCGGGATACCTCTATATTTTGGTGTAGTGGTATAGCAATTGTTAAAATGCATGTGTTTATAGTATCCATAAATAGAATTTAATCAACTTCAGCTTTAAAAACTAAAGAAGTATTCTAGAGAGTTTCAACGTCAATAAAGTAACAGGCGATCAACAAGTTTTTTAGTCTGGGGCGGCTATGGTACCTATAATTCCTAATTTATGAATGCAACTATTTACTTAACAATTAATTGCCAATTTTGACATTTAAGTATAAAACTGACAGATTCTCAGTAAAAACTAGTACTAACTGGCAAAATCTGGTTAGGTTAAGTTTGAATTAGGTAAGGTTAGATTAGGTTAGGTTAGGTTAGGTTACGTTAAGTAAATATTTCAACTAACAATGTGCAGGTAAATTTAGTTTCGACTAGTTAAAACTAGTATTGACGAAAACGTTTTGTTGGCACTAGTTTTGACTAGTAAATTCGGGTTTGTCTAAATTTGGTTATTAAATGTAACATATACACACAGACACAACATTTAAATCAACATCAAATTAATGGCAACGTGCCCAAATACTTTTTATAAATTTAATATTCTATAATTATTATTAATGAGCAGTATTGCAGTTCAATAAGCTTATGTTTTTCATTGTTTGCTTTACATGTAGTTAACAGATTTCGATGAATATTCGCTTAATCACTTACACCTTGTAAAGTAGACGAAAATCGACGTAACTTACTAACGTAAACCGAAAAGTTTAATTTCTTTTTATTAGGAACCTCATATTTCTTCGAATCTCATGTTAATTTCCAATGGAAGTACATTTATTAAAAGAGAATTAGAGTAAAAAACGATACAACGCCTATGTGACCATACTGAAATACCTGATTTAATCCACCAACCCTACCATCAGCGCAAAGATCACCGTAATGAATATTTTTTGGGCGTCATTAAAATTCGAAGACAAACAAGTTTGGAAAGCTAAAGTACATATTACATACCGCGTTGCTTAATTCCAAAACACGCGAGACATTAATCAAAACACGAAAGCTCTAAGCTCGTGCTATTTAACATGCGACTTGCTGCAAGAGCACGGGCGGCGGAATAAAAAAGCCGGGTAATTACAATGTCTATCAAGTTATTTAATCAAAAAATTGCCGTATTGAATTACATATCCAGCGGAGTGTGCCTTACTTTATAAAACACAAGCACGATACAACAGCTTTTTGCGGATTAGCGGAGCTAGTTAATGAACTGCACGTGCCTTCTAAAAGGTTTTGTTCGCTGGCGCAAACGCACCCGTAACTCTCAGACGAGCAGATTTCAAGCACTCTCCTTTTTATTATGTCGAAGAGCACAACTCGCTGACCGTCGCTCCGTAATTACAATAAAACGCTACAATGGAAATACTACAAAAAGATTTACGTCATTTTAGACTTCCTATTGCTATTGCCATAGATCTGCTTTATTATTAGTAATTATTCATTATTTTTTTAAGTATGTGCAGAAAAATCTAATCTATAAACATATTATCCGTAATTAAAACAAAAACTGCCAAACTCATTTACAAAAAATATAATTATTAAAGCTTGCTTATGATAATAAGAAAAACGAAATCTATTAAAAGAAAACAAATCAAAATCGTCTACAATTGTCTTTTTAGTTAAAAAAAATCATAAAGAGTTATAAACGGAGTAGAAAATCAAAGTACTAACTGCAAAACTAACAGGAACACGCAGTCCAACTTAAAGTTTAGTAAATAAAATGTATGTAAACTAGATCAAATTGCTATAATTAACTATTATACTTATTACAGTAAGCAGGGCCGCCGCTACCATATGTGCGTTGTGTTCAAAACACGCAGGCGGCCGATATAAAGGGGCGGCCGCCGCCGATCCTAATGCAAAAACAAAAGTAAAGTGTAAATTCTTCCAAATAAATAAACCCATCAAGCTTTAAAAACGAAAATCTCTAATATTCTAAGACGAAAATAAACCGAAAGTATTTCTTTACGAAGTTTGTACTGTATCCTGTATCCCGGCCTTAATAAAACCCATAAAAATGTCATATTATTCACACCACCCATTTACTTTTTAAGTTTTACAAAAGCAAAAATTGATTTTTAAAACAAGTTTGTTAGAAAGTGCGTTCTTTGCAAAAAAGTTAAAATTTACATAAAATAATATCAATTCCAAAGCTCTTTATTTTGTACTTTACGAGGGGGAAGGGGCGGCGAAAATTGTTTGGCACACAGGCGGCTAACACCCTAGCGGCGGTCCTGACAGTAAGTTATGAACAATATATAGACTAAAAATTTATTAAAATTTAAAGTTCACTCATGGTAACGCCTTCAATTTCTTTTAAGCTTGCGATCAGTGGCTTAAGGACTGCATTAAAAACATGAACACATAATTGGATAGAAGAAGTATTTTTTATTCGAGTAAAACGTTTGTGCTGTATTGATTTAGATTAATTTAAAAATTGTATACTTCAGCTACCTACTGTGTACAGCTTGTTGATATTATTAATCTCACCACTTCTTCAAGAAACCCCGTCAAAATAGGCGGGCCAAAACTACCCCGACGAAATAACCCATACCCAAAATAGCACTTGCCAAAAAAGCCTCGACAAAATATCCTAAGTGTAGATATTATATTTATATTATAACTAGCGTTCATATAGCACACATGCATTTTAAGACAAAAAAACACATTAATAGTAATCTATTGTTTTAGAAGGCGTTTTATCCACGAAAGAATATTTAAATGCGATAAAGAAGTTCGAAGTTTATGAACTATTATTTCCAATTTATTCTTTTAACGGTCCACCCCTAAAGTTTGTTAAATAAACACACGAAACTCTTACTTAATTGTATACCTTAAATGTATTGAGTAATTTCTACAAATGATGTTATACAGATACAGATATTTACTTGTGTGCATTAAAAGTTAAATAAATAGTAATTATTTTTTTTTGTTTATTCTTGTTAACTAGCAACGATTGACTTTTCCACTTCAAATTCGTGACAAGTGACATTTCAACTTCTTTCCGTAATTTTTAAGTTTTCTTAAAGTTTAAATACTATTCTGTGAACACCGTGATGCGGAATTTGGGCATTTGATTGAGAAATACATTTTTTTAAATTTCATTTAAAAAAGTAGGCTGTTTTAAATTAATGTCAGTGCTGAAGTGACACTTTTTTTCACCCAGTGAAGAAAGTGACACTTTGCTTTTAGTAGAGTACCTATAGGCGTTCTGGGACACTTCCGGTGGTTTGAAACTTGGCTAAGTGTCACGTGGCGGCCTCTGGTTTGAAACTTGGCTAAGTCTAGTCGAAGGTCACGGGCCTAGCCGAGGTCAAGGTCACAGGCCTAGCCGGTGGGCGTGGCCTAGTCGGGGTCATTGACCTCGGTCACTTCCGGGAATTTTTTGGGCTAAAAGTGTAGTTTTTGAAATTTTCCCACGCTCGAGCGTCTGGGATGCAGACATGTCTATTCTTGCAGGATGTTATCAGTAAATCAGAAGCTATTGTTACGCTTATCAAAATTTTCTCAGGCTCGACCGGATGTGAGTCATCGTCTGAGTACGCAGACATGTCTATTCTTGCAGGATGTTGTTGAACAATGGCATCCCTTGTTTTAAAATCAGCACGAAATTCGAGAACAATGAAGCTATTGTTGTCTGGAGATTAAAAATGTGTTGATCTGCAAAAAAATTCAAACAAAGAAACCCATTGTTTAAGAAAAA
The DNA here is from genome assembly GCA_940337035.1 of Agriotes lineatus. NCBI lineage: Eukaryota > Metazoa > Arthropoda > Insecta > Coleoptera > Elateridae > Agriotes > Agriotes lineatus. The sequence continues at coordinate 261,063,627 of OW679194.1, read as the reverse complement.
TCAACACGAAATTGGAAGTTTTTGCTAATACAGTTAATGAGTCTAAGAGATTAAAATGTGCTGATCTGCAAAAATGATCTTGAAATAAATTTGTCATATAGGTACGAAAGTCGGGTTGAGTTGCTTTCAACTACAGCACTTTCAACTACTTTTCAAGGGTATGAGTCCGAAGATATCCGAGTCATGTCGAATATGTCCGAATGTTTGTAGGATTGGAGCAGGTAGGTAACGAGTAATAAATCAAAACATTCCAAGATCGTAGAAACATCCTCGAATAGGCCGATTGGAAGCATCTTTTAGTAGATAGGTAATGTGTTCGATCCCACTGAAGGACTGTTTAAGCGGTAGACAGTATTTAACGAAGTGTTGGGGTGTTAGAGACATTGTTTGTAAGCAAAGTAAATATTACGTGTTTTTTCCCGTACTTTATTAAATACACAGTCTCGAGCCGATAGTTATTTATTTCGCTTGGATTTATGTATAGCATCCCCTCACTTTAGCAATAAGCAAGTTCCTAAAGAAATATTATTATGCTGTAGAGATTTACAGGTTACAGTGTAAACTGAGTTAAAAATTTTGGATATTAGCAACAGTACTATTTAATTGCATATTGTTTTCTTTTACGTAAGATCCGTAAGATTAGATTGTATAATATAGGTTCGAAAGCACTGCTGACAGACAGACAGAAAACTTGTAAACCGGGCCTTGTCAAATATCGAACAGCAATATATATTAGTAAAAAATACTCTTCCAGGTTAAAAGTTTGATGTAGTGGGTGTTAGAGACATTGTTTGTAAGCAAAGTAAATATTACGTGTTTTTTTCCCGTACTTTATTAAATACACAGTCTCGAAACTGAGCCGATAGTTATTTATTTCGCTTGGATTTATGTACAGCATCCCCTCACTTTAGCAATAAGCAAGTTCATAAAGAAATATTATTATGCTGTAGAGATTTACAGGTTACAGTTCGGTGTGTATAAAAATTACGTATTTATTAAATAACACTGTTAACAAAGCTGTTAAACGTATGATACAGGCAGTTATTAATTACTTAATAAAACAATTGTCCTATATCCGGTATTCATGGTTTATGTCTTAATCTGATTTTAATAGTCGATTAGAGTTGAATAACTAAGGTTATTGCAATTACATGCTAAAGACTGTGCGCAAAATGTAAGATTAAAATCAAAAATTTTAAAATAAATCCCAGAGAATAAGAATTAAATAAAACCAAATAAAAGCTATTAGATCACTGCAATATATTAGTTAAAGAAATACTCTAATTAATAAGGATGCTATACTCAATGGTGAGGGACAGTTTCATTTTTGCTGGAGAAAAACATCTAGATTGGTTAAAAATCAGATGTAGGTATAAGAGAAAATCTCAAACTTGTTTAAAAACATTTTGTAACTAAACAATCACATTTAAAATTGTGTAAATAAATCTAAAATTAGAAGGAGGCGCAGACTATAGAAAATACGTGTCAATACTTGTGGATGTGAGCGTCTAGGGAATGTGCAAGGTTGCTAAAAATAAACCGGATGTGAGTCATTGTCTGGAAAATGCCAGACTTGTCAAAACCTGTCTACCTGTCTGCTGCGCAATTAAACAACGAAGCCATTGTTTGAGAAATGTGCAAGGTTGAAAAATAAACCGGATGTCTGAAGTTTCTGCGTAGGTCTGCGCGATGGTTTGGCGGGAAATTCAAATTTTGTGCAGGTTTTGGCGGTAAATTTAAATTACACTCAGGTTTTGACGGTAAATTTAAATTATGATCAGGTTTTTGGCGGGAAATTTAAATTCTGCGTGTTGTCTGGGGTTTCTGCACAGGTCAGCGTGAGGGTCTGCGCGGAGGTTTATGCGCAGGTCTGCGCGAGGGTTTGGCGGTAAAATCAAATTCTGTGCAGGTTTGGCGGGAAATTTAAATTCTGTTCAGTTTTGGCGGGAAATTCAAATTATGCTCAGGTCTTACAGGTAAACAGATAGGTAGACAGGCAAATAGTCAGACAGGTAGTATGGTTTATGTCTTAATCTGATTTTAATAGTCGATTAGAGTCGAATAACTAAGGTTATTACAGTGCTAAAGACTGTGAGCAAAAATTTTAAAATAAAACCCAGAGAATAAGAATTAAATAAAATAAAGCCAAGTAAAAGCTATTAGATCACTGCAATATATTAATAAAAAATACTCTAATAAAGATGCTTTACTCAATGGTGAGGGACAGTATAATTTTGCCGGATAAAAACTTATCTAGATTGGTTAAAAATCAGATGTATGTATAAGAGAAAATCTCAAACAAAAACATTTTGTCAGACTATAGAAAATTCCTGTCCAGACCTGTGGATGTGAGTCATCGTCTGGGAATGTGCGAGGTTGCTAAAAATAAACCGGTTGTCTGAGGTTTCTGCGTAGGTCTGCGCGGGAGTCTGCGCGGAGGTCTGCGCGGGAGTCTGCGCAGGTTTGGCGGGAAATTCAAATTCTGTCTAGGTTTTGGCGGGAAATTCAAATTATAGTCAGTGTTTTTGACGGGAAAATCTGGGACTGTACAAGGTTGCTAAAATGTATGGGGCATTTAAACCATATGTAGTTAATGACCTCCATTATCAGTGTCTATAAATTTGGTAGACAGACAGACAGGCAGACCGATAGACAGACAGACAGACAGATAGACAGACAGACAGACAGACAGACAGACAGACAAACAGACAGACAGACAGACAGACAGACAGGTAGGCAGACAGACAGACAGATAGACAGACAGACAGACAGACAGACAGACAGATAGACAGACAGACAGACAGACAGGCAGACAGATAGACAGACAGACAGACAGACAGACAGACAGACAGACAGACAGACAGACAGACAGACAGGTAGGCAGACAGACAGACAGACAGACAGGTAGGCAGACAGACAGACAGACAGACAGGCAGACAGATAGACAGACAGACAGACAGAAGGTTTAGGTGGAGGTTTAGTTACTTTTAGAGAAAAGTAGAGTTGATCAATTTCAGCTTGAATGTCTGCAATAATTTCATTTGCTATTTCTATATTTGTACTAGCAGAGTTTTGGTGTTTGGAAAATCGATAAATAATCTTATTAAGTTCTTTGTTAAGGAGGGTCTTGTTGACAGCATCCTCTTCCAATAGAGATTGCGCAAGATTGGCTAATCGTTTATGCTGAAGATTAAAATATTCACAGTCATCGTAAAAGTGTAGATTTCTGTGCTGAATGTGACGACCGAACTTATCTCTCGACATTGTCGAACTGACTTTATTTAATGATTCCCGCCTCTTTTAACTCTTCTATTATACTAACAATTTCATTTCTATGATTTGTGTGACCGGATGCTTGAGAGGCATACAGTAACTTTAATCGATCGACTAACTCATTCGGATCATCCCAGTAAACATAATCCATCGGTTTATTGCTAACTTGTTTATACATTTGCTGCATACCTTTACCAGAACGCTTTTTAGCTCTTAATGGCACTGATGAAGACGAGGGTGATGATGACAGGTTAGATTTTATAAATTTCTTGTATTTCGTTTGGTTGAAACCTACCTTCTGCACATTTTTATCAAAATTTCTATGCGCCGCACCTGTTCTGTTTATGATATCATTATAATTTGCTCTATCTGTCGACGTTGGAGTTATTTGAGGATCGTTTTTAAATAGTAATTCGTACAAACCAGGCGTACCTTCATAGCGAACATTTTTTACAATTATATCAGAACCCTTTATATCTAGCTCATCTCCACCAAAATAAAATTGGTTTTTGTCAAAATCATATCTAATTCCATACCTCCCTAGATTTGGTCTTTCTATAAGATAATTGCTTACATATTTCCTAGGAAGTTTATCATACTGTTCTAAGAAAGAACTTATAGCTTGCGGTTCTATGTTGGTAGACGGTTGAAATTTGTTTGCTATAGTCGTATTAGAATCATCTTCGGCGGTTTCGCACAATACTTCATCAACCGGTTTTGGTGTAAATAATTCTAGTTTTGAAGATGGGAGATTCTCTTTTTTATTTATCACTTTTGCAACACTTTGCATTTGTTCGGTAACAGGTTTAAAAAATTTACCGAGGAGCTGTTGTTCCACCAACTTACCCTCCTTAAGAGCTCGAACTTTCTGTCTTATAATATTTTTAGTTTTAATAAGTTCTGTCGCTACATTCGATTTCATTATCAGCGCAAGTATGTAAGCGGTAGACGGGTAGACAGGTAGACAGCTAGACAGGTAGACAGCTAGACAGGTAGACAGATAGACAGGTAGACAGGTAGACTGGTAGACAGGTAGACAGGTAGACAGCTAGACAGCTAGACTGGTAGACAGGTAGACAGCTAGACAGGTAGACAGGTAGACAGCTAGACAGCTAGACAGGTAGACAGCTAGACAGGTAGACAGCTAGACAGCTAGACAGGTAGACAGGTAGACAGGTAGACAGCTAGACAGGTAAACAAGTAAACAGCCAGTTAGACAGACTGACAGATTCAAACTAGTTCACACGTCAACAGCTTTCTATCAAATAATAGACATCAGAATTGTTAAATGTATATATACGAATCAAATTCATAACGATAGCGCCCATTATTTAAATCACTATCTTTGTCTATTACCAAAAATCCGTGTTTATGACTATTCCAGCAATATGCGCACATTTCTTTAAATTGTTCGTAAGTCATGTCGGTATTAACATGATCTCGGTAGACCTTCTGTAAATTCATATCGTCCTGCTTAAACAGCACCAGCATGTTAGCATTATCGCGAATAAGATGTTTAGGAATACATGCATATGTTTGACAAAGATAGAAACAGTCTATATTTTTATGTCGACCCATGCTAAAATATTCTCTCATAACGTCCTGTTTGTCGCAAGCAATGTCATCAAAAATAAAAATGCTGTTAGATTTAGCTTGATCGGGTGGTACAATGTTCACACCATCGCTGTATGTATAGTAGCCAACCTCAGGAATTAATTGAAACAACATACTTAGATATTCAAACTTTGCTTGAAACAGCGATTTTGAATATATATAAATATTTTCGAATCGTACTCCATTAACATCTTTTATTAGCGATATAATGATGTTTGTTTTACCGCAATTCGATGGACCTAGAATAAGACATCGTATCGTGGAAGGTAACAACGGTCCGTGTCTCCTGCTTAGAGATGCAGTATGATTATCATGATTTTTTATTGGCAAACTATTTTTTAGTTTAACTACCCTCATGACGTCTACTTGAAAACTCATACTAAAACTGCTACGCATATCTATATATATATATTAAGATCCTAATCGATCAGTTCTCAGTTCTATATAATGGTTCGAGGTCGAAACAACAAATCAGTCCATCGCCGACGAGGTGCTGGTGTACTCAATACGCTCATTAATAAATTGCCTTTTGAATTGCACATACCAGGATATCAATATTGCGGGCCTGGCACAAAACTTGAGAAAAGAATTGCACGAGGAGATCCTGGAATTAACAAATTAGATCAAGCGTGTCGTGAGCACGATTTGGCTTATGCAAAACATTCTGATAATATGGAGGAACGACATAAAGCTGACAGAATTTTAGCTAAAAATGCTATTGGACGTATTAGAGCTTCAGACGCTAGCTTAGGTGAACGTGTCTCGGCTGCAGGAGTAGCTACAGCTATGACGGCAAATGTAAAAATGGGGTTGGGAGCTAAAAATAAAACTGGTAAAAAGAGAAAGAGAACACCTGGAGATACGCTTACTTTCAATCAGGTAGTGAAAAAAGCACGAACTGAATTAGGAGGAGGAGGACTGCTGCGAGACTTAAGCGATGCTACAAATATTGCTGTTAAGACAATTAATAAAATAAAGAGAAACAAGATTATTAAAACTCCTCGAGTAATACGTGTGCCAAAAACAGGTGGAATGTTACCCTTGATTCCAATCTTTGCTAAAAATAAAACTGGTAAAAAGAGAAAGAGAACACCTGGAGATACGCTTACTTTCAATCAGGTAGTGAAAAAAGCACGAACTGAATTAGGAGGAGGAGGACTGCTGCGAGACTTAAGCGATGCTACAAATATTGCTGTTAAGACAATTAATAAAATAAAGAGAAACAAGATTATTAAAACTCCTCGAGTAATACGTGTGCCAAAAACAGGTGGAATGTTACCCTTGATTCCAATCTTTGCAGGACTTAGCGCGTTAGGAGCTCTTAGCGGTGGAGCTGCAGGAATTGCAAAGGTGGTTAAAGATGCTCAGTCGGCAAAAAAACAATTAGCAGAGTCTGAAAGACATAATAAAACGATGGAGGCAATAGCTTTAGGTAAAGGCTTATATCTAAAACCTTATAAAAAAGGATACGGATTGTTCACGACAAAAAACTTGTAATGCAGCTGCCAAACCGAGCCTTGTCAAATATCGATTTACAATCATACGCTAAACGTTTAAAAATTCCTAACTTTCGCGGCATTTTTATGAGAGATGATTTACCAAAACAGGTTCGAAATATAGAATGCGGTATTGTAAATTTGGATGATAAAACCAATCTTGGTACACATTGGGTGGCTTACATAAAACGGGGGAAAGATGCAATTTACTTTGACAGTTTTGGAGACTTAAAACCTCCAATAGAAATTGTGAAATATTTGACAAGTGGCAAAAATGGCAGCTGTCATCCTATTAAATATAATCACCAGGCATTTCAAACTTATGATTCTGTAAATTGCGGGCATTTATGTTTACAATTTTTGCACGATGCCATGTGTTAGCTTCCTACCAGTTTACTGCGAGAAAAACCTGTCCAGACCTGTCCAGACTTGTCAAGACTTGCAGATGTGGGGGGGATGACGTCATCGTCTGAGGATGTACTTATAGTGTGGGAATTCTGAATTGTACACATTGGCATTATGAAGCAGCAGCAACGATACTATAAATATCGAATGCAGTTCAACCGCTTTACTAAAAATCTGGAGAAATTGAACAGAGATATTGAAATATATTGTAAATTAAAAGATATTTCAAAGGAACTTTCTTGTTTGAAATTAAGCGAGCGGCAGCCAGACCTGAACTTGTTAATAACCCAGTTTAAACATGACTTGGTGTTGTACGACAAAGATCGCCAGAAGTAAAATCAACAAGCAGGTTCACTTTGACCCGATTGTTGAAATTCGTCAGAAAGAAGAAGAAGAGGAGGATGATGAACTTCCATACAATTACTGGCAGTTGTGTGCACTCGACAGGATGAGGTTTAAGAATAGAATAGATAAAATGTCTCTATTGTTAGAACCTATCTTAAATAAACAATTGCAATGTATACTGAATAAGGATGTAAAAGGAAAAATAAAACCTATTGTTTAATAAAAGTTGTTTTATTTCCAGTAAGATTCTTAGAGAAGGAGGAGAATGTAATTAAAATTAAAGGTCTCTAGATGTTTTGTTTCAGTTCTAGTTAAGCCGTCTACTATTAAACATGTCCTGGACGTTTACCTTATCTGGAAATGAATCTGTTCTCACAGCTCAGTATCCATCCATACATCTGGATCCGGAATCTGAATACGTTATAGGATTAATCAGTTTTGAAGCTTATAATACTATACCTAATATTGATTCGAATAATAATAAATTTCATTATACTGATATTGATGGTAAACAAGCTGTAATTGAAATACCTTACGGTTCATATGAAGTTGCCGATATAAGTCAATATATTAGACATGAACTGGGTATAGGTGTAACAAAGTCGCCCTCCCCTCAAGCAGGTAGTGCTAATGATATACTAGAAAAAAATATTGTGCAGCACCAAGCAGAACCTGTGCTACATATTAAGCCTAATAATAACACGCTCAGGAGTGAAATTAAATCGTCCTTAGCAATCGATTTTACTGCTAAAGATAGTATTGGACAGTTATTAGGGTTCAAACCTAAGAAATTGAAAGCTTATGGTAGATATATTTCCGATAATCCTGTAGATATATTTAAAGTTAATACTATATGTATTGATTGCAATATCGTAACTGGTACTTATCACAACAGCAATGCTGTACACAGAGTTCATCAATTTTTCCCTACAGATCCGCCAGGATTTAAGATTGTAGAAAATCCCTCTAACGTTATATATCTACCAATCAATACGAGAATTATTGATAACATTGTCATACAAATACTGGATCAAAACGGTAAATTGGTCAATTTCTGCGGAGAAGCCATCACGGTAAGGTTGCATCTCAAGAAACAAAATGGTGGTTAGATACAACTCTCAGCAGCAGCAGCAGCCGCAACAAACATATATTAGGGATGATCAGTTTGTTTCGAACATCAGTAGGCTGCCTGCAGTCGATAGATTAACATCTGCCAATAAACTGTTTCTAAAATCTTTAGGTTTGAAGCTAACTGCTACTAGAAGTGACGGCGAGGGGGAAATCAAAAAGAAAAAACATCTGGACTGTTATTAAATTAAATTTTACTGTTAATATTCGAAAAATTTTAATATTCTGTAATATTAAGAGCGCTTGTTTTACATCAAATAAAAATGACGACTTCTGAAATACTAAACGTTACTGAAACAGCTTTTCAAGATAACTCGATTGTCTATGCGGAGAAACATACACATCAGCCCTATTCTTCTACAACATTTAATAATAACGATGAAATACGAATACCTATTTTACATCAAGATGTGTACACTTTACCGTGCAAGAGTGTTATATGTTTCGAAGGTAAATTGTTAAAGGATGCAGATAGTAAAGCTACTGCAACGGGATCATTTACAAATTTAGGCATATCTCACCTACTAGATGAAATTAGATATGAACTTAATGGTGTAGTGGTTGATCGTGTAAGAAATGTTGGTATAACTGCAACTATGAAAGCCTACGTGTCATATAATTCGACCCAAAGTATTCGCTTGGAGAATGCAGGTTGGACACCTACCAAAACATCTATTGACGGATTGGTCGATTCAAAAGGTAATTTTCAGATATTTGTCCCCTGCGAAATGTTGATGGGAGTTTTTGAAGACTTTAGAAAAATTTTACTAAACGTTCGACAAGAATTAGTACTTATTAGAAGCAATCAAGATTTAAATGCTGTTATTAATACGGTCGATGAAAAACTTAAAGTAGAATTAACAAAAGTCTATTGGAGAGTACCGCACATTTCGGTAGCTGATGTAAATCGTTTAAAATTACTAAAATACATTGAGCAAAGTAGTCAGTTGGAAATCAATTTTAGAAGTTGGGAATTACACGAGTATCCAGCATTACAACAGACAAAACGACACACTTGGGCAATAAAAAATGTTAATCAAGTAGAAACTCCGCGTCACATTATCGTAGGCTTCCAAACAGACCGAAAAAATAAAACTGTTAAAAATATGGCCCAATTTGATTCTTGCGATTTAAGAAATATTACACTTTATCTCAATTCCGAAAGATATCCCTATGATAATTTAAATCTGGAATTTGCCAGCAATCGATATGCGCAATTGTATGAAATGTTTGCAGGTTTTCAATCATCTTACTATGAGCATGACAATCAGCCTGTTCTTACGCCCGCACAATTCAAAAGTATAGCTCCGCTAGCCGTAATAGATTGTTCTAGACAAAATGAGTCATTAAAAGGCGGTGCTGTAGATATTCGACTGGAATTCGAAACCAATACTGATATACCGAAAAACACTTCAGCTTACGCATTGATTTTATTCGATCGAAAAGTGAAATATAATCCTTTTACCAGTGACATAAAAATAGTTAGCTAGATACTAGTTCGACTAGTTGCAGATTGATTGTTCTTTCGACAACATTAGCGATGAAATTTATAGATATTCAAGGCTTTCAATATAAAAATAGCAACTTTATTTGCAAAGAAATAGCTGTATATGATAGTGATACAAATGTTACAATCCACCGGATAGTAGAACCACCGATACCGTACGAACACCTTTCAAATTCTCTAAAAGATCAAGTGATTTGGCTTACAACTAATTTGCACGGGTTAGAATGGAGCAATAATAATCAGCATGACACAATACCATACGAAAAATTGTCTCTGTACATAGGAGAGATCATACAAAGCGGTGATTCCATATTTCTCAAAGGGTTAGATAAAAGAAGATGGTTTAAAAAAATGCTGATCGAAGAACAAAGTGATAATGTAAAATTTATCGATTTACCAGCTTGCCCAAATATAAAACAATTAAAGATCTTGTATAATTATATTAATTTTTGTTCTCATCATATTGGTACACGGGTTCAATGTGCCATACAAAATGTTCACATTTTGCACAAGTGGTATAATCAAAACCATTAATCGCAGTCTGCTGTCTACTTGTTCAGACATGTTCAAACTTGTCCAGACATGTTCAGACTTGTCCAGACCTGTTATAGCTTACGCAAACACTTCCTGCAGCCGGTGTAAGGTAGGGGAAAATATTATATATATAAGAATACTAATCATAGAAATATTAGTTTTACGATAACAATGACCGAAGACTGCTTCTCAAATCATAGTTGGGGTTTTGACTCATGGGCTGACGAGTCGTGGAGCCAGGAAGAGGAGGAGGTTATACTCTGGAGTGAGACTGAAGAAAATACTCCTCCTCTACCTCCTCCAATGGGACAACCACACTCCTGGTCAAAGGTGGAGGGCTGCAGCTGTATAAATTGCGCCAACATTCAGGGGTGGGTAAGCCCAACACAAAATTTTGAGGGGTGCGCACCACTACAGCAATCTGAACTGGAACAGGTGTCACCACCACCACAACCCACGTCACCACCTCCTTCGTTTCAAGCAACATATAGTTTTACACTTCCTGAACCAACACTGCCTCTAGATTTAAATCCCATAAAGATAGAAATTAGGTTAGGTAATAAACTTATACATGTAATTATTAAAGATTAAAATAAAAGACATTTTATTTTTAATATGTGTTTTATTTCATTAATATATACACCGTATTTATCTCATATGCAAAAAAGCAAAACTTGACAAGGAGAGGGAGAATAAATGTACACTTAAATATATGCTTTATTCAATTAATATACATATTATTTATACATAAGGGAAACAGAACTTAACAATGTGTAAGTATCGATATAATCTTGAGGTGTTGTTGAAGGCCAGGGACCGGAACATGGACCGCTTCTCCAACCAACAGCTTCACCATTTTCAGCTTTTCTGATATTTTCCTGAAGCCATTTAAAAATATCTGTGTGGTGACGTACAACGCTAGGCTGAAATATATAAGTTATATGGTTAGTATTTAAATATTCGAACACGTCTTCTATAAACTTGCTGTGGGCATAATAAGCAGCCTCAAAGACAGCATCATGAAGAAAATATGGATATTGCTGTTGCTCGTCAGTTGCAAATTCGATTCGAGAGCCAGATGATATTGTTTCAATAAGAAAATGCTGCTCGTAGGAAGTAATGCTCTGTAACGATAATTTTGAAAGGATTAAATTAAGATCTGTTTCAGTATTAATTTTCAACTCTCCTCTTCTTACTTCGTTAATAATTTCCCTAATAACATTAAAGGCAGCTAACATAGTTTTTAAAATTTCATTTACGATAGCGGTTTCAACACTTTTAAAGTGCGTAGCCCAAATAAGAGTTTTGCTCGGTATAGCAATACCAATTTTGTGCAATATATACTTCAAAGTTTGCAAGTCGTTACGTCCAATAGCATTACGTAAATGGAAATTATAGATTTCTCTATTTTTAACATACAAATCTTTGTTCAACCACAGTATATATGAATTTGACGGTAACATTTTGCAGACTGAGATATCTTAGAGAGAGCTGGTGTTTATAATGTGGTTGGTGGGCAGTAACCCCAAGGTAAAGTGTCAGTATACATACAGTTGACTATTCTTTTGTCATCATGTGGATCTAAAGCCTTTTTTCTTTGTTTTAAAGAAAATACGTTTTGGGTTTTTGATCTAATTGTTCTCTGATCGCAAAATACTGTTTCGTTATTAAACAGGCAGTCTTTGTAATCCTCAAATGTAATTCTATTTAAAGCAGCTCTGGTAATACCTTTAGCTTTCTTTGAAATTTTAAATTCTCCATTTTCAGCATCCTCTAATGTTTTGAAAGCATACAATTTTGCACGTAGACCAACAAATTCAGTAATTATTTTACCACTCATTTCGTCTTTCATTAGACCTATTACTTTTTTATTAACTTGTGGAAGGTTATATGGATTGTTCGGAGGATAATCGCTTGTATCAAATTTGTGAATATCTTCCTGTATAAAATCGTATATATTTGGAAGGGTAAAGTGATATATGAGACTATCAGTGTCTGTGTACAGCAGTTTTGCTTGATTACCCATCTTCTGTTTAATATAATTGTAATGAAAATCGTATATTAAAATTTTTGAAATATCTAGGATTGAAAATCCAACGAATATTGGCTTATTAAAAACTATTTCCAACTGATTTAATTCTATAAGTACCAAGTCTTTATCTAAAATAGTACAGCTGTGAAAATTTGGTTTTGATATGTATGCACTGGCTCCGTACCTTCCTTCCCATTTAGAAATTAACTTTATTGTTTTGTATTTTCTAACATTTTCCATAGTTTTGCCAAATACAGCATTATTCATAAGTTTATAAAAATCCTTTTCAAAATTATTTTTGGCGGCTTGTCTTAATTTTGTATTTAAATCTATGTATGGTTTAAGCCAAGCTGATTGCTTAAATTTTAATATTCTGTGAATTTTTACAATTTTTAGCCCTAAACTTACAGCTTGCTGCAGATTGCGGTAATGTATTACGTAGTTTTCTTTTTTAAATAAAGTGGTTGTCAATTTTGATTGTTTGGATGTTGGTGGTGTATAATGGTCAGGGCATAGAGGCAAATCTTTGTGAAGTTCAAATAAATTTTGAGGATATTCTAAATCGACTTCATAAATATAGCCTGTTTCAGAATCTGCCGGAGTATTTAAATGATCAATTTTAGGAATATCTAAATCATTTACCCATTCAAACCCTCCATACGGTAGATATTCAGACATCCCGGCTCCGTACATGTTATTAATATCTAAATATAGGATATACGATTCAAGATCGGCTTCTACGAATTTTTCACCCATATATCGATTATTAGCTTTAGCGTATCGATTCGAACACTGTGCTAGCCCTCCTCTAATACCCCTCTCTATGAACAACAGTTGATCTACATCTGTCAGCAGCTCAAGTTTAACTTTAGTAGTTTTTAACATTGCCTGAAATGCCAATCCTGGTGCTGTGTAAAAATGTAGAGCATCTAATCCATACGTTTTCATACAATTCTCTCTAAAATTCTCAAACACGTCAGCTAAGAGTAGAACATCAACTGTAAGGTACATATCAGCATACTGACCTAGAGTTTGCATATTAAATGTGTTCCAAACACGCAGTGCATGTTCATAATTTTCATCTGAAATGGCTGTTCCATGCAGCTGACTAAAAAATTGTGTTTTGTCAGGAAGACTTTTATCATTCAACTTTTCAAAATTGTCTAGGTAGTCGTATGGAAAGATACCCTTACGTAATAGTAATTCAAATTCTTCTTGGCTCTTGCAAAATTTACGTGTAATGATTTTTAAATTGTTCGGTAAATTTAATGACAATTGTTCTAAACTGCTAGCCATAAACCGAAATGAGTCTAAAAATCTGAAATCAATATTTGTACCATCCACATGTTTTGTAAAAGATATAAATTTTTCCTTATTTATAGGCAACAATTTAATATCTCCCATAATCAGTTTTGCCAATGGTTTTATAATAAAATGAGAGTCATAACCGCTGAGATTATGAAAGAGAACGGGAATATAATGTGCATCTTTATAGTTAAGATTACAGTGTTGATGAGCACTACCTCTATACTCACCTGTCTGATGATTGTGATCACGTACACGCACGTCTTTATCGGTGAAAGGTTGTTTACAAATGTAACAGCATACCGATTTTTGAAATGAATCGTTTTCCTGCTGGCTAATATCCATAGGCTCTATATTTGACAGTATACTATTTACTTGATATGCTATAGATTGTAATTCTTTTACAAACCATTCCATACAGTCGGCACCACGATATATATTAAATCGAGATAAACTATCGTCATATGAACATTTTAAATAATAGGCAACACTAAATGGAACATGTTTTTGATAAACCCCTGCAACGTTCTGTTCTTTTTCTAAAACACACTCCACGTCCGCGTATATTGAAAATGGTACTTTTTCCTGGTATTTATAATCTTTAAATTCTATTGTTGTACCTTCTTCGGGCATTTTAATTTTGGTTTCATTTACACCATTACAATTTGTAATATGTCTTAAATATGATTCTTTAGTTACGAAATGATTTAAGCATGTATCGCATACTAAAGTTTGAGCGTGTTTCTTATGCATTTGAGTTGTAACCAATCTCGATAAGTTTCTTATCCAACAGAAATGGAACTGCCCCTCATCGTTGGATATCATTAGTAAATGTATAGCATCTTTATTAATTTTAGTATTTTTACTAATATATATGGGCAATACTGAACTTTTACCAAATTTGTTTTTCCTTTCTAGTGTATATACATTTATACGTAAATCATTCATTGTCTCAAATTTTGATATATCTTTTAATTTCATTGGAAATTCTAGTCCCGAGTACTTTAAAACTTTACTGAAATGTGGATATGAAGATGTTCTATCAGAATGCACATTTGCAGGACGTAATGCTGACACTACTGACCACAAAAAACAATATTCGTCATCATTTTTTACGTTAATCACGGCCTTTTTATTTTTAATATCTTTAGGTAACTCAATATATTTACCTACTGTTAACGGCGTGTAATGATTTAAATTTACTTTTAAATGTAATATCTCGAGCAAACTCCAACCTGAATCGCGTTCTTGAAAATCTTCTAATTTCGTCAACAACTTATTCTCAACATTAGTCGCATACCACTCTTTTAAATTGGTGCCAGAATCAATTTTTTCATTTTTAGTACCAAACGTTTTTAAATCTATCTCGCCACTACTAGGTTTTATAAAATATGCACTAAATATTACGTTAGCTTTAAGCATTAACTTATCTTTTATAATTTGTTTTACTTTTATTGAGAAACTTCTGTATGCTTTTGCAAGAAATTCTTGTGGTTCCTTATAACCTAAATTTACAATCATACCTGTTCTTATTCTACTGTTAAAACAAGATTCTACATCTTCCCATATCAACTTGTTCTTTTGCTGCTGCTGCTGCTGACCACTCCCTACACCCGCTCCCTTCTTCGCTAATTTTGTTTTTAAATTTCGCAATAATTGCCGTTGCCCCTTTAACAAACTTAAATTTGCCTCTAGCCTGAATGGATTATCATTTTTAAAACTATGCTTACGTATAAATCTACTAACAATTAAAATGGTTTTATTTACATGTTTAATCAATGACTCAGCCTCATCACTATATTTTACAATCGCTATCGCGTCTTTGATTGTTTTTATTGAGTTCGAACTTAATTCGGTAACGCTGTCTGTTGCAGACATGTTCGCGCGCGTGCAGTTGTAATACTAACTATTGCAGACAGCGGAGTCGCGCTATTTATTCTTCGTCGCAGCTGATAATGGAGGCCTGCGTCAGCAAAAATTCCTCCAGACAACAATGGCTTCATTGTTCAGTTATTTTTTGCAATCGTGCAGATTTTCTTCAAACAATGGGTTCCTTTGTTTAATTTTTAACAGCTTTGCAAACATGTCTGGACTTGTCTGAAGCTTGTTTATCTGATAATGGCGGTCAGCAAAAAAATTCCTCCAGACAACAATGGCTTCATTGTCCAATTATCGTGCTGATTTTAAAACAATGGATGTCATTGTTCAATTTACCAGCTTTGCACATTTTAATCTCTAGACAACAATGGCTTCATTGTTCTCGAATTTCGTGCTGATTTTAAAACAAGGGATGCCATTGTTCAACAACATCCTGCAAGAATAGACTGCGTACTCAGACGATGACTCACATCCGGTCGAGCCTGAGAAAATGTTGATAGCTTCTGATTTACTGATAACATCCTGCAAGAATGAACATGCTCGAGCGTGGGAAAATTTCAAAAACTACACTTTTAACCCAAAAAATTCCCGGAAGTGGCCGAGGTCAATGACCCCGACTAGGCCACGCCCACCGGCTAGGCCTGTGACCTTGACCTCGGCCAAAAAATTCCCGGAAGCGACCGAGGTCAATGACCCCGACTAGGCCAATGACCTTGACCTCGGCTAGTCCCGTGACCTTGAAAAAAGTTCAAGGTCAAATGTGGTCCAGAACGCCCCTAGCTACACTACTGATTATATATAGTGTAAATAAACACTGGGTTGCAACAACTTGGGATTTTTATTTATTGCTTTATGGAAGAGCTATGTGGTTTGGGAATTTACACCAACAGCCGTAGGTCTTCAGGTTTGGACCGTCTCGAACCAGCGGCGCTTCCGGACAACCTACCTCATCCTGATCAGGTGATCAGTAACTACCTGGAAGACTTTGTTACACCGCTGGAAAATGTATGGTTAACAGTGTTTTATTTTCGTAAAACATAATTGACTATTTATTTACTTTATAGAAATTCCTCGTGTAACAAGCATCTCATGGATCTAAGGACGAGTGTTTAGATGAACGGGTCTAAGCTTTCTGGAAAAACTATACAACTCGAAAACTATTTGCATGCGTTTTTGTGTGAGTGTGATACGAATGTAGGATTGTCTCATTTGGACAATCAGTTTGGTTATCCAATTTTTTAAGGTAATGTGATCTTACTGCAATTTTATTTAGTAAATCAATATTAAATGGACTTTTTTAACACCAGTTTCTAAATCTTATCTTTTTCATGGTAATATTCGTTATTTCCGTTTGATTGTAGAATTTTTGTAACATGTATGCAAACGAAACTGACGTCAGGCATGACTTTGAAATTTAAAACATATGTCGATAGAATGCAGTACACATACATAACCTAAACCATTGATGTCACCGACTGTCATGTCAAAATTTAATTTGAACTTTAACATAAAAACTAACATTTAAACAATGTTATATCTGCTGCATCAATAATTACGTATCAAGTTATAAGAACTGCTGAAAGTGTTCAACGTTGCAGTTTAAACAACTTGACGCTTTTACTATGATAGTAACTATCATATTTAAATTAAAAACATCAGAAGTAATAGAGCACATACCTTAAGTTTTTCAAAGCCAATTTTAATTTCGTTTTCATTTGCTCACACGTTAGTTTCTCAGAATTTCCTTATCTGCTTTTCTGTTGTCATACGGCACGCGCCATTCCATAAGTGTGGGAATAATGTTAAGAATGCGTGAAGTGTCAATTGTTAGAATTTGATGACAGTTGCAGTTTATTTTTTTATCAAAATTTGTTGGTCATGCCATTAATTGATGGTACCCTTCAAATGTAATTGACAATTTCCTGTAATTTCTGTTGTTTGTGAGCACTTCTTAGTCTGTGACAAGTCTGTGTTTAAGTTGATGGAATTATTAGTATAACATTTATTCATTTTCATTTGGCTTTAGAATTTTTGTATTTCTTCAGAATTTCCTAATATTTTTGATATTGTGATATAGCACGTGCCATTCATTCGAACTCTGTAACTGTGGGAGCCTCGTCAAAAATTAGCGAAGTCGCTGATGCAGTACTTGATAACCATTATTTTTGCTGGATGTTAACATTAAGTTGATGGCATTTGCAGTTTAATAGTAATATTTATTAAAATTTGTGTGTCACTCTTCTACTCACTCTTCTAATAAATGTGTGATACGTTATTTGATTTCCTCGTATTGCATATGTTATGGCTAGTTTTGGCAAAAAAAATATTAATTTGTTCTTATCCAGTAATATGTTATTCCAAATAACTATAGAAGGGGTTTCATTGCTAAAGATCGACAATAACCCAGAAAGTTCTGAAAGAGAAGTATTTATGTAAACCTATATTGTAGTATTAACAGTAATTATTTTTGCCATAATTCTAGAAAGTACACTATTCTAGTGATCACTTTTAGAATCAGTTATCGCCTACATATTTGAATGGCACGGTGAAACTGATAAGGTTGCCTAAATAACTAGTAAATATGTAAGTCGCACAAGGTTGTGTGAATTCCCCCAGATGAAATTTGTGATTACAATATCACCACAGGTGTTGTTTACTTTATTGTGCTCAGCAACCCTAAAATTTGCAATAATTAGGTATCCAATTTTTACCACCGACGTGAAATAAAAGTTGTGTCGTGAACAATTATTAACAAAAACATCTAAAATGAATGTTTACAGTAATTCGCATAATTTTCCACCTATCATGTGCTCTGTGTATGGTACAGAAACAATTGAAAAATGTATTATTTGGTTAATGTAAAGCTACGAAGTAGCGACTATGCTTTTATAAAAGGATGTATAATATGCAAGCGTATCAACTACATGCAAAGCTAGTAGATCAGCATCGGTGATAAACGGAAAGTTTACTTGAAAATTTTTAGACGTGTGCCACAAACAATTGAAGCTTTCGAAATCCTGATAAGACAAATTGTTTAGAAATGGTAGGTCATCGTTCCAAGAATGGAAATTTTTCAAGAGTTGTATTGGCTTTAACTGTTGATTTCATATATTTATTCAAACATATTACTTAAAGAGCACAATTGAAAAGAAAATGTTGGAAATTATATGAAAACCTGAGCAAAATATGTGTGACAACTGATAAGCTCAAGTGCAAACTCAAATCCTATTTGCTCAAATAGGAAGTAGCAGATCTAAAGCTCCAAGTAGATAATATTCAGTCTGTCTTTGATATAAGTCCGAGAATCCAAAAACTTCTTATTGTACATATTGATAAAGTATTAGGGTAAGAAACGGGTAAGAAATCGCTTCAAAATTGCAAAGTTTTCAAAAGTATCTGCATTTTTGGTACACTTAAATTAATGGTTTTACAAAACCGCCGGAGCTGATGGTTTGATTATAACACAAATATTGAAAATTTTATGAATAACTAAGCAAAAATAACTGACTCCAAACTTAATATCGCATTTATGCAGTTAATATGCTTATAATAGACCCATGTAGACTGTATGGGTATACAAACAGTAAGAACATAATCGATACACAAACCCTTGCTTGAGATTACAAGGTGTTAGGCGCATTAAGTCAACAAATGCTGGGTGTTTATTGACAAAGACGACGCGGTCTAAGCCGAAATTTAATTCTAATATTGACAATTCGACTAACCGCGAAAGCCTCAAACATTATACATGCCAATATATTTGTTTAACATTAATAGAACAAAAACTTATGCTTTTTATTTTAAAAAAAATATTTATTCGAAATTGTTTCAATGATTCTTTAAGTATGATGCTAATGCTAAAAATGAGGGTGTAGAAATAACATAGTTGAAGGACACTTTAGCTTCTTGCTTCACTTACACGTAAATAAAATAAAATTCAAAGTAAATTAACAAAATAAATTTAATATTTCAAACGTCTACAAGTACAAATTGATAGAAACAATCACAGTAACCCTAACCCGACTGCCAATGTAGTGAGAAAGGCCAACTTTGCAAAATCTTTTATTCACTTTTGCCCATGGTCTGTTCTATCGGAATTTGGTAAACTTTCAACTGCTTAATTTTCTGAAGTTTCCGGACTATGAGTAGTCACGGATATCGACATTCTGCGAGGAATGGAGTTGTTTTTCCAGGACTTAGAATCACGAGTGTCGATGTTCTAGGAATTACGTTGTTTGCAAAGCCTGCTACAGGACCAAAGATATTTTAACATTTAGATGTGTCCAATGCTTATAGTCCAGCAGCGGAACCGTGTTATTTCCCTGAAGTGAAAATTTTCGTATTAAGTTTTTTTTAACGGATTCTCGTAGATTTATAGTCTATTTACCATATCCGACTGATGACAAGCTGGCATCTTTGAGCAACTTGAGATACACAGGTTTTGGTTTTAAACTTGAATACTACTTTATTATTGTATGGTTAATTGTGCCTTAACTTATTGAATTTATTGATTTTACAAGTTTCAGCCATATACAGGGTGTTTAAAATATCTGTGTTATGAAGTTTTAATAATATTAATGAATTTCTGATATGAGAATATTTTGTGTTCCAGTTCAAAATTCAGCTAAAAATAACAACGTACGCGTTTAAAAACAAAGCTACATGACTGGCACAGAGTGTTCGAAAAATGTATGGCTGAAACAACAAACAGACACACAAAAGTTGGAGAAGGTCTCTTAGGTAGAAACCAAGCATAAATATTCCTGTATCATGGTAATACGATCTCTAATAGCTATTTCTTTTTCAGATTCGAGTGTATTGTAACGTCTAGTTAAATATGAATGACAACAAGTGTTTTTTGAATTTTAAATTTGCTTGTGGAAAAAAAAAGTTAAAAGCTTTCCGTTGCTGGTGGCCACCGCATAAAAACTTATAAAGTGCAGTAAAGTGTATGAAGATTAAAAGTTTGAAGAACTTGAAGAGATGTTTATCGCCAGGAAATGCTGTTACCGAAGCGAGAACTTCAACAACGAAAATGCATAGGCGATCAGAAGTGCCAAATTTCAATTTTAAAAATGTCTGCCTGTATTGTGGACAAAAGTGCGAAGTGGAAAAGAATAAAAAGAACCTTCATCGATGGCGACCGTCCTTTCAATTCATAGCATTAGAATACAAGGTAAAGAAAATTTCTAACAAGGAAGCCAATTTGCAAACGTGCGTGGAAAGAAACGATAGGTACCTGGGCTGCTGAAATTAGATTAAGATTAGCTGGCTGTGTGGCAGATCTACCTGCCGTAGATGCCAGATACCATATGGACTGTCGTAATTAAATCATGGGTCAAAAAGCTGTGCTTTCAGCAAAACGACAGTCTAGTCAGGATACCGAGGAAGAAGATGTTCCTTACGAGGAAAAATGTAAAAGAAATATTGACCGATAAAGAAAGAATTTAGAAATCGATAAAAATAAACAATATATACTCGGATCGCGGAGGACATAAACTTACTCGAGGTAATTTAATGAAAACCCTCAAGGAACAGTTTGGTGAACTGATAGTACTTTCTGCCTCAGGATATGCAAATATAATAACATTCCCTAACAAAGTCGCGGCGACCTTAAGAATGAGTCGTGTTGAGGATGACGCTGATGATATTGAGACTGCAATTGGCAAAATAACAAAAGAAATAAAACGCGAAGTTGCTGATGTAAAGAGGAATAAAGAGAAATATAAGTTACATGTAAAATACGAAACAGTGTTAGCGGATTGCAGTAAAACTCTATTAAAATTTTGCGAATCGCTGTCACCCAAATTGGACAAAACTCCACCGGCACTTTTAATTGGGAGTATCGTCTCATCGACTTTATATATTACATTTACAAATCTTCAAATAGATGTACGTGTTAAATTTAGATTTTCAAAAAAACTAGTGAATATTTTGAACCAATTTAAAATATCATGCACGTATGATGAGCTGTTAAGGTTCAAAAAGACTGCCGCTTTGAGGTGGTTAAAAATGTAAATTTAACTGGAATTACTAAAGGAAATGATGCTACACTAATCCAGGTTATTGTTGACAATTTTGACACAGAAATCTCATTGCAAAATGGCAAAACCAGTACTCATTCGCTAGCTGTCCTTGCCGCTCAAACTACGTCAGCAGGAGAATTTTTAATATAATAATATACTTTTGGAACACCCTGTAATTAATTTTTTTTGTTTTTATTTTATATAAACCTTATTATGAGAAGCAAACCATTTGTAAAAAACTCGTTTATTTACGTAAAATTTACAAATAATTTAAAAAGAGTGATATTTCACCTGCTTAATTATCGGACACCCCGTATCTGGAGTTGCTCAAGGATGACGCTTTGTCATCACTTGGATATCAAAACTAGGAGACCCTTAGACCCCAAATCCGTTTTGAAAAAAACTTAATACAAAATTGTTGGGTTTTACCCCGTGGCTGCCGGACTATTATATTAGTTGAGAAGATTGGAATAAAATTTATAAAATCCGCATTTGATTACAGATTGGCGACATATTTCTAGATTTCTGAAACAAGTAGAAGCAACATTTATATATATCAATAATCAATTAGTACAATCATATGGAAAAATATTATTTTCTTTAATTGGTAGATTCTAGAAAAGTAATGAATTTGCGAAAGTCGTATGTGTTGGTTATGACGACTAAAATTATATTTAACAGATTTTTTACTTTTCTGGTGAATGAGAAGTGTAGCTCAGAAGAATAAAATGCATCTTACTTGGCGAAATAAACGAGAAGGTTTTAGAACATGTTGTGGTAGAAATGTTTTATCATAAAATGTCAGAAAAGAAAATAACCTCTTTTGGCAATAAAGGTGTCTCATATCATCATAGTAATCAGTTTCAATAGAGGGTGGAATAGGTAAGGTGACTTGCTCAGCCGTATATTATTTAATCTTCTAATGAATAAAATAATAACGAAAGTAGGAAAGAAGCTGGGCTATACAACGGTATGGATAATAGTTAAAACTAGAAACTATGCTAATAATGCCATATTGATGGCGGATAATGAAAACAATCTGCAGAGGCAGTTACCTATATCAGTTCAATCAAATAGCAAGACAATTTAATTTGAAAATCACTAAGACTGCATCGACGGTTATCACAAAGAAATCGATTCTATTAAACTAGAGAAGAAATAACCAGCTGTATGGACTTAAATGTGGAGATAACAAAAAGGCTATCAAAGCAAAGTAACCACTCTGTTTTTTCCTTCTGGTCTTGCTTCCATTGCTTGCTTCACCATTCGATCTTTTCCCATTCTGTGTACGTGTCCCAGCCACCCTAGTTGCCTTTCTTGAACCACTGCATCCACTGCCTTTACGTTCAGTTGTTCCCTGTATGCTACGTTCCTGATTCTGTCATGTTTAGTTTTTCCCTCTATCTTTCACCAGAACCTCATTTCTGTGCTTGTCAGTCTGCTCTTCTGTTTTTCTGTGACCGTCCACCATTCGCTGCCGTAAATTAATGCCGGGTACACCACTTTTTTTACTACCTGTACTTTCGTCTTTTTGGTATTTCGGTTTTCCCCAGAAAGGTGTTTTTTATCATGTTAAAAGTTCTTCCTACCACGGCTGTGCGTTCGCTTATCTCGTCGTCTATCTTCCCATTGCTACTAATATATGTCCCCAGATATTTGAATTTGGTCACTTGCTCTATTTCTTTCTTTTCTATTGCAATATTGTGTCTTCTCTCCCCTGCTGCTATTATCATTGTCTTCGTTTTTTCTATGTTAATTTTCATGTTTGCTTTTTTCATTGCTTTGTTATATATATTCAGGTTATGTTGTAGTTCTCTCTCTGATCTTGCTATTATCACCATATCGTCTGCGTATAGGAGTTCCGACATTTGTACCGTTTCCATTTTCCATCTCCCGACTTTATATTTTTTCGTTTTCATTCTACTTTCTTTGACTACCTCATCCATAATTAGTGCAAATAGTATCGGGCTCAGCACGCAGCCCTATCTTAGCCCTCTCGTTGTTTCAAATTCTTTCGACTCCTCATTTCGTGTTCTCACTAGATTTGTTGTCTTGTTATATAATATTTTGACCATCTCTATCTCTTTTGTTGTTATACCTCTGTTTTCTAGTGCCTTCCATATGTCCTTTCGTTTAATTCTATCGAACGCTTTCTCTAGGTCTATGAAACATATTGTAACAGTGGGTCGTTTCAACAGATTAGGAATTTAATGAGAGGCTGGTAGTTATGTAAATAATTTATTTCATAAGTGTAATATACGCCGAGCCAAGCGTAAGCTTTCCCAAAATAATCTACAAAGACAGTTATTAAGGCGATGCACACAATAATCGAACAAACACTCACCTACAGCAGGTATTAATACGCAAAAAGCCTTTTGCGGCACTAGAATTACCAGGAAGCGGTAGATAATTAATTGGTAAGCTAACACACTGACCTGCCAGCCAGCGCAACTCGAACACCACCAAATTCCCCAAAATTCTAGCAAGGTAGATACTACACGGCAGAGCTGGACATGCGCGTGCAACACCCAAACGCAATACTTTGCTACAACTTGCCCCCGTCTTGTCTCGTCGTAAAGGGACAAGAAATAGGAAATCTAGGATAGGTACTTTTTAAGGTGAATGATATGGAAAATTCCCCTTTCTAGATTTAGGTCTCTAGGGTCAGCCAGAACATACGTTTTTGGACTTAATTTTTTTTTTATTCTATAAGGACCTTCGAACAATAATAGGAATTTTTTCGTTTCTTGCAAAGTGGCTGAGGATATAGGATTTGCTCGAAGCAGAACTAGGTCGCCTTCCGAAAACGCCCCCACCGGATTACCGTGATTTTTGGCGGATCGACGAACAGCTCTCTTATCTAAATTCTCGCGCGCGAAGAATAATCGAATATGACTGTCTAGCCTTTGAGTCTCGGGAAGACCACACGATTTACGGATTGGGGAGTATTGAGTCTTTCCGAATTGTAATTCAGTAGGAATACAGTTAGTAGACTCATGGGTGACTCCATTCAAAAATTCTGCGAATCTTGGAACTTCCACAGCCCATCGCGTATGTTGCTGATTGCAAAAAGTGCGAAAAAGACGCCCCAGCTCCCTCATTATTCGTTCCGAGGGGTTGCTTTGCGGATGTCTAATTGAACTAAATAGTACTTGCACACCCATTTCGCGGAGCGTATTACTCCACAAAGACGCGGTAAATTGAGTACCTCTATCACTCAATATACGCTGAGGAGTACCTATCTTAGGAAAATAATGGTTTGTTAAATGCTTGAGTATGGCCTTAGTTGTCGCGCGCTTTAGTGTGTATAAAGCAACATATTTGGTGAACACATCCACCACAACCAACAAAAAACACACACCACCGCGGGACTTCGGTAACGGACCGTAAAGATCCAGCGCGACCAAATCACGGGGCCTCTCTGATACAATCGCTTCCAAATCAGGTTTTGGCATCCTACTACACTTAGCCCTTTGACAAATGTCGCAAGACTTAATGATATTTTTAACAAGCTTATGCAGACCTGTATACCACACATCAGCCCTAAGAGCGCACCACGTCTTATACACCCCGAAATGCCCATAGGCTTCGTGGTAAGCCATGATAAAATCTTTGATTAATGAAGTAGGGACGCACAACAGGCTCGTATAAGCATCCTTTCTAAACAATAACAAATCCTTCATTAAGTAAAATCTCTCTGAGCTTAATCCAGATCTAGCTTTTTCAATTTTGTTCCCTAATTTAGCATCTGCTTGCTGAGCTTCTGCCAGGTGCTTTAATTTTTCCTTAAATTTTGCAGAAAATTTAACTGCGCTGAGAACCCTAAAAATACCGTTACACGGGGAGGGTAACCGATTCGTGGGATGACGTGACAAAATGTCGGCAACGTAATTATTTTTTCCCGGTAAATATTGAATTTTGAACGAATACTCCTGAAGGGCGAGTACCCACCTAGTAATTCTAGGAGAGAGCAGTCTGCATGTATTGAGGTACGAGAGAGCTCGGTGATCGGTCATTATGGTAAATTCGCGACCGATTAAAAAAATTCTCCATTTTTGAAGGGCAAACACGATCGCCAGAAGTTCCTTCTCGGGTACTGAATAACGACGTTCGCGCTCAAGTAAGAGACGACTAGCGTAGGCTACTACACGTCGTTGACCATCGTCTAGCTGGTAAAGCACCGCACCTACACCTACATCACTAGCGTCTGATTGGACAAGAAACGGTTGATCATCGAGTGGATGATAGAGAAGCGTTTCTTTGCAAATTTGCTCCTTCAGTTTTCTAAAAGCAACATCCTGTACATCTGTCCAAATCCATCGCGACTTTAGGCGAAGGAGAGCTGTCAAAGGTTCTGAGAGGGTAGCAAAATGTTCACAAAAGGATCGATCAAAGTTACATAACCCTAAAAATGCTTGAACTTCGCGTACATTTTTTGGAGTGGGATATTCCCGAATCGCTTGAATTCTGTCTGGGTCCGGTTGCAACCCTTGCACACTGAGAGAATAACCCAAAAATTTTATTTCCTCTCTAAAGAAAACGCACTTTTTCAGTCTTAGGGTAAAACCAGCTTCTTTTAAACGGGACAACACCAGGTCTAAGTGCTTAAGGTGTTCTTGAAAAGAACTGGAAATTATAAGGACGTCATCTACGTACGCGTGTACAAATGAACCCAAAAAAGGACGCAAAACGGTGTCCATGCACCTGGTAAAACTAGACACCGCCGTCTTAATTCCAAAAGGTAAGACCTTAAATTGATAACATTTAGTTCCTACTCTAAACCCAGTAAATTTCCGGTGTGCCTTTTTAATAGGTATTTGCCAGTATGACGACGTAAGATCTAGGCAAGACATGAATTTAATATTAGGAAGATTTCGAAGAATATCATCTATCGTCCGAGGCAGTTCGTTATCGGCTTGCATTACCGAGTTTAATCTACGCGCATCAAGGCACAGACGAACTGTTCCATCCTTCTTTACTGCGGTCATGAGAGGGCTACAAAAAGATGAATCGGCACGCTCAATTATGCCAAATTCTTCCATTTTTTCGATTTCTAATTGAACAGCCGGCCTATGAGCTACTGGAATGGGATACGGTTTAACCGTAAACGGAGTATCATTCGTTAAGTAGATCGAGTGTTCATATTCGTGAGTAAGCCCGGGAATTTCCGAAAATATTCCACGGTGTTTATTTAATAACTGGGAAAATTTAGTTTTTTCTTCAGCGATTAATTCGGTTTTGTTTACTATCTCTTCAAAATCCGTAATAGAATTTGGCTCAGCCTTAGGAGGCGTCGGATGAGAATGATGTATAGCGCAAAGCCTAACTGATCCTACCGAAGAGCAGCAAATTCATGTTCAAAATGGACCTCAGGAATTGGAAAAATATTTCCGTCATGTTTTAGTGTAACTTGTTCGTTTTCTAAATCAATAACTGTTTTATACAAACGCATAAAATCGATCCCAATAATTACTGGATAAACTAACTGCTGTACAACTAAGAACTCGTGTGCGCACTCAAAACCTCCCAATACCATTGGCAACAAGACTTGCTTTACTACTCTAGCTTGGTTGGCCTTAAATGCCCCCGTGATTCGTATACCACTTACGTTAAAGTAAGGAATATCTTCGATATTATTAACAATTTGTTCGAAAACTTCGGAAGCAATACAACATATCTGGCTTCCCGAATCAACTAATGCTGGAAATTCGATATGACCTATTAAGATTTTTATTATAGGTGACCTGTAATTATTTTTTGAGTGCTCATAATCGCATTTTTCCGCTAACAAATCTTCGCGGGGATTACTGTTTGTGGAGTTGTATGTGTTGGCCCTAACAATATTTACCACCAACGGACCGTTTTGGTGGCTCGTACCTAGTTTTCCGCCCCGTAAGTACCGTCCTCCTCCTCAATGGAGATCGTTGATACTTTCCGCATCGCGCCGTTCGCACGTATATCTAAATTTACTTTGTTTTGACGCATATCTTTCCGAATTTCGCCTCGCTCAGGTTCTGCTCTCGGACGAAGTACGAAGTCGGCTTGACGCAACCTGCCTACCGCTTCGCTCACCGTTTGAGCTCCTATCAACGCGGCTGCTACTTGGGGGTTAAAATGGCGCGCTATTACCGCCACGAGCAAATATTCAGGATAGGGAGGATCAAGATATTTTCCCTTTGAAACAAGGCTAAGGAAATAGGTTACGTAGGAACCGTCTCCGTATCTGTAACGACCCGTTTCCAGTTGCAGGCGCACCTCCAACTGCTTTATAGGGCCCCAAAATTGTTCTAAAAAAGCAAATTTAAGGGCTTCAAAACTATTAAATGTGTCCAAAACGGCTTCCGCCCAAATCTTGGGGTCTTTTTGAAATAAAGAGGCAGACCAGCGTGGTACATACATAAACGGAATCCCCATAGCATTAATAGTATTTTCTAATTTAGTTATAAAAGACACCGGGTGAATCCCTTCCCCATCGAAAATCGGAAGAAATTTACTAGCTTCTACTAAAGAAGATGGCAAAAAACAACCTACATTATTAACACGATTAGGCAAGCAACAATTCGATGCACAGACTTGCGGTTGGCTCGGAACATCATTAACATAATCAACACAAACATTTTTAACATTACAAACGTTAGGAATATGACTACTACATGTAATTGGATTACTATTTGATGTTTTAAGCAGATTACCTAAATAATTCGAATTGGAAACATCATCTCGTTTTCTTTGATGAAAATCATGACAGTATTCATGTTTACGTAATTTAGAACAAACATTATCTGCTACATTTTTATTTAAAAAACCTGTGGTCACGGGAATACCAGCAGCGCTGATTTTTTCTCTTGGTTTCGTTCCTCGGAACGGTAAATCGAAGTTTAACTGCATACCTGCTGCAATGTTTTCGTCGCCTTGACCGATAGCAAACAAATCCACGTTATCGCGCTGGCCCATTCTCGCTCGCGTACCTGAAGGATGCGTGGTGGCCTCGTACATGATAGAAGCGGCAGGAAATGCTGCGGCTTCGTCCTGCAGGTCTACCTCTTCATCTGCGATGTTATTTACCCCAGGAGTGGACTGAGGGTTGCCTTCGGGACTCGCCGGAGATGATAGCGGCCGTCCTCGACCAGCGGAACGTAGTTTGTTTCTATAGTTCGCAGGTGTTCGTAGAACCATGTTTTCCATCTGTTAGCCCTCGTTGGTCGCCAAGTTGTAACAGTGGGTCGTTTCAACAGATTAGGAATTTAATGAGAGGCTGGTAGTTATGTAAATAATTTATTTCATAAGTGTAATATACGCCGAGCCAAGCGTAAGCTTTCCCAAATTAATCTACAAAGACAGTTATTAAGGCGATGCACACAATAATCGAACAAACACTCACCTACAGCAGGTATTAATACGCAAAAAGCCTTTTGCGGCACTAGAATTACCAGGAAGCGGTAGATAATTAATTGGTAAGCTAACACACTGACCTGCCAGCCAGCGCAACTCGAACACCACCAAATTCCCCAAAATTCTAGCAAGGTAGATACTACACGGCAGAGCTGGACATGCGCGTGCAACACCCAAACGCAATACTTTGCTACAATATGTGAATTTTTCTTCCTTTGCTTATGGCCTTTTCGGTTATTTGCCTTAGTATAAAAACGTTGTCTTGTGTTCCTCTCCCTTTTCTAAAACCACATTGACTTTCTTCTATCGTGTCTTCTAGTTTTTTTCTTAATCTTGCTTCCCATATTCTAGCCCATATCTTTCCTGTTATGCTTAATAGTGTGATGACTCTATAATTTTTACATTCTCTTCTATCGCCTTTTTTGTATAGTGGCACAATTACACCTGTCTGCCAATCCTTTGGGCTCTTTTTGCTTTTACTATGTTGTTCATTAGTGTTAATATCCTTTTCTTACCGGTTTTACCTATGTACTTTATCATCTCTGGTGTTATCCCGTCCTTTCCTGCTGCCTTTCCTAGCTTTTGAATTGCCTCTTCTAATTCTTTTTTTGTAATAGGTTCAATGTCTACGTCATCATTTGTGGTTGTGGTGTTGTGTTCATTTTCGTTGTTGCTTTCTCTTTCTTCTTCGTCGCTATCCTCTAGCACCTCCTTAAAATGTTGCTTCCATCTTTCCATAATGTCTTCTTCTTTTGTGAGTAGTTCCCCTTGTTTATCTCTCATGTTTTTTAAACTACTGGTCTTTTTTTGTCTGAGCTGTTTTAGTGTGCTGTAAAATAACTTTTAATTTTCCGTGAAATTGACCTTCATTCTGTTTCCGAATTTCAATGCAAAATGCATATACGTATATATAAAACAACAGTGAGACCAGTCTGGCGCAGGCGAAACCATAGTTGATAGAGAAATACCAAAGAAAAGCTACTGAGATGAGAATCAGTAATTGGTCTAAAATTGAGAGATCGCTCAATTAACCCGACCAAAAGAGGACAAAGTAAAGGATGCTTTAAAATAGATGAAGAAGCAACGGAAAAAGTGGAATTATCGTCAGTTCGCAGAGGAAATACTAGCAAAAATATGTAGGAATTGAAATAAGTTGTTTCGAGGCTCCTCCTCCAAAACGTTGAATTTAAATGGGGTGTCTCGCATTTTTACTTATTAATTGTTCCGTTGTTCCCCTAGCTCACTTTGTTTCAGCTCATAGATAGGTAATGTTAATATTTTCCAAAAACAAAAAGCTGGTTTGCAACTCGATGCTGAAAACAACTTCAAACAATATTCACAAAAAGACCAATTTATTTGTTTACACAAATAAACATACACATATTAATTTTTAAAACACAAACACATAAAACCATAAAGAAAATTACGATCGAACCCTAATTGGAGTGGCCACACCAGTGCTAATTAAGAATAGACTAAGAATCTACACACGATAGCTCGTGGTTGCAGACATTTACATATAAATCACTTTAAACGGTGCTGAAACAAATATCTTTTGTAGGTGTATGCTAACCTACATTAAAGTCCTGCATCGTAATTTCATGCATTAAAACCCGGCTTTACAATTCACGACACTCGCTAAATCTTCACAATACAACCTAAAGCGACATTGAATGAGTCGTATGGAAGATTGCGACAAATAATGTAAAAAGTCCCTGGCTTTTAGCTCTGGCGTCACTCTGTTGGTTGACATCACGTAATAATCGAGACGTCACAACACTCCTTGGCTGCTATGCGAAGATGCAAACATGGCTAGCTACACATAGACACTTAGGCAGTTAACTGTATCTACTGCGAAGCATTCAAGCCGCCTGTATTCATATTGCCACAGGCAAAATTCATTTGAACACGCACTTGGGTTGAGTCCGCTGGCGACAAAAATTCGGCTTCTCCGCGAACGCCGCTGAAGTTGCATTTATCGATGTACCTATGAAATCGAGCGCTAAACATACAAAATTGATTCGTGCACATTAAACTAGTCTAAGTTACAATTAAATCTAATTAACGATGAAAAATTAAGCAAGCGTAAGGAAATGCGCTTAATAGACAAAACGTACGTGAACTTTAAAGCAGGGTTTTAATACCACAATGACGCCGGGGGATTCATGCAGGTTAATGTACGCGTACTAAAGGCAGTTGTTTTAGCTTTGTTTAATCTTATTTAAATGTAAATGCGTGTAGCCATTAGCTAAGAGATGTAGATTATTCATTCTCATTAATACTGTTGTGTTTAGGCATAGCCTTTCAAATGAGCTTTCGATCGTGATTTTCTCTATTATTTTATATGTATGTGTATTTTAACAATTAATATATCTATGTTTATCTGTGTAAACAAATTGTCTTCTTTTTGTTCATGTTCTTTGAAGTTATTTTCAGCATAGGGTTGAGACAAAAGGCAAAGTACGGATTTTATGTTTATTAAGTAAACAAATGGGTAATGAATCTAGAAGGATACTATAGCGTACGAAATACCTTATTTGCATTTAACGTCTCTAACGATGGGCTACCAAACGACTCATTTAAATATGGCCCCGTGGGGCTTATATCATACGAATATAACACGTATATAAACGATTACATATCAGAAGGGATGTCAATACACAAAGGAAGACAATCTTAGTCAAATCTTGTTCAATGTAATCATTGACCAAATAATTGAAATCTTAACAGATCTGTAGGGGTACAAACTGGACACAGATAACATAAAAATAGTATTCTATTCAGATGACACAGTGTGATATACCTATTACATCCAATATGACAAAAAACCCACTAAGAGGGAAACTGGAGGTAGACGGAACAATAATTGAACCAGTAGTGGCATTGTCTAGGTGTATGTGACAGGCGAATTCCTGGTTATAAAATGAACACTGAACACATCGACAGAATAGATAACGACAGAATAGCAAAAATCGTGAAAACCGATTGAACAATGAAGAAAGCTATGTTTCTACTTCAAATATGCAATACGTCTACACTCACGAGGAAGGAGAAACAAAGATGGCATATGTGTGATGAGGTAGGTCTGGCTTCTACACTTTTATAAATTAATTTTGCCTTCGCTTATTGCCAGCTAGATCAATATCAATGAGATCTCTCATGCTTTATTTACCTAAGTCGTGGTTAAGAAAATCCCCTGTTAAAATAAACCCAGAAATTGACCTGGACTTCTTTACACACATTACCTGATAAAGAAACAATGATAGTGTTAAACACTAGACCATGAAGATGATGGTTATTCACACCCTGCATTTATTCACACAATAATATTAAATTAAGCACCAAAAAGATGTTCCTACCATGCATTTATACAACGAACAATAATGTCCATATACGAGCAAAACAATGCTTCTACTAAGCATGTATACTGAACATAATGAAATCACACCTACAATAGCTGTTTTTATTGCACAAATGCTCAAACTTAAGGCGGCCAACTGCTTTTGTAATTATTTCTAAAAAACTTCCCTTGCACTTACTTATTTTATACATGTTTAAGATTTGACAGTGTCAGTTTTAACATTTGCGTATTTGAAAGTTTGTAAAGTTACAAAGTTTTCGTGATTCTTTCATTTTGTTTGTGTCTTTTAAATATTATTTAACATTATTATAAAGCAGCTTAAATTTGTAAAAAGCATATCATATTTATATCAATTCAAAGTTTTGAATTTACATACACAGTAATGCAAGCAAACGTTAAATTTCGTAGATGCCAAAATTAACCCGTAACTGTATAAATAAAGTTGGGCGGTTTTTATCATTTGCTATGACAACACGGACCCTCAAATAAATGTAAATAATATGCCATTTTGTAGCCCTAAGTCGTAAGTTTTGTTTGCCATGGAGAGTTAGCTAATTGATAACCGCAGAAGAGTAGTAAAGCTGTTTTTAAGAAGTGATTTTCTAACTCCGACTCAAAGATGTTCAAAAATGCTACAAACATCTTTGATGGACTTTATAAATCAGCTACAGCTTCCTGAAGCTATGTGGTTCCAACAAGTTGGAGCACAGCCACATATAGAGAACAGCAGCTTGTTCCTAAGAGAAATGCTCCCAAATCGCATGGAATCGCAAAGTGAGGCGTGAATTATCCAGCATGTTTGCTAGATTATAGCATTCCAGATTATTTTCTATGGGGTTATCTCAAGTAAAAAATGCTAAAATAAATATCTTTAGCAGGTGAACGTTAATTTGCATTAAAGTTTGCCATCGTAATCTAGTGCATCAAAACCCGGCTTTGCAATTCACGACACTTACTAAATCTTCACAACACTTACAGCCTAAAGCGACCGTTTATCGCTTAAACTGCAAACATGCTCTGTAATGGATTACCTTATGCTTGATGCCTGCAAACTGCCACATCGCGGATTGGATGCACCCTGGACTACATCTTGTCTCGAACGAGTCGTATGGAAGATTGCCACAAATACTGTAAGAAGTCCCTGGCTTCTAGCTCTGGCGTCACTCTGTACGCTGATATCATACAACAACCGAGACGTCACAAAACTTTTTGGCTGCTTTGAAAAAGTGAAAACACGGTTTATTACACATAGACACTTAGGCAGTAAACTGTATCTACTGCGAGACATTTATGCTGCTTCTATTAATTTTGCCATAGTCAAAATTCATTTCAAGTCGCCCCTGGGCTGGGTCCACTAACGACAAAATTTCAGCTTCTCCGCGAATGCGCTGTAGTTGCATTTTTTACGAAATCGAACGCTAAACATGCAAAAATTGATTGATATAGGCCAATTTCTGAAAGCAGAAGAGTAGTAAATCTGTTTTTAAGAAGTGATTTTCTAACTCAGACGCAAAGATGTGCACAAATGCGACAAACATTTTTGGTGGGCTCTAAATCAGCTACAGCTTCCTGAAGGTATGTGGTTCCAACAAGTTGAGGCACAATCACATATAGAGAACAGCAGCATGACGGTCCTAAAAGAAATGTTCCCAAATCGTTTGGCATCGCAGAGTGGGACGTGAATTATCCAGCACGTTTTCCAGATTAAAGCGTGCCAGATTACTTTCTATGGTGTTATCTCAAGTCAAAAATGTTTAGAAACAATCCTGATGATTTCAATGAATAAAAGACAATATTCGACTAGACATTGCAAATATTCCTGCCGAAATGTGCTAGCGAGCAATGCATATTTTAATGCATACATTTTTTTAATAATTTTAAATCTATAGCAATAAAATATTTAATGTTTACCTTCTTCATATTGTATAAGTTAGTTTAATTTTTATCGGTATTTCAAATAGCTCAACTTTAAAAATGACATCCCTTACTTAAGCTTCGAGGACCAGTAATTTTATTTTTCATGATAAACCCCTATGACTTGAATTTTTGAGTACATCATAGTATTTATTTAATAATTAGTAGTTTTTAGTATTCACCTAATCAACGATTACCTCTGCTCAATCAAGACATAATAAAACAAAATATTGAACAGACCCTTACAACGTGTTGTCTTTATTTACTTTTTAATAAGCTTTTAATTTTGATTATTAGTTTTTAACACATTGGGCCGTCATAAATTTGTTAAGATACTCATTGCAGTGCCTTTAATATACTATGAACATTGAACTCAAGTTATTTTAATCTATTTTTAAATTTAAAATTGCCCTATTTTGTATTAGAATGCCAATATTTTTTATTAGAGATAGCTCCTGAAAATCAGGAGTGGATTCCTTTATCTAGTTATCTGAATTCTGAAAAATTGATCTTATATTCCCAATATCATTCGCATAAGTTGCAATAACCTATGTCAACCAAATGTCAAAACAGATTTGAAATTCAAATGACAAATACCCGATCGTTACAATGGTACACACAATATTAAATCAGTAAGTAATATATTCATAAATAGTTCACCTCTTTATTGTCTTTATTTCCTTTTATAGTTATGACTTTAATAAGAAATGTCCGACCTTTTACTTGGTCCGCACAAATCTCCAGATGCCAACCAAACCACTCCTCTCTGCCGAGTAATTGACTTTCTCCAGCACCTTCCTGCAATGAATGGTTCACGGACAGACAAAATCCAATCTTCCGTCATCAGCATATCAACCCTTTTCTACAGCATGCAGTCAACAGACCAAACTTGCAGACAGCTACCTGCACCACTGCATTCACCAACCTTCTGGAATGTGCCTCTTTTACCCTGGCGATTCTCCTCTGGAAGTGTCCTTTAGCACCAAACAGTTTGACGTAATCCAATTTGATTAATGTATTCTGTCAAATGGAATTTTCCAATAAACTTGACCCATTATTATTCTCCAATGATTCACTTTTGTAGAGTACTTCTGCTATGCATTAGTTTATGTGTTTACTTATTCTCGTATATATTAAATTTCCATATTACTTCACCTCATAGATATTAGTAACTACCCTTTTATTATTCAATAAATTTTTTTTATAAAAACAGGGTTATTTTTAATCTTTTTAATAACTCCAAATTATTTTTGCTACATTTTAATTTTCTTATTTTTCAATAATTCAAACAAATTACATCACCATAGCAAATCCTTTTTTATACACTCTTGTTTTAATATATTTGATTTAAAACTACTAAATTTCTATTTTATTTCAATTAAGTATTTGTCATTCGCCTCAAACTGCAATTTTTAAATTATTATATTATTTTCGAATCGGTCTGTTTTTCAAATAGCTACTTTTCATTCAACTATAAATTCTCTTTCACTTTGTAATTACATAATATCCATTCACATTCCCACTTATACCTGAATAGATCCAAATTATTTTCAACCATTTTAAACGCTTAATCTTTTCTAGATTTCATTGTAACACATATATAGGGGTGTATATCTATATATTATATATATATAACTGAAAGTCCTGACTCACTCACTCACTCATCAACGCCCAGCCCAAATCCTTGGACCTAGAAAGCTGAAATTTTGCACAGAGGTTCCCTTTATTATGTATACAAGGAATAAACTGCTGAAGTACAGGTCTAAAGAGTAGCTTCAGCACTGCGAAAACATTAAACACGGTTGACCTTTCGCCAAAACCAAATAGAGCATGAAGGTGCTCGGGACCTTAGCAACAACTTTGCCCCCTTTCAAAATTTCGATATCTGTAGCCGTTCGAAAGTTACAGGCGATCCAGACAGACAGACAGACGGACGGACAAAACGTTCGCATAAGTACGCTGAAGCTACTAATAAGGAAGGATATTTCGAAATTCAACCCCTAAAGGGAAGTCCCGGGTGGTGTAGCTTGATCAAGCGTCCACGTTCGATCAGTAGAGTTAAGCAACACTCTTTCTGGTCAGAACTTGGGTGGGAGTTCCACGGCTGCTTCGCTCGGCGTCTCGTGGTACGGCTGCCACGGAAATAGTTGGTTCCGGATGTCATAATAACATCATGACAATCGTTAGTGGGGTTGGAAGTTCCCATAAATGTACAGCGACGCCTATTTGTAACGTCCCGCCTTTATTTAGAAATATTTTAATTGGCCTTATTGCCTCAGCTATGCTCAAGTCGGAGATTACGTTCAAATTGCTCGGATATAGCGTAGATCAATAAATAACACAGGATAAATAATAAAAATAAAATATACTGTCTTTAACTATGTACATTGAAAATGCGAACTTAATAGAACACACTGTATATTACGGACAGGGGGGTAGTTGCTTCAACAGGGGTTGCTCCTGGACGCCGGTGGGGCTGCTACGCGGCGGCGGAAGGATTTGGTAGAATGCCCCGGCCTAGCGCATGTTACGCCTCTGGGCGATGTCCCGGAGTGGGTCGGCCGCGCATCAGCTGCTACGCGGACCGACTTCGGAGCAAAGGTCGTCGGCCGCATGCACTAGGTGAGCTTTGTTTACAATGGCTAGCTGCGAACACTTCGGATTAGAAATAGTGTTTCAAGAACATACCTGCCGGCGTAGGAAGCTGCAGGAGTTCGCGTTCGGTGAGCCAAACTGGACCGGGGGCCGCCAGACGATTTGCCGGCTTTCGCGGCTCGAAACGATGCAGCGGTCGGACTTTCGGGAAATTCGCTATTCAAGCGAATTTGCGGCTTCCACTGGATTGCGGCGGTGTGGAGATCCTTTTCGGAGGGCTTCAGAAATGCTCATAGGATGCTGGCGGTGACTCTTACAGGCAGGTCCCTTATCGCATAATCTCTGTATGCGTCCAGCCTGGCGGCGGCGGGCTGTTGATTACTACCTGGTGCCTCACAATTCGGGCGAGTTAATACGGTTGAAATACGGCTTTCGAAATCGCAAATGGACTGCGCCTTCGGAACTCGGATGATCACGGACGGAACGGCGGCGGTATCTCGTTCAGCGGATTACAGGAAAGTTAGTTACAAATTCCGCGGTTTCGGCCTTTAACTAACATCGGTTCGGTTACAAGGGATATGGGGAAAGCTAATTAGTAGCCACGGTTTCGGGAACGGGTTTGATAAGGATCTCTAGGTTATCGGGGTGTTCTTGCAGGAAGACAGTAACCATACCAAACCCGCAAGAACTTTTATTTAGGCGATTTCTCCCTTGCTAAGACAGTAACCATACCAAAGCAAGGGAGTGATCGCTCCGGGTGGATCAGGAGGAGTTTAGGAGAGGACTCGGGAAGAGAATCTGTCTCAGGAGCTGCCATGTGTTCCTTTTTATACGTTCAGTGGCTCCCGGTCGGCGGTCGTGCTCTCCACTCTGGCGGCGGGGGAAACACTCCTGCACGCAAACGTAGCTTCCTGCGCATCGGCTACCGGCCCGCGCTATCGCTTCTTAGCCCGGTCTTGAGATGCAAACGTTTGATAAGGCGGCGAATTAAATTCCCAATACGTTTTAAGTATCTTTAGAATTTAGATTCACAAGCGAAACGTTACACATGACCCATCCTTCGGAGGAAATCGCTTCATGGTGGGCATCTTCTCCGAGGAATTTCGGATTATATTATTCAGGATGCAGGCATGCAAAATATAAGGCAACTGAAATGCCTTCTGAATAGCCCTTTTAGAAACTTAGCGTTTCCTGGTGTGAACGTACGTTCTTGTATGCCTTTGGACGAACGTATGAAAATAAGTTTACGTTACAAGATGATACGAAACTGCGGTTTCAGTCCGTCGTCTTGTCGACGTTTACGTGCACATCTGCAACTACGCTACTGAAGAATGTAGGCGTTGCAGCGTCGGCGTAACTTCGGGTAGTGCATTAAATTGCACTTAAAACATTAACACTTTCTGGAGAGAACAAGCTTTCTTGTAGGCCCTTGGGCGAAATGCTCGCTCTGGATTTGGTTAATGAGTGAATACAAGTTCAGATTACCAGCGAATACAAAACACTGCGGTTTCAGCTTCTATAAACATTCTGAAAATTATTTTAAATCGCGTGAAAACATGCAGATTTCCGGACAACCTATTTTTCACATAGCTGGCAGGCTAGGGAAATCGTAGAGGCCGCGGGAACCGGCGTACAATCTCCAGAAAACGGCAAACAGGATTCTGGTACAGGAAAACATCTTTTCACCTTCAAGCTTCGACGTAAATCTACAATCTCCTGTCAATGTCCTGGTTTACGGTGACAAAAGGAGCACGCTTCAGAAGAGAAAAACATTCGGAACAACTTGCGCTAACTAGGGCGGCATTTATACGCATTTCCAGGCATCCATGCATATTCAACTTCAGGAAATTCCCGGAACGGGAGCAACTTGCAAAAGCATTCGGAGCGGAAGCAACTTGCAAAAGCATTCTAGGTGCAACATCGCGGTTTCGATGCGCAAGAAAAATATTCTAGATTTTCCGGAGCGGAAGCGACGTTGCGGTTTCAACGTGCAAAAGAACCTCTTGGAATTTTCGGAGCGGAAGCAACGTTGCGGTTTCAACGTGCAAAAAAAATCATATCCAGGGGTTTTCGGAGCGGAGGCAACGTTGCGGTTTCAACGTGCCAAAAAGAAACATTCTGGTTTCGGAGCGGAAGCAACGTTGCGGTTTCAACGTGCAAAAGAACCTCCTGGAATTTTCGGAGCGGGAGCAACGTTGCGGTTTCAACGTGCAAAAAAAAACATATCCAGGGGTTTTCGGAGCGGAGGCAACGTTGCGGTTTCAACGTGCCAAAAAGAAACACTCTGGTTTCGGAGCGGAAGCAACGTCGCGGTTTCGACGAACTTGTAACGGCGGTCTGGTTCTCCAGGTGATACTACGCGGGCGGACATCTGGGCTGTCCTGGACGGTCCGTAGTATCTTCGGACATCAGCTAAGGCACCTCGGGGTCGCAAAATCCCGTACCAGCAGTTAAGCCGCTGGCCCCTGAGGGTATTTAAAGGACTAGGCCTTCTGGTACATTT
Organism: Agriotes lineatus; assembly: GCA_940337035.1. Classification (NCBI taxonomy): domain Eukaryota; kingdom Metazoa; phylum Arthropoda; class Insecta; order Coleoptera; family Elateridae; genus Agriotes; species Agriotes lineatus. The sequence goes on along the minus strand of OW679194.1, from coordinate 261,024,319 downwards.
TTCTGGACGGCTCAACTGGAACAGTTTGACAAAAATGCATTATTTACACAAATAACATTTACAGGATTTTTCGGCTCGGGCGCCAATATCTGGTAAATCGGGTCGGCGAACGAGTGTTTTTATTGATCTACTCATATTCTAGCTGTCCCTGCTTTTCGGGCGCCATGTAACGACCCGCCTTTATTTAGAAATATTTTAATTGGCCTTATTGCCTCAGATATGCTCAAGTCGGAGATTACGTTCAAATTGCTCGGATATAGCGTAGATCAATAAATAACACAGGATAAATAATAAAAATAAAATATACTGTCTTTAACTATATACATTGAAAATGCGAACTTAATAGAACACACTGTATATTACGGACAGGGGGGTAGTTGCGTCAACAGGGGTTGCTCCTGGACGCCGGTGGGGCTGCTACGCGGCGGCGGAAGGATTTGGTAGAATGCCCCGGCCTAGCGCGTGTTACGCCTCTGGGCGATGTCCCGGAGTGGGTCGGCCGCGCATCAGCTGCTACGCGGACCGACTTCGGACCAAAGGTCGTCGGCCGCATGCACTAGGTGAGCTTTGTTTACAATGGCTAGCTGCGAACACTTCGGATTAGAAATAGTGTTTCAAGAACATACCTGCCGGCGTAGGAAGCTGCAGGAGTTCGCGTTCGGTTAGCCAAACTGGACCGGGGGCCGCCAGACGATTTGCCGGCTTTCGCGGTTCGAAACGATGCAGCGGTCGGACTTTCGGGAAATTCGCTATTGAAGCGAATTTGCGGCTTCCACTGGATTGCGGCGGTGTGGAGATCCTTTTCGGAGGGCTTCAGAAATGCTCATAGGATGCTGGCGGTGACTCTTACAGGCAGGTCCCTTATCGCATAATCTCTGTATGCCTCCAGCCTGGCGGCGGCGGGCTGTTGATTACTACCTGGTGCCTCACAATTCGGGCGAGTTAATACGGTTGAAATACGGCTTTCGAAATCGCAAATGGACTGCGCCTTCGGAACTCGGATGATCACGGACGGAACGGCGGCGGTGATCTCGTTCAGCGGATTACAGGAATGTTAGTTACAAATTCCGCGGTTTCGGCCTTTAACTAACATCGGTTCGGTTACAAGGGATATGGGGAAAGCTAATTAGTAGCCACGGTTTCGGGAACGGGTTTGATAAGGATCTCTAGGTTATCGGGGTGTTCTTGCAGGAAGACAGTAACCATACCAAACCCACAAGAACTTTTATTTAGGCGATTTCTCCCTTGCTAAGACAGTAACCATACCAAAGCAAGGGAGTGATCGCTCCGGGTGGATCAGGAGGAGTTTAGGAGAGGACTCGGGAAGAGAATCTGTCTCAGGAGCTGCCATGTGTTCCTTTTTATACGTTCAGTGGCTCCCGGTCGGCGGTCGTGCTCCCCACTCTGGCGGCGGGGGAAACACTCCTGCGCGCAAACGTAGCTTCCTGCGCATCGGCTACCGGCCCGCGCTATCGCTTCTTAGCGCGGTCTTGAGATGCAAACGTTTGATAAGGCCGCGAATTAAATTCCCGATACGTTTCAAGTATCTTTAGAATTTAGATTCACAAGCGAAACGTTACAAATTAGCCTAACGTCTGTTAGGAGATGTCAATTTTGTATGGAGAAATAGTATTAAATAGACATTTCGACTTTAAACTTCGTAGGAGTACTCCTAAAAACAAATAAGCAAACACGTATTTCGTGATTTGTTTTTTTGAGATGTTGATTGCGAAAATGGTATTTATTTTTAAGTCCAAGACGGTAGACATGACATAAGTGAAAGGACAGGACGGGACGGAGCGTGACTGAACGGGACTGGACGGGACGGGGCGGGACGGAACGAGACGATACGGAAAGGAAAGGGAAGACATGGGATGGAAGGGGAGGGGAAGGGACATGATGGGACGGAACGGGACGGGACGGGACGGGACGGGAGGGGAAGGGACGAGATGGGACGGGACGGGACGGAACGGGACGGAAATGGAAGGGAAGAGATGGGATGGAAGGGGAGGAGACGAGACGGGACGGGAAGGGACGGAATGGGACGGGACTGGACGAGACGGGACGGGACTGGACGCGAAGGGAAGGGACGGGACGGGAAGAAATGGGACGGGGCGGGACGGAACGGGACGGGACGGAAAGGGAAGGGATAGGATGGAAGGGGAGGGGGCGGGACGGGACGGGACTGGACGGGATGGGACAGTACGGAGACGGGGACGGAGAAAGGGATGGGGACGGGGATAGGATGGGATGGGATGGGATAACATTATTTAATACACAAATAACGAACCTCGCGCGAACGAAGTCGGGGGTAACAGCTAGTCATTACAATATAAATTATAAACCATGCATGGTACTGAACTATAAGACCAACTTTTAACAACGGTAAAAACAAGTGACCAGAAAAGAGACTTCTGTAAGGGTAAATATTAAAATATACTTAAAAGTTTTGGCGCTGACCGCATATGCAACGTTAATCACTTGTAATGCAGCATACAGAATGTATGATACAAATAATTTAAATATTTATATTCAGATATCTAATGAATATCATGTAATATAACAGTTGTATGTTTGACTGGTGGGGTAGTAACGGCAACCAAAAGGTTGCTTGTTTTGTGAGTAAAATAGTTATTTGTTTCATTAGTACAAAAAATGCATGATTTCGAGACAAGTTAAAAGACGAGCAGCGGAGTCCGGCGAGTCTTACGCGTCCCGAAAACGCATTTTTTGTGCGAATGAAACATACTATTTTTTCTCCAACTACTCATAAATTCGGTAATATGACTTATTATTTAGAATCAAACATTGTAGGTTATATTGTAGAACTGTCATGACGCAAATAAACAATCACTATACGGGAAAATTAAACAACAACGACGGCGATTGCCGAATATTGACGAAGCGTTTGTGATTTATTTAAAATTTACCATGCAAAACCCTATCTTGCGTCCATTTTTGTACTAGTGCATATATGAATCGAAAAGTGTACAGTTGCCAAGGTAATTGGTAAACATCCCGAAATTACTTACTTTTTATACAAAATTATACGACAATATGGCGTCTTATTCGTGTGGTTGGAGAAAAAAAATACTCGAATTCAGAATCTACTAGAAAGAGTCACTTTAAGGGTTAAATGCGCATTAATTGTGATAACATAATAATTGCTGATTTGATACGTAGTAGTAATAAAGCATTCTCTACGATCAAATTTGACTTCAAGTCAAAAATATTATTCAAGTACATAATTCAAGATTATTTGATTCGATTTAACGTGGTATATTCTATTGTAAATATTAGAATATTACGAAGGCAGTAAAACCAGTGAAAGTAAGTGTTGTGGTATACTGTTGAACTGTCTATCCAAGTAATAGAGTTTTCAAAGAGCTACAACCAGCTCTTGAGTTGGCCGGGAACAACCAGGAGGTGTTTGCTGACTAGAATATATACAGTTAGAAGCTGAGGTAGAGCATTCAGGTACTACAAGGCATAAACATTCAGAAGGTTATTGATAATTTCTTACAAAATAGTTTGGTGCTCCAATCTTTACTCTATTGTAATTACATTTAGAAGTTAATTTAAAAACAATTTTTCTAAATTCAATAGTGATTTGAGTACTCAAAGTTTTTGACAATTATATTTTGAAATTTGAATATCTTGGAATTATGTTATATTTAGAATCTTCATTTATTAATCAAGTTTGGATACATTTAACATTTGATTAAATTACGTTTTGACAATCTGTATTGTATTTTGTAATGTCAGATCAAACTTCAATGTGCTACTAACACAACTGAACGAACGAATTTAAGTTTATGAAGTACCCGAAACTTGTATTTGATTCATAAAATCAAATAATTATTATATTTTAAAAAGATTTCAGTCTTTAAATATTAGAGGAAGTGTTAGTTGAAGGTTAATCCATTCAGCTGGAAATCAGGAGTCTCATTGCTTATAAAACTGACTAGTCGTGGCTTAAACAATAATAATTACATGGCATAATTTTAAATGTCAAATTGATTTAGGAGTTACGTCAGTTCCTACTCATTGCATTAAGAACTAAGGTAGGTACATAAATCTCTTTATAATAAATATTACAATTAACACCGTAAGCGAAACTCGAGATATGAGATATATCCAATTGGCTTGCAAAGTGTAGCTTAGATAATAAGGTTGTGGAGATAGATAGCCAAAAAGTTTATTGTAGTAGGTATAAAAAATCTGATTGTCCCTTAAGGTCCAAGCGTCATACATGTGAAGGTTGATAAAATATTTTACGTTTCGCCACTTTAGATGGCTTCATCAGAAATTATTGACAAGTGATATAACTAAAATACAAAAGTTAGAAAATTAGATTAAGTGAACACATAGAAAATTTTTTCAAGGCTTACCAAAATGGCTTCCATAAAAGTTTATAATAATTGATAACAAAATTTGCAAATGACTAATTAAAGCCACATTGCAAAGTATACGGCGTCTAAATGGATAAAGGTGAAATATTAAACAATCATTATTGATTGAGGTTAAACATTAACTATATTATAGATAATGTAATTTAACAATAAACTTTTAATTGAAAGTAAAGGACATCTTGTTTTGAAGAAGCAAGCTGCCAGAATGAGGAAAAATGCAAGATGTCAATTGTATGCGTACGCATATTTAGCTTAAGGTCAGGTCCGTATTTCGGATGAATTTTTGAAAAGATGAAAAAATTAAATAATTTTAGGGGCAACTACAAAATTGGAAGAGAAAAATTCGAACCGTTTTACTCAATTAAAAATATGATGAAAAATAGTTAGGGAGTTATTTAAATAAGTTATGGTAAATAGTACTTAGATTTTCAATGTTGAAAATTGAATTGAAAATCTAAGTACTATTTACCATAACTTATTTAAATAACTCCCTAACTATTTTTCATCATATTTTTAATTGAGTAAAACGGTTCGAATTTTTCTCTTCCAATTTTGTAGTTGCCCCTAAAATTATTTAATTTTTTCATCTTTTCAAAAATTCATCCGAAATACGGACCTGACCTTAAGCTAAATATGCGTACGCATACAATTGACATCTTGCATTTTTCCTCATTCTGGCAGCTTGCTTCTTCAAAACAAGATGTCCTTTACTTTCAATTAAAAGTTTATTGTTAAATTACATTATCTATAATATAGTTAATGTTTAACCTCAATCAATAATGATTGTTTAATATTTCACCTTTATCCATTTAGACGCCGTATACTTTGCAATGTGGCTTTAATTAGTCATTTGCAAATTTTGTTATCAATTATTATAAACTTTTATGGAAGCCATTTTGGTAAGCCTTGAAAAATTTTTCTATGTGTTCACTTAATCTAATTTTCTAACTTTTGTATTTTAGTTATATCACTTGTCAATAATTTCTGATGAAGCCATCTAAAGTGGCGAAACGTAAAATATTTTATCAACCTTCACATGTATGACGCTTGGACCTTAAGGGACAATCAGATTTTTTATACCTACTACAATAAACTTTTTGGCTATCTATCTCCACAACCTTATTATTTCATCAAAACAGCCAAATTTTCATTCACCTATTATACAGTGTAGCTTAGATATATTTCAATTGGAAACTCAAATAGGGCCCCAAATGGGGTTCTATTTCACACTACAACCACAAATACAACGAGCGCATCTGAGACGACATCTCGATCTTGCGTTACTAGATGACGCGGTTACTTACATTGTTGGCTTCCTGACCACCAAATCGCTAAACTGTAATATCTGTAGGACTTTGGCACATGCTTACAGCCAACGGGCTACTACTTCCACGCTTCTTTTTACTTATAATTCCCCAACTTCAATTTTGGCTGACACCGTTTCCAGCTTCAAAACTGGTTTGCCTCACTTTCACTCTTGGGCCAGCGAACAACATCACATCTTGCTAGGTGAGAACCAGACTGAGACTCTTTAACTCCCAGCCATACCGTTTTATCCGGGATTTTAACTAGGGAAGTGCCCTAGGTTGGTCGCAAAATCCACAAAACACATTCGCGCGAGTGTAAGATGTATAATGTGCACTTAATTAATTATAGACATATAACAGCGAACAGCAATAACCAAAGATGCACAAATCGGCAGTATATTGAAATGCTATTCTAATGACACTCAGGCGAGCCAGGTAAAGTCCTTTACATAAAATTTTATGTGAGTGTGCTGCAGAAGAAAAAATACCCCCATAATTTTGTTTGCAAATGTTGATAAGGTGATTGAAACTTTTTTCTATGGCGACTGCGTTGAACTAAGAACAAAATCAATTTATCAGATTTGCAAAAAATTGTAAACATAACTGACAATATATAAAAAAATAAATGGAAGCGGTTCTGGATTCTGGATTTATAGGAGAGTGAACTACGCGCTCCTAGATTTTGAGGTGTATTCCAATCTGTTTTAGAATTTCATAAGTTCTTCGTTTTGCAATTATTGAACAATTTGTTCAAGTCACATTTGCTAACCAATTTCCATTAAACAATAGTATTTAGATATCCTCACAAACTTACAAAGTTTAAAAAATAGGCAGATTGGTATTGTCAAAATTACATTCTAATTGAATGAAAAACTAGGATGTTTTTTATTAATCATGCTACTTTTTATTTTAGTTAATGGAAAAAAAGGAACTACAATAAGTGAAAAAACTCCCATTTGTAAATTTGAATAGTTACAGAAATTTTTGAAAAAAATTCGAGCGAGTTTTTGTTATGGAAATATTCTAGGTGGTATAATCGTCAAACGGTATTCCAAGATTTTTTCCTTATTTTGATTTCAATTCTATCTCCTTTGTGACAGTATTGGAATGTAAGTAGCTCTTACCTCAGAAAGTAGAACAACTTGAAATAGTCCATTGCGTATCGATTACACGGAACCTACCCCGAACACGAAGACAACTACTTAGAAATCAAATGTGTTGAAAACCTCACTATCTTGCCTACCATGTCCTGTTTCTCAATAATTTTGAAGTTTTGAATTGTACAAAATGACCTACATTTTCATCTTGGTATTACATCAGCCATGTTATCATATTTTACGATTTACGTGAATGACACGGCATTGACAATGACAAGGAGCTTAGAGAAAATAATAACCGGAGAGCTGATATCATTAAGTGGTTAGATTCGAATCTATAACCTTTAGACTCAGTCAAAACAGAAAGTGGACTTTTAACTATAGAAAACGAGCGTTAAAATGTTAAACTTCAATCTTGACATAATAATATACTTATACTGCTAACAGGAAAACTTCAGATTATTAATGCGTGTTCCAGCAGTTGATTGTTGCTTCCTTTTACCATAAAGAAAGTATTGGATTCACCCCAAAAAATTAAAAATTGAGTTTTCAACTGATCTGCACGTTCTAGAGTTTCTCGAACCCCAAAACCATATTTTTGTGGAAGTATTAGATTCAACCCAAAAGTTCAAAATGTTTTAGAGTCCCCTGAAACAAAAAAACTAGTGTTTGTTCATTGGTCTGTGTGTGTGTGAGTGTGTGAACAGAATATCACAAAAAGAAAAGATGTATGACTCAACTTCATATATAAGTTATATGTACTATCTAGATACGACAGCAAGCTTTTGAAGTAAATCGCATAACCGGCAGTATGGTGTTTACTCTGATTTTTCAGTTTTTTCGATTTTTTAAAAAACAGCGCTAACGAGTTTTTTCAAACTTTACATTTTTATTACTTTTTAATGTGTATTCATGTGAGATAGATGATTTTCAAGTTGAATACCTCTAAAATGGATATATTTTGGAAAATGGATATTTTAAATAGAACACCCGCTATATTATTAAATTTTTTAATTCGACTTAAAATTTTAGAGAAAATTTGTCTCTTCAACTAACATTCTATTTTGTACGATTTCTGGAGAATTTGTAATTTTTGAAAATTGTTGACAAATGCTTAAAAATTAAAATAAAATTTTTGAGACCACTCTAAAAGGAAGTTTTATGCGTGTATTATACCAGATTTTTTACATGATAGAGAATTAGTACGTGTACTAACTTTTTTAAAATGTTTATTGTTGATGTAATTAGTGTTTCAAAGGAGGAAGCTGAAAAACGTGTTTCTCAATTACTGGTATATAAGTATGCATATATATTTTTCGTTTACTTCAGTCTTTCATATTTTATATCGCCATCTAGTTGTCGTTTATCTCTAACTGGTCTAAATAATTCCATCTTACCTACTTTGTGGCCGTCCTTAAACATATGTAAGGCGATTTTAGATTTATCGTATTTTGCTGAACGTTCTGTTTGGCTTTTATGTATTTGATACTGCCAAATTAAATATCTCATTTTCTTTGGTCATGATCTGGTTTCCTTATTTTTTTTATGTTAAGTTTGCCGTAAGCTCGTCACACCTTTGTTATTTTCTATGATATCTTTGATTCTTTGGATGTGTATCTCCTACTTCGTTTCTAATTCTTCGGTTATAATTTTATGAATATTTTTGTATTCTAAAAGTTAACCGCTAACTTTTAATATGTTAATATTTTGTCTTTTCTTCTTTCGTTGAAATGGAGGAATATGTTGTAATGAGACTTTTAGTAGCACCGTGAATGCGTTTAATTTTTGCAGCACAGCTTTACTTTATGCCCTATTTGTTTACCTCCCTTTCTCAGTTCGCAATAAGATACCTCTTACCTCTATTCCAGTCGTGATTATGGGGATACATCAACGCAACGATGTTCCGAAAGTTGACCCAATCTGGCTTGTAACAACTGAAAACATACTCTAATACAACTTCTACGCAAATAAAAGCCAAGCTGCTCAAATTCAATGTAACACAAATAATAGCCGTGCTGGGTTTCGGATTAATATAATTTGAAGAATTTCAGATGAAAGAATGACATGTTTCAGACTTGACTATTTTTTTGTATTTCAAAACAGCGTTAATAAGAAATATAATTTAAAATTATTTTAAAATACAGCATTAGGTGGATTTAGGTTAAGCAAGTGACAATAATTTAAAAAAGGGGTTCCTATTGTGAATTAATATGTGAAAATGAGATATGAATTGTTATTGGGTTTTAAATAAAATTATTATACATTTAATAGCATATTAGTAATATTGAATGCATATTACACGGAAACTACCATATAGCGTGTAATAACGAGAAAAATAGAGCTAATGCAATATTTAATTTATAAGGCAGCAGTAAGGTCAGTACTAATATATACCGCAAAGACCAGGGCAGACACGACAAAGGCAAAACAAATAATAAATACCAGTGCAATGAAGATATTAAGAATGTACAAGAAAAACCATTACATGACAGAATATGAAACAGCGAAATAAGAGAAGCGTGTAACTTGCCTTATTAGAAAGAGAGAGAGAGAGAGAGAGAGAGAGAGAGAGAAGAAAATACTGGAACAAATATGTTAATCGTGTGGAGGAGAACAGATTAGCAAAAAGGTTACCCAGTGCCGTCGAGCTCAAGGTAAAAGAGGAAGAGGTTGATTTCCAAAAAGGTAGAAAGAATGCTGGATATCTACATCAGAAAAACTATAACAGATATTATAAGTTGGTTTTAAACAGCCTTATAGCCTACTTAAAAAGAATAATAAGAAGAAGAATAATACGAATCTAGTTTGCCATTGATATGTTTTTTTTTTTGTAAAAGACAGAAGAAGAAAAGAAAGCTGATAAAAAAACAGCATAGGAAAGACAAAAATCAGTTTAAAACAACTTATTGAAGGCATTAAGATTTAACGAGGCAGATGATTATAAGAACTTTCTACGTTTAGCTAGCTCAGAGGTTGATAAGTAAAACCTTTCCTCAGTTCCTAACACATTTTTCCGGGGTCTAGGACAACTCGGCGCCGCCATCTCGGCGCCGCCACTTCGGCGCCGCCATCTCGGCGCGGGGCCAGCTCGGCGCCGGGACAACTCGGCGCGGAGCCATCTCGGCGCCAGCCAACTCGGCGCGAGACCATCTCGGCGCCGAATTTAAATTCGCAAAACTACAGTGTGCACTACGTAAGAAAATTATTATAAACAAATAATAAATAAAGTGATCGCCAAAAAGCTGGCATCAAATGAAAAAAACATATTTAGAATTTCTCGGAAAATCAAACACTAACGACCAGAGGTAATTGCAAAGTGATTACAAATGGGCCAAACAAAAGTTGTCACGTGACTTCCGTTATCAGTAAAATTCAACATTTTTTTAAAATAATTACAAAAAATGAATTTACTACCCAAGATAGGGACAATATTTACGAAATAAAGTTGTTTTCTGGCCTTGACATTGTTGAGTTAGCTAAAACTAACACATAATAAAAATCGTATGGAAATCTTGCTTAATTTCCGAAAAACTTCGAAAAACGCCACTTTTAACTAAGTAAAAATCAGTCAATATATCTAATACGGGCTAAATAGGTTTTCGGACAAGCTGTCATCCTGCATAAAGTGAAATGTAAACATTACCAATATTTTTTTATATATATATTTATATACAGGGTGATTTTTAAGTTGATTCTTTCCGTTTACCAGGAAATAAAGCTGAAAATATAAGTTTTTTTTTTATTTACCACTTTTCCGAAATATCAAAACTAACAGAGGTACAGGGTGTTAAAGTTTCAAATTAAAAACTAAACTTTGGCGCAAAGGCGGCTGGACAATTTTATTTTTGTTTATCTCTGCTGTCAAGCAATGATCTGTCAAGTAGTTTTCCATTGTAATTTTCTTAATGTTATTGCTGCAATAATGGCTCATGTTTATGAAAATAATGAATGAGCGAATATGCTTATTATTTACTGGGAGTGTCGTCAAAATGCCGCTGCCGCTCCCGGTCATTCCCGATACACCGAAAGTCCCAAATTGTGTTTTTTGTAAATTTTTATAATAAACGGGGCTGCGCTCGCTATTGCGCCGTCTATTTTATTCAATTTACCACCATTTTTAGGCCTATTACGTTGGCCCATCTCCAAGGGGGCTCTTGGGGTTCCGTTCATCTTCAAAGGGGCCTCTGGGGCTCCGCCCCTCTCCAAGGGGGACCTCGGGGCTCCGCCCATCTCCAAGGGGTCCTTTAGGGCTCCGCTCTTCTCCAAGGGAGCCCTCGGGGATCCGCCCCTCTTCAAGGGGGCTCTAGCGGCTTCGCCCCTCTCCAAAGCGGCCCTCGGGGCTCCGCCCATCTAAGGGGACCTTCGGGGCTCCGCCCATTTTCAAGAGGGGCCGTTGGGGCTCCGCCCCTCTTCAAGGGGTCCTTCAGGGCCCCGCTCCTCTCCAAGGGGGCCCTCGGGGCTTCGCCACTCTCCAAGGGGACCCTTGGGCTTCGCCTCTCTCCAAGGCGGCCCTCGGGGCTCCGCCCATCTCTAAGGGGGCCCTCGGGGTTCTGCCCTCTCCAAGGGGGCCCTCGGGACACACACGTCTGGATCGTTCTCCTTTATTATATAGAGGATTGTCCCTCGTTGGTTTAATTGCGCCTGCAAACACCAGAGGCGCTGTAAACGTAAAAAAAAACTAACAGGTGCGTAGGATAGGTATAAAAGTTTAGTGATTTGTGCTGTCAACTCAGTAAATTAGTAAAACACTAAATAATAATTTTTTTATTTTTTAAAATATTTTCAGTTATTCGTTACAAAAAACATTGTACCTAACTCCTTCGGGAAAATTTTTCCCGAATTCGCACTACACGCAGCACTCTCTTCGGTCGTGCTGCAAACAAAGTGTTCCTTCGGGAAAATTACGAACTTGCTAGGTAAATAACTATTACTGTAGAGTAGCGCGTCTTTTATGTAGCAAATACGACAAAAAGTTATTAAGAGAAGTTGTTTAGAATCAACATCTAGGTTCCTATACCAAATTTCAAAATCCTCTGCCAACTTTGATCTCTCACATTATCTTTTATGTTTAGGTCCCATATCAAAGAATTTGACTTTTAACAAAGACGGCAAAGACTGCAAAAAGTTTTTTATTTCATAATAAAAAAAATTGTTAAAAATAAAATTCTTTGATTTGGAAAATAAACATTAAAGAAATATTTGTCATATAAAAAGCACTTTACTTAGAAAATGGCGTTTTTCAAAATTGTGTAAATCCAAAAAGTGTTATTTTTCGGAATTTAATCAAGATTTCAATGATATTTTTTATTGTGTGGTAGTTTTAGCTGACTGCACAATCTCAAGGCCAGAAAACTTTTTTTTGTAAAATGTGTCTCTATCTTGACTAGTAAATGCATGCTTCGTAATTATTTTTAAAAAAACCTAAAATTTTACTGATAACGGAAGTCATGTGACAACTTTTGTTTGGCTCATTTGTAATCACTTTGCAACCACCTCTGGTCGTCAGTGTTTGATTTTCCAAGAAATGCTAAATATTTTTTTTCTCATTTGATGACAGCTTTTTGGCGATCACTTTATTTATTATTTTTTGATAATAATTTTCTTCCGTAGTGCACAATGTAGTTTGCAAATTTGAATTCGGCGCCGAGATGGCCTCGCGCCGAGTTGGCTGGCGCCAAGATGGCTCCGCGCCGAGTTGTCCCGGCGCCGAGCTGGCCCCGCGCCGAGATGGCGGCGCCGAAGTGGCGGCGCCGAGATGGCGGCGCCGAGATGGCGGCGCCGAGATGGCGGCGCCGAGTTGTCCGGCTTCGATTTTTCCGACAATAATGTTTTGAGATTCACACAATTTTTGACATTGGCCAGCTTCCACTTTCGAATTTTGCATTCAACTGAAGCGATTTTGTGAAATAGTACACATAGACTGCTCAATATTTTACAAATTTCTCAACGTATTTCGGAGGACGTTTGTGCAATATTCTTGAGCCTCTAGAATGTTTAGAACTTTATATGAACCTGCAAAGCTATTTGTCAGATACTCCTGAACAGCTTTTTGTCGAATTTTACTTATTTAAAACGGCAAGGATCATCAGTTCATTTTCATAAAATAGTGTGTCATGATTCACATATTTAATACCATTGTTGATTTTTATCACAAGTATTAAAAAATATAAATAGATAAGTAGTACGGCGCCTACGACATTGCGTACCTATATTGGATAATCTCTGAACTTTAAGTGCTTGAAGAAAAGAATACATGAATGATAAAGTTATTTTCAACAGATAAAACTTTTTAAAATGTGTTTTGGGGTAGAACAATTTGAAAGCAGCATGTTACTTGTTAGCTACACCATGCTTATAATTTTCAATACAAATAAGGATGATTAAAATTAAAATGAAGTTTGAACTTCTACAATTCATGCGAACTTTTGCTTGAGACGAACTACTTAAAAACATATATAACAAATTAACTTCTTAATAGAGAAATCAGTAATTCTGAAAAGTAAGGTGTGTTTCTGTTTCAATTATTTAAACAGTGCAAAAGGACACTGGCAGCAACAAGGGAGTATTGAAAAAAAAATTATTAGTAACAACTATGCAGATTATTTCACTATTACTTTTTTTAATCGTTCTGTTTTTGGAAGAACAAAATTTATGTTTAACTAAAAATTAAGGTCTCAAGGTTTTACGCTAACTAGATATGTACAAACTATTTACTACTTCATGACACATATCAAACTTAAATTGGCAGTGTTAGACAGCTTAAACAGCTGAGTTTGAAATATTATTACAATCCCAAAACTAAAAAAAGGTTTCGAAAAGCATTAAACTTTCAGATCTAATTATATTATTCATACTTTTTTTAAAATTAAACCATCAGCTATAGAACTCGAATTTTAAAAACTAAAAAAATGTGCTTAATCACCTTTACAAAACAAATGACCAATACAAACAGCTGGGTTGGGTTTTTAATTTATCAGTAAGAAACTAAACAACACGTTGTATATAAATATGGTTATAGATAAAATAATTTCATTATTAGTAAAGCCTGACTATGTGAAAGTGTAAAGTGGCGCATTCAAAATGACTCATCAAGTGACTGGAAAATGATTATGCTTGTTTATCAGTTACAAACTATTGACATTGCTGTAGCTAATTCATATACGTAAATAATAAACGATTGCCTCTAAATATTAAAATGAAAATATTGATACATTACTGTAAACATTATTATTACATACAACCACATTCTAGTGTGCAACATTGCAAAGTACGCTGAAAGATTCGTTTTATCATAATATACCGGAGAAGTGGTTTATTTCAACAACAATAAATAACCATATACAACACATGGCCATATTTGAATAACCATTTCTTGTACCCTTCGCAACTAGAGAATTAAACGTTTTTTTGTTGTCTATAAGAGATTATAGAAAAATCGTTTGAACATAAGTTGAAATCGTCTGAGTGTCTGAACAAATGGTTATTGTACACTTACTACATATTAAGTTTGCAGATGAGTGACTATCGGATTCACATTTTGTAGTTCTTGTCAAAAAACGTTTAAATTCTGTATTGCTTCTTTTCAGGACATACTATTCAGATCAACTCGAATAATTGCAGTTTTTATATTTCCAGTTTTACAAGGACAATATTATCATATATTATACAACGAGACGATCGAAAATAATCAATTACACGAGACGTACAGCTGGATTCATGAGGAAAGCGAACGCGCCAGTGCGCAGAAGATGTGTTTATGCAGTTTGAATTCTTGCAGCCTTATAATAAGTATATGTAAGAATGTAAGTATAAGTTTAACATAGTATTTGTGTCACCTTCATTATCACTGTCACTTAAGTCACTAAACTGGTAATCCCTGTCACTGTATTCTCCCACATTTATGATTTATGTTCATCAATTCTATGAAGACCTCTCAATAGCTCTACATTCAGAAAAGACCAAGTTTAAAGTCGTCATGGGAGACTTCAATGCTAAAATTGGACCTAGAGCGATATCAGACCCTGTGAACATCGGTACATGTGGACTGGGATGCCTAAATCCAAGGTGACAGTTAATGCTTGAATTTTTATGCAGGGAGAACCTTTACTGCATGAACACCGTTTTTAAAAAACCGTCGCAAAGGAAGTGGACCTGGAAAAGCCCCGATGGTAAAGTGAGAAACGAGATTGACTATATATCTACTTCGGTAAGGAGTATGTGCGAAGATATCACAGTTGTAAACCGCTTCAATACGGACAGTGGCCATAGATTTGTTAGAGCAAGAATAAGCATAAACACCTACCTAGAAATAAAAGAACAAATAGGAAAGAAAATTACGCCATCAGTATCTGACCTAAAAAAGAGACCATAGAAAATCTAGACGAATTAGAACTAAACGAGTTATCGGACAAAATAACAAGTAGCATACATACTGCCATGAAACAAATCTGCTTTCAGATGCTCAAGAAATATCAGAAGTTTAGCCTTATAACAGAACGAAGAGAGACAAATAGAGATTTACCCGATTATGAGGAGCTAAACAAGAAAGTGAAAAAAGAAATCCGAAAAGAATTGAAAAGTTATAATACTCGTATGATTGAAGAACTAATAGAAAAGAACATAAATATGAAAGTATTAAGATCCAAAAGAAGTAGAGGGAAGCTGATGAGAGAAGAAGAAATTAAAAAATGACGAAGGAATAATTGTAACAGAGAGAAAAGAAATTTGTAAATACTGTTCAAAGTTTCTACCGTAAATTATATAACTAACAGGCACAAATGACGGATGAGTTACGAGAGACTCAACATGCTAGGGGTATAATTACGAACATTGGATCTGAAGATCTACCAGAGATAGACACAGCAGAGCTAAGACTAGCGATAAAACAAATGAAGACATGTAAAGCTCCAGGAAAAGACCGTATTTCTAGCAAAATGATCAAAGTGGGAGGAAAAACCCTTTAAAAATCTATGCTTAAGCTGATGAATAGATGTGTTGTCGACGGACACATACCTAAATCATGGCAAAATGCGAATGTAATTCTGATATATAAAAAAGATGACAGCACAAATCTGGAAAACTACCGGCCTATCAGCTTATTATCGATCTGCTACGAGTATAAACCACTTACAAAGATACTGACCAACCGACTCACCACTAAGTTCGACTTCTATCAACCAATCGAGCAAGCAGGTTTTAGAAGATGTTTTACTACGACTGTCCACATTCAAGTAGTTAAAACACTAATCGAAAAATGTGCTCAATACAACATCCCACTCCACATCGCTTTTATCGATTATCGTAAGGCATTCGACTCTGTGGAAAGATGGGCAGTACTAGAAAAAATTGCAAGGGCACGGATTGACTCAAGATATATCACGTTTATCAAGCATATCTACGAAAACGCCTCGCTTAAAATAAAAATTAATGAAGATCTTGAGACCGATGAAATCCCAGTAGGGAGAGGAGTGAGACAAGGAAATACGATCTCCCCCAAATTGTTTACCCTCGCCCTAGAGGACGTATTCAAGATACTACCCTGGCAGGATACGGGTATCAACGGGACAAGACTAAATAATATGCGATTCGCGAACGATATAGTTTTGATCAGTAACAGCGCGCAAGAACTAAGAGACATGATACAACAATTAGACTAAGCCTCTCAAACTAAAGGCTTGACGGGTTCCGGGCAATTCACCGAAAACAGTTCACCGAAAACAATTTACCGAAAACAGTTCACCGAAAAACAATTTACCGAAAGAACAATTCACCGAAAGAACAGTTCACCTAAAATCTCTTATATTATATAAATATACCTAAAATTTTAGATATGTTATATATTATTTTGGTACTTTTGTAAAGAATATCCTTCTAACATATATTGGTGTAAACTTCCCTTCACACTTTATCAAGGCTTAGAACTTGCAGCAAATGCTGGCGTGTTTAAAAGTTTTTTTTTGTTTTTATGGTTTTTTTTGTTTTTTTGTTTTTATAGTTTTTTTTGTTTTTTTTGTTTTTATAGTTTTTTTTTGTTTTTTTGTTTTTATAGTTTTTTTTGTTTTTCCGTTTTTATGAAGTTTGTTCAATCAATATCAATATCCCAAATTGTGGGCTATACCGCGTAAGAATTCATTCAAATTTACAATATTGTACTCTTCAACAATTCTTAATATCCTTTCGGCACAGTCCCTGTACTTCTTGCGGGCAGGCGGGGGTTCGATTCCTGCAACATATTGCTCAACTTGGAGTTCGTGTAAACTTTGCTCCCTCTGGATCGCTTCAACAAACTTCCAAATATTGGGGTGCTCAGAGGAAATTTGCTGCTCAAAGCCTCGATGCCAGCCTTCTATAGCATTGTTCGTTTTGGGCAAGCCTAGACGTACTCCTTCTACACAGTTCCACATGTCGTGCGAAAAAAGTGGTGGACGGCGGCGAACTCTTTGTGGACGCCCAACCCAGGTGTCTTCGAAATAGTCCATTACCGGTTGTGCTTCTGGGGGTAAAATGTTTTCGTCACAAAGCATTTCAAATGCACGAACCACGTCTGCTGTAGGAACAAATGCTATTGCGGCTAATAACCGCATTTTCAGAGCAAAATCTGCATCTGTTTCATACCTCTGTTTAAGGCCTTCGGATTGAATCTTACGGTTTATGCATTGGGAAAAATGGAAAAAACACCCCCGATGTCTGGACTGAGGGAATTCTTCAGTAATAGCGCTTATCATTCCAGTTTCAAAATCAGTCATAATTGATGCTGCTGTAACTCCTGGGAGAAGCTCTTTTATTTTCTGGAGTAATCGAACGTAGGTAACTCTGGTTTTGTCCGGTAGCAAAGCGTAGATTAGAGGAATACGTAGCTACATTACTTTTTAACCCATGTAGTGTATAAAGCTGACAGAACAGGTGCGGTACAGTTTTGAACGTACCATCTGCGTACCAGTGGTCAGCCTGAGCTAGAAGTTGGAGATTTCTCCTCGTACAAAACATCAATATCCGGTCTTCATCAAGTCCTGAATCGAACATCAAAAAGTCTTCCCCGTTTTTTGTTATTTTATATTCTTGGGGAAAAACAATGTCGCTGCGCCGAATAGGCAATGCTGGGGCAACCTCATCCCTGGTTCGTATTTTGCGTATTGTTCTTTTCATGCTGCTTACCTTCCCAAGCCTACTTGCTGCTGCCTGGCTGACTCCATTTGATACAACATTTGATATTATGTAATGTGGTGCATCTCGAGTTCTTCTGGCGTCATCGCGTATGGTGGTCATCACTTGCATTTTTTCTACATGCGCAGCATCAGCGAGATGATTATGTGTTCCACTTCTTTTAATAACACTATCATCCAGTGTTATCATGCGTGCAGCACACTTAACTTTGTGGTAACTTTCACACTTCCAATATATCTTTGAATCAACTTTTCTATCCGTATAGAAGAAGTGACCTTCGTCAAACAACAAACGTTTGCCTTTTTCACTGGTTATGTATTCGAGAGCCATTTCGAACTTCACTCTAGCAAAATTTTCTATAAACTAAACTCAATTAGGGAAATACTTATTTATTTATTTATTAGTAATACAACTTAATGACAATAATCTACTTTCTAATGAAAAGTAAATGTGAAGCAATTAGGGAAATATGTTTGGAATCCTCTTTTAGTGATTTAAACTTTCAGTAATACAACTTAATCTACTTTTATAATATAAAGTAATACGAGTTAATGATAATTACTAATGGCCCTCATTAACTTGAACGATTAGTTTTTAACGACCTTATAAGGTTTCTAAATTTTTGTGTGTCGAAAACATATCAAGAATTGTTGGAGACTACAATAACGACAACATACCTTAGAAAAATGGATTTTAGGTGAATTGTTCTTTCGGTGAATTGTTCCTTCGGTAAATTGTTTTTCGGTGAACTGTTTTCGGTAAAATGTTTTCGGTAAACTGTTTTCGGTGAATTGCCCTAGATCCAGGCTTGACAATGAATGTAGCAAAGACTAAAATGATCAGTTCTGAAAACATAAATGTCACTCTGAGAAACCAGATCCTCGAAAATGTCCAAGAGTACAATTACCTAGGACATAATATCAATCGTGGTACAAATAACCAAACCGATGAGCTCAATATAAGAATCAGTCTCACATGGGCATCTTTCGCAAAACTCAGTTATATTTTCAGAAACTCTGAAATACCAAACAATCTGCAACTAAAGGTATACAACACATGTATCCTTAACGTGGCTACATACGAAATGAAAACAACAACGCTAACAACACACATCGCAAACAGGTTGACAATTTGTCAACGAGCAATGGAGAAAGCCATGCTCGGAATTAGCCTCAGAGATACAATTCGGAATGAAGATATAAGAGCCAGGACGAAGGTCGAATATGTCGAAAAAATCGCAAAACTAAAATGGTACTGGGCGGTTCATATTGCCCGGGATAATAGTAAATGGACGAAGGTAATACTAGAGTGGCGACCGCGAGAAAGAAGAAGAAGTGTTGGACGACCTGAAACAAGATGGCGAGATGACCTAAAAGAAATAGCTGGGCGAAATTGGATGCTGAAGGCCGAAAACAGAGACACATGGACGAAAATAGAGGAGGCTTATGTCCAGTGGTGGACCTTGAGAAGCTAGGAAGAAGAAGAAGAAGAAGAAGAAGAGAGCTATCTCTAATAAGAATTATTGGCATTCTAATACAAAATGGGACAAATTTTTAATTTAAAAACAGTTTCATAACTATATACTTGAAGGTTCATAGCATATTAAAGGCGCTGCAACGAAGACCTTAACAAATTTATGACGGCCCAATGTGTTAAAAATTAATCATCAGAATTAAAAGCTTATTAAAAAGTAAATAAAGACAACACGTTGTAAGGGTCAGTTTAATATTTTGAGCAGTACGCATGCAATTACATATAAATTCGCTAGTTTCTTGCTTGCTGAAAGCACCCCTTCGTATTTCGTGGTGAATTACGAAACACATTACCTATACAACCGATAACATGAATATTGGCCCTGCGGCTACCAGCTGCAATGTATCTGCATCGCGTTCCTTTTTTAGACCGTCCTTGTCTTCGGGAAATAAATTGAAGTTTGTTTTGTCCATATATAACAATGCGAATATTATCTCCTTGATAACTTAAGAGCTTCTGTACATAATCGCGTCGTTTTATTATATTTTCTTCCCTATTAGCTTTCTCGTGTTCTCTACGAATATCTTTTAGTGTGTACATTGAGCCATCCAAATGTTTCCGCAAACATGGGTCTTTTTCAAATTTGCCTTTAAGTTCTTCCAATGTAAGTCTTGGATTTTCCTTTATATACTAAACCATGGACTCGCGATGTTCTTTCGTAATTTTAATCCTCCTCTTTCCATCGCGTTGTCTTTCTGTCTCCTCTTGGTTTTTCACCCATCGATAAGCTGTTGTCTCCTCCAATCGCCATTATTATTGAACACTGCACAAATTTGCTTTCTGATGTTGTCTGCTTTCCTTTTCTTTGTGTAAGGTGACATATTCACACACTGTTAATTTAGGTTTTTGACATTAATATTGACAAATACTTCCAGTTGTCATTTCCCAATTTGAAGTTGTTTAATCCCAATTTTGAAAGTGTCAATTCCCAATTTGAACGTGCTTATCCAATTTGAAATTGACTATTCTCAATTTGAATGTGTTTAATCGATTCTAAATTGATTTGGCCCAGTTAGAATGTGTTTATTCACAATTTGAAAATGATTAGTCTCAATTTGAAGTTGAAAAGATATAGATGAAGTAAATTTTGACCATACTATATTGTAATGGTTCCACTTAAGACTGCTAGTTTATTTGTGAAAGTTAGTCCATAGGTATGAAATTATTTATGGAAGGATAAATAGCTAATTACTAAAACGTAAAAAACTAATTTAAATAGAAACAGCATAATTATTCAAAATTTGTTTAATAAAGTACAGATTAAAATTCAAATCCAGTAATGCATTTAATATTCAGAAAAAGGTGCTAACATATCAATTATAAATATGATGTTTGGAGTTATATGGATGGTTCTTTGGTGTTATCAGAAAGCGATTCATAATTAAAAGTTAAATAATTAATAAATAGGAGAAAATATAAGATAGTTTAAATTAATGTGAAAGTTCTAAGCTGAGTTAATATTTAAAAACTCACTTATAATAAAATGTCATAATAAAATAATCTGTATTGAAATGTAATCCAGGGTGTTAGTTTTCAAAATTTGGTATAAATATTTATTACTATGGTGAATGGTATTATGGAAAATAACAACTACTTTTTCGATTCTAAAATGTACAGTCGCGGAATTAAAAATCCGGGCATTTAAATTGATTCAGTGTATATCTTACCAGTGGCGTAACTATCATATGTGCAGGGAGTGCGAAGAATCTCAGCGCTGAATCTATACAGGGTGTCCCGAAAAACCGTTTACAAATTTTCAGGGATTGGAGAGGAAGGCAAGTGAAGTAATTTTCGCTACGCAACATATGGTCGGAAACGTCTCCTTGTTATTGAAAAAAATGATTTATTACAGATTACTTTTTATCGTAAGTTACAAAAGTAAAAACAACAAAATGGTACTTAACAACCATCATTCATAATAATTGCTCGAACTGTCGACCTACAATATCGTTGCAAGCGTGGCAGCGACGCACCATGTTAGCTCGAACTCTGGCCAGAATTCCTGGAGTTTTCCGGATCCTTCCACAGGCATCAATAAGGTGACGTTTCCGACCATATGTTGCGTAGCGAAAATTACTTCACTTGCCTTCCTCTCCAATCCCTGAAAATTTGTAAACGATTTTTCGGGACACCCTGTATAGGCGCCGCGGTAGCGGAGTTTTTAGTGAATATAGAAGTTTTCCTAGAATAGTGGTTCAAAGCGGCTACAGACTATGATACGTGAGAGCCACTGGGCTCTTTTGAGTGCGCAGTCTTTTCTCCTTTTGAGTAGATTAGAAGTGCCAGCTCTGGTGTGTGTTTGTGATTCTTAGATTTCATAGTGCATAGTAACATACCTGGGGCAGAGATTAGAACTAGGGAGATGTAGTGAGAAGGAAGAAATAAAAAGAAGAATACGAGCAGGATGGGCTGCCTTTGGAGAATTGTCGTACATCCTAAAAAATAGCAAAATATCCCAAAGTCTGAAAGCTAAAGTGTTCGACCAGTGTATTCTGCCATCTCTGACCTATGGAGCGGAAAATTGGACAACAACGAAAGGTAATATCGAGTCAATAAGGGTAGCTCAACGAGCGATGGAAAGGGCAATGCTGAACATCACAAGGAAGGATAAAGTCCGAAACCAAAGTGACAGACATATGAGTTAAAATCGTCCAACTGAAATGGAGCTATGCAGGACATGTAGCGAGAAGCAGTACAAGCAGATGGAATGGAAAAATAATAGAATGGAGACCATATGAACTCAAAAGGGGAAGAGGACGACCACCCATGCGCTGGTATGATGACTTTAAGAAAACGGCTGGATTAAACTGGATTCAAATAGCACAGAATCGAGATAGATGAAAAACGTTAGGGAAGGCCTACATCCAAAAATGGATTTAAAAGGCTCAAGAAGAAGAAGTAACATACTATAAATTCAAACTTTTAAACCGCAAATTTCTGACGATTGCCTCAGATACAGAGGTCATAGAGAGTGCCAAATTACTTCAAACGACGTATGAAACTGATCTCGATGACGGCTTACTAAAGCAAATTGTACAATTTCGATCTTCGTACACAACTAGTATTAAATCTTGCTCATCAGTGAAGGAAGTGGGATAAAAATGTCTGTCTAATCACACATCATTGGGTAGCTTTGCAGGTTTGTATACAGCTTATATCCTATTTTTTACATCCCGTCACTACAGCCTCCATTGAGAGATCTTTTTCTAAATTAAAAATTATTAAAAACTTTTTGCTAAGTAAGATGAGCCAAATACGCCTAAAGAGTTTTGCATTACTAAGTATCGAGAAAGTAAGAACCAGTACTCTTGGTTTTAATTTACTGATAGATATGTTAGCTTTAGCAAAGTCTCGGAAAGGAGAGTTTAATTAAAGTGCTATACCTACATATTTATATATCTAAGTACAATCAAGAAAGACAAAAAATTATAGAAAATATGTATATGCAACAAATAACTACAGTTTATTGATTGATATATACAAAAAACAACAATTATGAGTACAATATATAAATTAATTTTCGTTATCGCTATCACATGGCCAATCGTCACTATTGCTGTCTCTTAAATTAATAATTAATTCTGGAATATCAACAAATTTAAAAAATTGGTCTTCAATGCCAATCACATGCCGAACACAGTTTTTCCAGCTATTTACATGAATTTTATTAACTTCTTCTTTAATTATTTCTATCATTTTCTCACTAAACTTGGGGCATTGGTTACGTTTTCGAATGTGTGTTTTTAATTCTGCCCATATCATTTCTATAGGATTCATACAACAATGATATGGTGGCAATCTTAAAACTCTATGGCCTAGTTCTGTAGCTATGGTGTCTACTACATATTTTTTAGAGAACTTCTTAATGGACAACACTTCCAGTAATTGATTCTTATTGTAAGTTTCTTGAAAATACATGTTGTTCTTGTAAAGAAAATCTGTAATTTCTGCTTTAGTAGAATTACTATTTGGCACTTTTTCAGCAAGCCTTGAGTGATAACTGGCGTTGTCCATAACGATCACACTATTAGGTGGCAAATTTGGTAACAGCTTATTTGAAAACCACGACTCAAACACATCTGAATTCATGTCTTCATGGTAGTCCAATCGACAGTCTCTTATATTTTTCGCAGATAATAGGAGACCATCGTTCACCCATCCCATCTCAGAGCCTACATGTAAAATTATAATACGTTTTCCTCTTGAAGGTGGAATGTCTAATTGGCATTTCCGAGAATTATCTGTCCATCCTTTTTGAACCACATCATGTGTGTCATACCAAGTTTCATCCAAGTAAAATATCGGTCTCTGTTCTTCCCGAAACTTTTTTATCTGTTGTAAGTATTCGCATCGCCATTTTCTAATCCGCGGAGATTCCATTATTTGTTGTCTTTTATCTATCTTCTTATAGCGAAATCCCATATTTTTTAGCGATGTCCTTAATGTCGTCATTGAACAATTTATACCCATGTCACCAATGATCGTATCATGAATAGTTTTAATTGTTGGCACCACATTAGTTTTATACATGTCATAAACTACGCCGCGTATTGCATGTTTATTAGGCTTTGTTAATATTTTGTGACACCCATAATCAGAACGCCGTTTACGTGGCAGCGCTTGATTTTTCGCAATTTGAAAAACCGTACTTTTTGGCACTTTAGTTAAAAACGCAGTTCTTCTCACAACATTGCTTTCTTCTTCAGAAATTAGTGCGTTGTATACATTCAAGACTATGTTTTTCGCATCGTCGGATAAAAAATGCATTGATCGCTGGCTTAGTCTCTCTCCCGCATAATAATAATAATAATAATAATAATAATAAAGTTTATTAGCCGTTAAGGTACACCTTATTATACATCAGATAAAGAAAACATACATACTGATATGATAATTTAAAATATATATAATTGCAGCAGTGAAGGTAACGGCTAAAAGGCAGACAATCAAAAAATGCTTAGTAAAGCTTTTTGTTCTTCCTTGCCTGCCTACATGTGAGTTTCAAATGAAAAGTAAAATGTTGATTAACGGACACTAGTGCTAATATAGATAGTAAATAAATAAAAAAAAAGAAAAGAAAACGAAATCTATTCAACATGGTGGTGATATCATTCAATCCTATGATTGTTTCAGCTGTAACATTCGTTTGAGTTTAATTTTCAAAGAGTTGAGGGATGTCGCCCCAATATTACAGAGTCCACTGTTCCATTCCCTCGCCACATTGTATGAAAAAGACCTCTCGAATAAAGCAGATTTATGAACAGGAGGAGTAAGTAAACCCTTGTATCTAAGATTTAGATTATGGACATCTGTACGGAATTGTAAACGCTCATAAAGGTAGTGTGGTATTTTTTTAGTGATTATTTTGTAATAAAGACATGCAGAATGCAAGCGACGCCTGTTGTACATGTTTAACCATTTCGTCTCCAGAAGCTTGCAAGATACAGATTGTTTTCTTTTGATTCCGTGAATAAAACGAAGACATGCATTTTGAACTCTTTGTATTCTGTTGATATCCGTTTTATCCAGGCAGTTACCATAGACAGAGTCACAGAAATTGAAGTGTGAAAGCACCAGTAAATCACATAATGTAATTTTTAAATCCTTACTTAAAAAATCTCTATTAGCATAAAGAACTTTAAGACTGCCATAGGCCTTTTGAACAAGTTTAGTAACATGCACTTTAAAACGCAAGTTTGTATCTATGTAAATCCCCAAATTTCTAGCCGACTCGACACATCCCAACTGAGCTCCGTCAATCTGAATATTAAGTTCTGAAGCAACTTCTTGTCTTAATTTGCGGTTGCCAAATACCAACACGTTGGATTTACTGGCGTTAATTTTTAAACAATGATCTTGTGATAAGGATATTAAATTTGAGAGATCTTCATTGATAAAATTTGAAGCTGTATGTACATCATTATGTTCAAACGAATAATAAAGTTGGGTATCGTCAGCATAGAAATGGAACTTACAATTCCTGATTGAATGACAAAAATTAGATGTATAAATAGCAAAAAGTGTAGGACCTAAGATCGAGCCTTGCGGAACCCCACTAATTACATTACGGCTGTTAGAAGTATCACGATTAATTCTTACTCTTTGCGTTCGTTGACTAAGATAATTCTGAAAAAACAATTGAGCATTATTATCTAAACCAATATTATAAAGAATAGCTATTAAAAGTTCATGATTAATCATATCGAATGCTTTCGAGTAATCAAGTAGAATTAACGCAATCATATTATAGTCATCTAGAGATCTAAATATGTCATCTGTGACATTAAGTAAAGCCGTAGCGCAACTGTGGTTAGCTCTAAAACCGGACTGAAGTGAAGGAAGCACGTTGTTTAATTTTAGATGATCTAAAAGCTGCATATTAACTACTCGTTCAAGAACTTTAGATAAAATAGGGAGAATGCTTATTGGACGCAAGTCTGATAAATGTTTAGGAGCTGTTTTTTTAGGTATGGGAGTTACTAGCGCTTCCTTCCAAGCTTGTGGAACGACACCATTGATCAAACAAAAATTAATAATATGAGTAATATGGGGTAAAATCACTGGACAACAAATATTAAGTAAAGTTATACAGATCCCATCAGATCCAATAGATTTGGTCTTAATTTGATTAATAATCTTAGATACACTAGATTCAGTTACTGTCTTAAATGTTAATAAACCAGTAACATTTCGACGAATATTCGAATTATAGTAATTTTTAAGATCTTCAAAATTATTATTTTTAACTGACTGTACAGAGCTCACAAAATAATCATTAATTTCGTTTAGATTTTGTAGATTGGGAGGCAGTACAGATGATTTACTTTTACCAATATTGAATTTATTGAGTTCACGCCAGGTTGACTTCTTCTAACTCATCACATGGAGCAGCGACTTCTTCAACTTCATCCTCAATTTCATTAGTATCCCATGGTCTCCACATATTCCACAAAATACAACACAACACAAATACTAGATGATAATTAACGTGCGTCAAAGTATAACAGCAACGTTATTATTAAATTTGGGAAGTAAAGACAAGTCAAGTGATTTATATAATTTATCTTTCATTCTAATTACTGGAAGGGATGTAGTTGTAAATACATACTTTAATGCCAATATGACGCGACGAAACATTAAATGTCGATTTCTCTTATCTAGGAATGTCATTTGAGCAAAAATAATTTATTCCTCAATCAGGGCATAATCGCATAATGTGTTTATTTACCTAGTAAAATTAATTTTGTCATTCAATATTATTAGATAATTAAATATAAATTAAGTAGAAACTTCACTACAAAACAAAATAAATACCACCTTGGAAATATTCCCACCTTTGCGTATACCTGGCACGACTTAAGCGGACTAACAATAGTAAACTCATTTGCGGTTTAACTTTTAAAGCTCGCTCTGTCCGAAGTATCTTTGCGTCTACTATATATTGTACGAGTTGAGATTTTTAATCGAGGCGAAGCCGATATTAAAATCGCGCCGAGCACGGAAAAACACTTTTCTCACGTGTTGTACATGCAATTTTTTCATGTACTGTAGGGAAATGCATACAAATTTTGATATAAAAATATGAAAGATCATGTGAAAGGTTGTGCAAAAATTAAAATAGTAGGTAGGTGTTAGGTAGCCATTTACCATAGTAACAATAAGCATGGTTACGCTATGTAAATAAACAACCAACAAAAATTTCGAAGTCCATTTCCAAAAGTGATTAGCAATGGAAGTGGATGTACCCGAAGATATTCTGGCCGTGGCTTCTGAAGCCATCGTAAATTTAATGCCAGCCAAGTCGAAAGACAAGTACGAGAAGAGCTACAATGAATTTTCTAAATGGCGGATAGAAAAAGGAGCACATGGGGCAAGTGAAAACGTCCTGCTTGCATACTTCTTTGAAAAGGTTTATTTTATATCTAATAAATATTGTCTTTAATAATTCACTCCAATATTGTTTCTGTACAGGCAAAGTCTTTGAAAAGCTCGACGTTGTGGTCAACCTACTCAATGTTGAAATGTACGCTCAATATAAAAGAAAATGTAGATATTTCAAAGCACTCAAAAATGCTCGCATTTTTAAAACGTCAAAATAAAGAATATCAGGCAAAAAAGTCTAAAATTTTGACAATGGCTAACGTCATAACATTTTTAACCCAAGCTCCTGATGAATCCTTTTTAATGATGAAGGTCGTATTAATATTTAGGCTTAATGGTGCTTGTAGACGGGAAGAACTACGTAACCTGTCAGTAATGATATCGAAGACACTGGGTCCACTTTAGTTATTACACTGCGTGATACGAAGACAATGAAGAAACGTGTTTTCACTGTAACTTTAGAAGCGCCGCCGGTGGGAATTAATGGAATTGATTTGTATAGAAAGTATTTGAACTTACGTCCGAAACATACTAATCATCCAAGATTCTTCATCTACTATAATAAGGGCAAATGTTCCGTGCAGCCTGTAGGCATTAATAGTTTTGCTGCGATTCCAAGAAAAATTTCAGAATACCTGCAGCTGTCAGATAGCAAGAACTACACAGGACATTGCCTACGCAGAACGTCAGCAACATTTCTTGCCGACAGTGGAGCTGACATACAGATGTTGAAGCGTCATGGGGGATGGCGTTCGACAAACGTGGCAGAGGGATATGTGGAAGACAGCATTAGCAATAAAATTAAAACTTCCAGGCGAATTTTCGGACAGAACGTCTTTCCACTTCAATCTTCGATGCTTTCTCTTGCACCGGCGAGTTCCACTGATTCGCTAGCAATCAGCAGTAATTTACAATCTAATGGAATAACATTTTCTAATTTAAGTAATTGTACGATTAATGTGTACCATACTGCTGATAATTAAATTTCTAATTTTTGTGTTATCTATATTTATGCATTGCTATGTAGAAAAGTGTTGCTATGCAGAAAAGTATCACTTTTCTAAACGATTTTGTATTTAGGAATACAGTACATTTTTCTACAGTACGTGAAAAAGTAAATTTTTCTGACCATGTTTACGTAGTTGCTACGAAAATGCACCTTGCTTTTGTTAGATCCTGGTATTATGATTTTTAATGTTAATAGTTGGAACATCTTCACGTATAAAAATAAATCGCACCACGTCTTTCCGGTTGAGGATAAAATTATGTATATATTTCTGGCGCAAGAGCGATTTCATCCCTTGATGATTACAGCCCTCTCTTCGGTCGGGCTCCAAACTATCATCGCGGGCTGAAATCGCTTACCTTGCGCCCTTGATATATAAACTGTTTCACAGGGGTCGAAATTGACTTTTAAATAAATTAAATAATAGGGTTTGTGCATAATGAAAAGCCGAACCGAAAGAAATTAATAGACACAAAAAGGTTTGCTATGTGCATGTTAAAAGAAGCGTAGTTTTCAATAAAGTCAAGCAAAGTGAAAATTGTGAGGAATCTAAAAAGGTAAAGTAAGCAAGAATCAAATAACAGGACATTGAAAGAGCAATTAGAGAAGCAGGCAACAGGACAGGAAGAAAGCAAATGAGAAAATACAAAATAATTTCGGAATAGGCTTGTTTAATTCGCTACCTAGTACTTTCAAAAATGCCTGAACAAAAAACTTTAAAGTTAAGCTTAAAAACATCTTCTGACCAAGGCCTACTATGAACTTTCCAATTTCAGATTTGTTGAAAATTGAGACTATCTTGTTTTATTGACTATAGTACTTTGTTGTTACTGTATTTTTCTGTAGATAACTGTTTATTTGCGTATATGCCTTGTATTTTTAAATTTTGACATTAATTGTGACATATCTAAGCACCACGGTGTATATTATGATCATTATTTCCTTCATATGCATAATAATGCGTAATCACCATGGTTTCTGTCAGTTTAATAATGAAAAAAATCATACGTCAAAATTTAACCGCGGTTAAAAATGTGTCAAAATTTAATCTCTTGTGCATAATTTGAACATGATTATTAAAGGTGCTTCACCAACTGAATTTTATCTATTTATTCAGGAAATAATCACGCCGAACTACGTGCATGTAAACTAGCCTGAATACATTTTGACGAGTTTCAGTTAGAATTTTTTGCTCTGAAGAAATATATCTCATAAATTTTCCGCCCCAAAATCCATCGTGCTACGCACTTGGGATCCTTGTTGAGCGGAAAATTTACTTGACAAATTTCTTAGCAAAACATTCTGAAAGAGAACGTCAAAATTTAATTGGCTATTTCAATGCACTTGGCATATTACTGTTGAATAAATACTACTACTACTCGTACTACATACTTAGGGCCGGTTGCAGAAAGCAATGCTAAGTCTCGTGTTAGCTAACGCGACGTCAAAGTGAACAAAAACGAATCAAATCTCAAATGCTTATGGTAACTAATACATTAGTAAACAAAATTTGATGCGATTTTGTTCACTTTGACGCGACGTTAGCTAACACCAGACTTAACATTGCTTTCTGCAACCGGACCTTAGATTCATAGACGGAAATGGATTTTCACCCAGTCGTCTTGAAAGACTTGGCTTCGTTCGGTCAATCATAATGGTACGTCCTTAATGTGCTTGATACGATGCGATGGGGCTTTCCACATACATATAAAAATTCGCTACTGAAATGAAATCTCCCTTCCCCCCCCCCCCCCCCCCCCAGATATCATCGTCTCTAGAAGATACTGTATATGGGGTATCACTTATGAGTAAGAGGAAGATGATCAAAGTCGGTCGAGAGATTTTAGAGATAAAAAATATTTAATCATATCTTCGCAATTTTTTCAGGTAAATGGGCCTCTTGGCACCGAACCGTGTGCTGCAGTGAAACCATAGTCCGGTACCATGGTTTTAAAGCTTCATAAAACGTGAATTTTTATGAGACTCTTTTCGCAACGTTTGCCATTTTGTATGGAACATACATACATACATAAGTACATCGACACGGAAATGAATTTTCGTTCAGTCGTTTTGAAAAGATTGAAATTTTTTTAATAAAACTCTGAGATTTACTCCGAACTTTCCTCGCAAAGAGAAGTTGTGACATTAAAAATGTAAAAAAAATTAAAGGAAACCCAGGTTAAATATATCTTAACGTTACTAATAATACTGGAACAATAAAAGGAAACACTTGGTAAAGCGAATTATATCAATTAAAACTATTGCAAGCGGAATTCAAAAAGGGATTTTAACGGGTGGCAGCAGGCCGCAAGTAACCCGCCTGCTACAGAGGATGCCGCTTTTCTGTGCGATGCGATTACATTATATTCAACACTCTTCTTGTTGCTCATTCTGTCTTTTTATAGTATTTAACCAGTACCCGTTGAGTCTCATTTTTGTGAAGAGCCTGAACTATATGCAAACTATTACTTGTATCTATTTCTCAATTAAAGCAAAAATAGAATTTTTAAAATTTTTAAGGTGCTCATCCTGTATATATTTAACCGAAAGTGTATTCGGTTTCGTGTCAGGTAGACAGATCTGAAAAAAATATGGAAAGGTGATTTTTCATGATCAGTACAATACTTCCTTCGTGTTTTAGATGAGGAAGCTAAAAAGGGATCAATATTAATAAAATTAAACTCTACTCCGCTTGGTAGATGATAGTGCCGTAAGAAGTGATAACACAGAAGAAAATGAGGTAAACAAGAAATGAAGGCAACATTACAGAAAACAAAATCTTAAAATATAGCTTGGAAGACTAATTCTGATCAAATAACAACCACAACCGAGCTTTCTACTGAGTTACAATGAAGAATTAAATGAACACGTTGTCAAACAGCAAATATCAAAGGAAAATATATAATGGCTCTACATTACGCTTCAATAATTATGTAATAGCTCCTTGTGCTGATATGCCATTCTTGTTTATTTAATTCAAAATAGTTCCGATAGAACATATGCCCTTATTCAAATTTATTTTCTCTAAGTATTTCTTACTTGTTCTGGCTCCGGTAAAAACAATCACTCTCTAATTCAGGTTAGGTTCATGCACTATCAAAAATCATTACATTTGAAAAATGTTTGATAGTATTATGAAAATTATTTTAAATAAATGACATTTCTGAATAGTCAATGTCAGATTAATCATATGAAAGATCAGCTGAATTCATATCTGTACAATACGTATTATTTTAAAATGCTGATAAAAGTAAGTGCGTATGTAAATATATTATTTATTTACTATTGAAATTGATTACTGTTTATTATTTATTTATTTATTTATCATTGTAGCCAACAGCTAATGCCAATGACATGCTACATTTTAAATATTTAACATTGTTATAGGCCAGTTGTCAAACGCTGCAATTAAAAAAACACAATTATAAAAACAAATGGAAGAAAATAACTTTACAATTTGCTATCAGAGTATAGTCAATAGCAAGAATTGTTGAATAACTTAAAAAAACATGATAAGATAGATTAAAAATAAATGATAGAGTAAGTTATAGATTGAAACTAAAGTACTAAGTTAAAACTTAAATATACCTCGCCCTAGTATCAGCCTCAACTCTCGGTAAATTTAAAGCATATTTACACATATTTAAAAATATCTTTATTTTCAGGTTAAAAAAATCAACATATCCACTTACAATATTTGCATATTTACATATTCTATAAATTGGTGAATTTATTAATGAATTTGTTCGCGAGGGTGGAAGATAAAATATTTGATTGCAGCGGGAAACTTGTCTGGATACAAGAAAACGTAATTTGTGTATATTGGACTCATATCAGTTTTGTTGTTACACACCTTGTGTAAAAATAGAAGTGCTGCCTAATAACGCCATTTCTCTAAGGTTATAATACCTGAATATTTCTTTAATAATTCTGAGTAATACGAATATAAGGGGTACTACCCTATTTTTGAAATACAAGTATTTACGGTATTGTTTCTGCACTCTTTCTATTGCATTTATACCGTGAGCATACATAGGACTCCATATAAGCGAGTCATATTCCAGTTTACTTTTTACAAAATAATTGTATAAAGTTGTGAGGGTATTCCGACTAGAAAACATTTCTGATTGTCTTATTACAAAGCCGAGGGCTTTGTTTGGAGTGTTAACTAAATTTTTTATATGAAAATTAAAAGACAACTTTGATCATACGTAACATTTTTTGAAGTGGTTCCTGATTCAGAGTATAATTAAATTGGTAATTTGTAAGTTTTTTAGAGAACGTCAAATAAGAACATTTAGCAATATTAAAATACAGTTGATTTTTTTTACTCCAAAAATATAAATTGCCAATATCTTTTTCTAATTCAACGCAGTCTTGGACTGAATGTATGTTTTTCCATATTTTTAAATCATCCGCAAACAGTAATGATTCAGAATATTGCAAAACATTGGGTAAATCGTTTATTTGCAACAAAAAGAGCAGAGGGCCTAAAATTGCACCCTGGGGAACTCTGGAATTAACAAAATATTTACGTGACTCACAACTATTATATACTACATATTGAATTCTGTCAACAAGATAAGATTCAATTAGATTTACAAGACTATCTGAAAATCCATACATTCTCAATTTCGACAAAAGCACATTATGAGACACTCTGCCAAATGCTTTTGCGAAATCCGTATATATTACATCTGTCTGTAAATTTTCATCTAGGGCTTCAGATACATCCTGCGTAAGCTGAAGTGCAATAGATTAGTTGCTGCAGAATGCTTAGGCAAAAAACCATGTTGACTATCGCAAATAACTGTTTTAACATGATTAGATATTCGAGAGTGAAGTATAGATTCAAAAATTTTTGACACCGCTGGTAATATAGAAATTGGTTTGTAATTTGTTACATCGGATCTTTGGTCTTATAAATTGGGCAAATTTTGGCTATCTTCCATGCAGCAGGATATGTAGAAGTAGCAATTATTTTGTTGAAAATTATAAGAAAGGGGTAGTTTAATATATTGGGACAACCTTTAAATATATACAGGGTGTTCCTAAATATCATGTACATACGGAAGGAGGTAATTTTTTGGTTTATTTCATTTCCACAAACTTTTTAGCTACTTTTCTTATATGTATGGATAATTTTGGTTTTTGTGGAAATAAAAGACAATTTATTATTATTATTATTATTATATAAACATAGGTCCGCAAACGCCTTCGTTATTGATTTACAGGGCGTTGAAATTTCAAGATTTTTTTATTGGGATTGTAACGAAAGATGGCGAAGAGCGGCCCTTCCTTGTTGCGAAAATTGTATTTCGTATTTTTCCAGCTGGTAAATAGCCTAGTTGGCTAACTAGTCGAGAGGGCCTGGGTTCCAGCGAAGCTGAAAAAGAAACTAAGGGAGAGAACGCCAGATCCTCGACATAGACAAATCCTTGGGTGGGACCTCCCCAAGTTTAGAGATATACCAAGCAAACCAAAATAATAGCATAACCAATAACTAGTAACGGGATTTATTTACCACTTGGTTCTATAGTGCTCAATAAACTCAAAAAAAGACACATAAATCAATATATATATAAAACAAATCAACAAACAATATAAATATATCACAGCAAGTACATAATATCATATATAAATATCACAAGTTGACCTATAAAACAAAAAATAATGCTATTTAATTCAAGACTAGCTAGAAGGCTTTAAATGTGACGTAATCACCTAGCTGAGCGTCCCAAATCTTAAATCAAATAAATAAATACAGAAGCATGTTTAATCATAAATACAACAGCGGTCATCGTGAAGCGGAGATCGACATCTAAGATCAAAACGAAAAATCTCTAAATATTCAACTATACTCCGTTAAGCGGAGTGTAATCAAAGGGGTGCGAATAGCGCAAGTATAAAGTAAGGCTAACGTTCAACCTCGAGAGTTGGCTTAGTGGTCTGACTTTACTGCACACAAAATTTAGACGGGGCGGTACCTGCAGTTTCTGAGATATCACAAGGGGTGCTAGGGCCTACCTATAAGAAATTCATAAGGCGTTCTGAGAAGCTCAAAGTCATTACTTGCGGTCATTCTAAACCCTAAATTTGACAATAAATTTAGAAACGGGCAGCTAAATAAACACAGTAATAATTCCGTCGGCGATAGCTTAGCCACAGCACAGTTTTGACATTTCTATAGCAAACTGAAATTGACGTCAAGGTTAACGCACTAGGCTGTTACGTGTACAAGAAAATGTGATTACTAATACAGCCGCACAACATATCAAAGCAATCTAAAAATGGCTGCAAAACAGCCGGGTAAGTATACCAAACAATCAAAAATCTACCTACGCAAGTAAAGCACATAAATCGTAATACACAAAATACCATTATAACAATTCTGAGAAGGTCATACTTATAAACTCAAATCAACAAACAATACATAACTATAGCACTATAAAAACCTCAGGTACACGTGGCACGTGGTGCTGAACTGGTAAACGTGGCAACCAAGCAGTTCGTTGGCCATGGAAACGGCCTCGCAACAGGCTGCTGATGACCCTCGTTAGTTGCTACGATGCAGCGATTGCAGGGAAATGGCAGCAAGCTCCAGCCACAAGAATGTACAGCACGCCGGCAGGCAAGTGCACTGCATGCCCCAGGCAGAACACATCACACCAATACGAAAAACCACCCCAGATAAAAATAAGTTTTCAAGTGGGTAAAAGAAAGTTATAAATAAAAATGTTTAGGTACACAACCGCGCCAAAGGAAAGAAGCTGAAACTAACCTGACAAGTGCTGACGAACAGCTTTACACACGGTCAGATCGGAGAAAAGGCCCAACATATCTGCTATAAAGTGTAGCAAACGCCCGGCAGCAACACACAAAAGCTCCCATGGCATTCCGGAGGGTTACTATGCCTCACATATCCTTCCAAAAATGAAGACAGCTATATCCAAAGCTAACGAAGCAAAAAGTACCCAGGCCACCAACTACAGAATCGGGGATGGAAAGAATGAAAATTTGCCAAAAGCAGTCCACAATCTCAGATTATCAAAAGTTTCAAAATTTGAAACAGAAAGAAAAACTATAAGAATGCAGGTGTATGTGCCAAGCTGATAAACAGAACTGTAATTTGTTTCAAAAATTGAGAATGATGTTAATAGGGTTGCCTAACCATTTAGAGAAAATGTACTGTATTTTTGGGAAATAAATGTGAATTGCGAAATCTAATTAATTATTTCAAATATTGCATGCAAAACGACAAAATAAGCGTAACATGATAGCGCTCTATGTACAGTCGTCTGGCTTCCCGTGCATTTTCATTCGCAAAGCCATAGATGAAATGTATCTCGGCCATGTCAGAATTCTTAAAATTTGACATTATTACGAGATTATAACGAGTATTTAAAACACATTTACATCTTACAGTTTACAACTTAAATCTGTAATTTATAAACATATGCAGACACAAGTTCCGATTTCAAATGTGAACTGTCAAAATTAATGAAAACAAGAGATTACCCAAATAAAGCCAGAGCCTACCAAACCATTTTAACAATTTTAATTTCGACCGTCAAAACACAGCAAATCGGTTGTTATTTCTTTTCTCGATAATGGTTGCAGATACGAAAAATCTACAAGAAAACAAACAGATTCTAAATAAAACAGGAAACTGATTTTGTATTTTAAAATCTACCAATGGCGCACTGCAAAAAGTTCAAGGCGAAAAAAGTGGGAATGATCCCTAAAAAAATATCTTTCTGTAGATGCTCACAACTATTCGGCATGCTCAATTATGTAAGCTCTACAGCGTAATCTGTATTCCAAATTTGAGCTAAATATCTCAAAAACTACAGGAGCTATAAAGACAAAACTAAAAAGATCTTGAAATTTCAAATTGATAACGAAGTGTTTGCGGACCTATGTTTACATACATTTTTAGTCATGAAATAAGCCAAAGAATTACCTCCTTCCGTATGTACATAATATTTAGGAACACCCTGTATATTGGTATCAAATCATGTCCAACAGATTTTATAATTGTCGACATTATTTCCTCGTTTGTTATTTGCGTCATATCTAAAATATCAATTGTGTCGTTAGCTTCACTAACATTTTGTACATTACTGATCACATTACTTCTTTTAAAACTATAAACTGATTTGAAAGTTTTGGCAAATGCTTCTGTAATTTCCTCATTTGTATTTAGAGTTTTTCCTTTATATGTCATGCATGGATGGAAGAACATATTTTACCCTTTTTCTTCTCTGAATGTCATTTTTTGGCAGTGGTCTATTATGATATGTTTTTCGGACTTTTTCCACTGTCTAGGGTGTTAATCACACAACGTTTCGGGAGTTTTGTTCTACTCCCGTCTTCAGGTGTTCCTGGTTAGTCCTGAGAAGGACTTATATTCTACGTTTTTCTCCGTAAATTTGTGCCTCCCCCGGGGTTTGAACCCGGGACCGCTGATCGCTAGTCTGCCACTCTAACCACTAGGCCGAACGCACAGATCTACAGGTAGATACAATAATGGAGCTGTTAACGATCTGCATTAAGACCACATACTTCCAAGCAGACGAGCAGTTCTACCAACAAGATTTCGGAGTGGCCATGGGATCTCCACTATCTCCAGTAGTCAGTAACATCTACATGGAAGACTTTGAAGAACGAGCTATATCTCAATATGAGAACAAGCCTAGTCTATGGCTGCGATACGTAGATGATACGTTCGTAATATGGCCCCATGGAAGAGAGACACTGGACGGCTTCCTGGAACATCTCAATAATCAAGCCCGATCAATTAAGTTCACGATGGAAATAGAATCGGAAGGCAAACTCCCATACCTAGACGTACTAGTCCAGAAGAATGGTGACACGGTACAAACAAAGGTATATCGAAAACCAACCCATACGGGGAGATACCTACACTACGATTCTAACCACCACAATAGCGTGAAACGTGGCGTCGCGAGATGCCTATATAGCCGAGCCAAGACCATATGCTCGGAGGAAGAAGACCTTAAACGGGAAATTGAGATAATCACAGAAATGCTGCAAGCTAATGGCTACCCAAAAAGAACTCTAAACCAAACGCTAAAAGAGATGGACAGAAATACAACACCGGCAGGGGATGAGAAAACGAAGCCAACAACCACGGCCGTAATACCATACATCCGAGGAGTCTCCGACAAACTGAGAAGAATAGGAAACAGATTCAATATAAGAACTGCCTTCAAGTCCACAACAACTCTAAGAGGCATGATGACGCATACCAAGCCTCAGAACGAAGATCAGAGTTCAAAGAACTGTATCTACAGCCTACCGTGTGAGTGTGGAAGACAATACATAGGGGAAACACAACGACCCCTACGAGTGAGATTATCGGAACACCGCAAAAATGTTAGAATGGGCGAAACCACCAAATCCAAGATCGCAGAACACGTCTGGAACGAAGACCACCACATACGATGGGATAACGCATCAATTGTAGCTAAAGAGGAAAACAGATTCCGTAGGAAGCTGAAAGAAGCTACATACATAGCGCTGGCAGTAGAACCAATTAGCCAGGCTAGCGCAGAACTAAAGCCCATTTGGATGCCACTACTGCGCAGAGAATTACAAAAATAGTCTACTGCGCATACAGCGGTAATATATATAAGTTTTCAACTAAAATATATAACCGCCCTGGTGGCCTAGTGGTTAGAGTGGCAGACTAGCGATCAGCGGTCCCGGGTTCAAACCCCGGGGGAGGCACAAATTTACGGAGAAAAACGTAGAATATAAGTCCTTCTCAGGACTAACCAGGAACACCTGAAGACGGGAGTAGAACAAAACTCCCGAAACGTTGTGTGATTTACACCCTAGACAGTGGAAAAAGTCCGAAAAACATACCATATTTTACCCTGTTTCTATTTTTTAAGAACGACCAAAAAGGAGCCGGATTCTGTTACATATTAATCTCTAAATTATTAAGGTAATTCTTGAAGCATTTGGCAATATTACATTTTATTTCAGTCCGTACAAGTTTTATCTCTGAAGATTGAGTTGTGTGTTTTGAAATTTCAGTTTTTTAAGCTATCTTGATGTAATTCTTTTTAATCAATTCCGAGGTATTACATATAATAATAATGACTTTATCACAGCATATCCAGTTACAGATGTATCTACCTCGACAACGACTCGAAATGCAGCTCAACCAATCAATTCAGGTTAAGATGACACTTCAGCAATCCCATTATTCTTAATTCTTCTTCAAGCAGTAAAATGGCATCTTTCTTCATGTTAGAGTTTGTATTTAAAATTCTTGTATATTTCTTTACTTTACATGCAATTCTCTCCTATGCACCCTTTTACACAAACCCAATAATAACTTAAATGAGGGTTTTATTATAAAATTTTCTTGATACAAAATTGTTAGCTGTACAGTCGCGGAATTAAAAATCCGGGCGAGTCTTATAGAGGATTTTTGCAATTTTTGGGTAATGTAAATTGGGCTTTGCGTTTCTAGGTTAGCAATTGACAGTTAAACAATGAGGCATGCTGTCATATACTAGTAATTATTTGGACTTTGACTAATTTCACCAGGTAACGTGATAAGTAAAGTAAAGTAAGATACAGTGGCGTAACAAGACGGTTTGGCGCCGGGGGGGGGGGGGGGGTTAATTTTTGATCATGCAACAGTTTAAATTTAAAAGAAAATTAATAAGCTCTTTTATTAACAACTTACTGCAAAATAAAACACATTTAGATGTTTCAATCTTTTATTAAATATAACATAATAATAATAATAATCCCATTATTCCCTATTGGGACATGGGGTATTCGTATATTCTCTCCAGTTGTCAATTTCCTTTGCTATTTGCTCAGTTGTGCTATAGTCTTTTCTGTCTCTTGTTTTACAGTTCTCCTCCACGTTTTTCGCGGGCGTCCTCTGTTTTTGAAACCCCAAGGGTTCCAATCAAAACTTTTCTGCAAATTTCAGTTTCACTTTTTCGCAACGTATGCCCTAACCATCCATATTTTCTTCTCCTAATTTCTATATTAATGTCTAGTTGATTTGACGGTCCGAAAGATCTTTGTTCGAAATAATGACTGGCCACCAAACATCTATTTACAAAAACCTGCAATTTCTGCTTTACCAGTGCTGTAACCGTCCACGATTCCGACCCATAAAGTAGAACGGGTTTTACCATTACATCAAACACTCGCAAAATATAACATGAAACATAAAAATTCATATGAAAATACAAAAACAAAAACCACGTAAAAGGA
Source organism: Agriotes lineatus (assembly GCA_940337035.1). NCBI lineage: Eukaryota > Metazoa > Arthropoda > Insecta > Coleoptera > Elateridae > Agriotes > Agriotes lineatus. Next base: position 260,984,649 of record OW679194.1, on the reverse strand, counting down.
ATACAAATTTAAATAATTCACAAGAAAAATAAAATATATACTTATCTTTTTTTATTAACAATGTTGTTAAATAAAAATAATAAGTTTTTAAACACTAACAAACATTGCGTTTCCGTAGCCGCATTTCGATTTTAAGGATATGGATTTGCTTGTGAACTATTACAAAGGGATTGTCGTGTGTACAACATAATCCCACCTGCCATGCTCATTAACCTTTAAGTAGTAGCCTGAGGCGTCCGAAATATCTTTGCTCCAACTATACTATTTCCGCTTTCGCGCGAGAATGGTTTACTTTGCGCCCTCGCATGCGGGCGGGAAGAGGGTACTTTGCGCCCGGTTGAGGATACAGAAGCTTTGCCTTCGCGTTTCTTACTCAACTACTTTACTATTTCTCGCATTTCATTGTCAGTGCATTTAATATTTTAATTTTAGTTTAACATTCCAGTTACATAAAACACCCCAACTCTGTGCTTATTTAATCGGTTACTTGTGTTGCACTGCTAGCAGAGCGAAGTCGTGGGCTTAATACCATTACAATAAGTAGACTAAAGGAAGAAAATATAAGAACAGAAATCAAGAAAGACCTCAATAGAAAACTCAACGACATAGTGGAAAGTAATTAATAGAACAGGCATAGAAGACCAATGGGACGAGATCAAGATTCGCAGTAATACAGTGTTGTAAGAGATACTGCAGCCCAAACGAGAAAAAAAAACAGGACTAGATGTCCAATGAAATAATTGATATGATAGAAAAAAGACGAAAATACAAAAATATAGATGTTGACAAGTACAAGAAAATTAATTGTGATAACCTGAAAAAGATAAAATAGGCAAAATATTCCTGGTTAAAAGAGAAATTCAAATCTTGAGAAACAAACACGATGACATTAATATGCACAAAAAACAGAGAGATGGCAGGATGGAACAACCAAAGAAGAAATGGAGTAATTTTAGATGCTGAAGGTCAGATTATAATTGACACAGACAAAAAATTACGTAGATGGAAGCAGTATATGGAGAAACTGTTTGATGCCACTACACGAGCGGCACCGTTAATACACTTCCTCCATGGTCCAGACATAACCCATGACGAGGTTAGATCAGCAATAAAACGGTTTAAGGGCAAAAAATCACCAGGACCTGATAAGATTAACGGAGATGTACTCAAACTACTGGAGAACTCACAAGTTAAAATACTGGCTGACCTGTTTAACAAAATATACGAAACAGGATACGGTCCAAGGACTGGTTGATATTAATATTCATACCAATCCCAAAAAACCGAACGCTCGGAAATGCTAAGACCACAGGTCAGTGAGCCTCATGAGTCACGAGGTTTTCCTCAATATCATTCATTCCCGCATTTACACAAAACTAGAGGAGAATCTCGGCGAGGAACAGTTTGGCCAAAGATAATATATACTTAGATCTCTAAACTCAATGGGCGTGAATTCACGATGAAAGTAATTTTGTACGCCCGTGACAGATGGCGTAAGTCATTGCTTTATTTTATAAATGTAGCTGACGAGACATTGGTTCATAGCAGATGTATTATCTGCATGTTTGGACCAGCGTATTTGCAAACCGCACAAATAATAATCTAGGAAAGTGATTATTCTCAGCGTGTTATTTGTAAACAGAGTTGCAAGTTTAGTATAATACACTCAGGTTGGCCATCAGTTGTAAGTAAAATTAAAGATTACACCTTCATTTGAAGCTCTTTTTGACGACATTTCCCTAAGTATTTCATAGCAAAATGTAGTTTGTATTATTGATAGTAAACGAGTTAACTATTGTTATATGTTATTTTTAACTCATATCATTTTTAATAAGTAAGCAACAAGTTAACAATGTATAACCTGCAGTAAAAAAACTTGAAGATTTTGGTGTGTTTTTTTAGCCTTTATTTTGTTTATAATCTGCTCGGTTGAGCATTAGGTAAATTTGGTGAATACAATTAGTTAGTTACAAATTCATACATGTTAGAGCTCTTCCGATTGGAAGGTTCCTTTAAAAGTTACTTATTAGGTACATTAAATAGGTGTATTAAGAATTCGAATACATACATACACATAAAATTTAGTCATATAGATGTTTGTCTAGAAGCGGTCCATTAGGTTAAGGGGGTTGTGTCTTTGTAGTCTATTGGTTGTGTTGCTGTTTTCCAATAGATTTAGGGCGAAAGTGTTGGTGTGATTTTCGAGGCGTAAAATATATTTTTCGCTCGCGCACTTCACTACTCCTTTCACTATTTCCACTTTAAGGTCGCGATGTAAGACTTCGTTTTTTACGTACCAAGGCGCGTCTACCATTGCACTTAATGTTTTTGATTAGAGCCTTTGTAGTATGTCCAAGTTTGAATAACTTGCAATTCCCCACAGTTGGATTCCATATGTCCATATTAGTCTAACACAACTCGGCCCCGCGACCTCGTTGGAGGGCGGGAGAGGGCTAACTCCTACTAATGGCGACTCTTGTTGATTTGGCCCTGGCAACTCAGTCGGTCAATGGTGTTCTCCCCTGTAGGCGAGGCAGACCTAAGTGCGAGAGCACGAGAGAAAGAGAGAGAAAACTAAAAAAATGATATTTACACAGGTTTCTTATTTTTCGAACATATATACAAAAATGGGTTATTTAGTCGATGACGCCTCGAAGGTTCTGGTGGCGTGGGGTCGTCGTGTTTAGTCCCGGGGCTCTTCCTTTCGTGGGGAGGGGCGTGCGTGCTGGGGCGGCGGAGGTCCTAGCGCTGGAGGCGGCGCTGGGGGCTCGGTGTGCGGCCTCGCTGGCTCGTCGGGCCGGATGGCTGCGGGTTGGGGCGCCTGGGCGATGGCGACGGGCGGCGGCGGTGCGGGCGCTGGAGGCGGCGCTGGGGGCTCGGTGTGCGGCCTCGCTGGCTCGTCGGGCCGGATGGCTGCGGGTTGGGGTGCCTGGGCAATGGCAACGGGCGGCGGCGGTGTTGGCGGTGGCTGGATGGTATGCGCGCCGGAGAGGAGCGGAGGGGCGGCCGGGGACGGTCGCGGAGCTCCTTGGTCTGCCGCGGGTCCCTCCTGCGGTAGTGGGGTGTACCCTGGACCTCGCTTCGGGCCGGCAGGGCTACGGTGAGGAGCTGGGGGTGGAGACTCGGCAGGCGATGGCGGCAGAGGTCGGGGGCAGCCGGCGCGTCCGGCGGCTCGATCCGGCTTCGCTTGGGCAATTCGGCTAAGTCCCAGGAGCTCGGCCAGCACCACTGGCGACTAAGTTCAATTTAGCGACTTTTTCTAAGTCCCAGGAGCTCGGCGAGCACCGCTGGAGACTAAGTTTGGTTGGATGAATTTTTCCAAGTCCCAGGAGCTCGGCGAGCACCGCTGGAGACTAAGTGTAGTTGAATTAATTTTTCTAAGTCCCAGGAGCTCGGCGAGCACCGCTGGAGACTAAGTGTGGTTGGAGCTGGAGTACTCAGGCTGGCTGGACCGATGGCGGTAGCTGCTGGATACTGGATGCTGCTGTCTGAACTGCTGGTTGGAACTCCGTGCTTTTTCAAGAAGCCCGGGGTTTATAAAGGTCTTGCCGGCTTTGTTTGCCGATTCCTCGCTCACGATTGGCTGAACGGCAGTGGGGACGTTTGCAAATTTGATACGAATTGGTTTCGTCGCTTTGATCTCCGCGGCGCGAAACGCTATCTTGTCGCCGACATGGGCATTGCTTTTGTCTTCTAAAAACTTAAATTTTGAGTCTTTACTTGCCATGTTTCGCACGCATATTAACAAAGTTAGGATTAATTAAATTATTTCTACAATAGAAGCCGCGCGGTTGTGACGCTGATCTTTTAGATGCCGCGGCGTTTGCGGGCTTATCAATCTCGTAGCGAGAGGAAAAAAACCTCTGCATTGGTTGCGCTTTCTAAAGACCTGAATTTTGAGCCTTTATTTGATAGGTCTTGCTCTCCTATTAATAAAGTTGCGAGTTGTAATTTCCTTTCTTGAATGCAAGCCGCTTGGTTGCGGTGCGGATTTTTCGTTACGCCGCGGCGCTAAGTGCTATCTTGTCGAACGCCTGTGCACTGTTTTCGTCTCCTAAAGACTCGAATTTTGAGCCCTTATTCGACATGTTTCGCCCGCATATTAACAAAGTTAGGATTAATTAAATTATTTCTACAATAGAAGCTGCGCGGTTGTGATTCGCGGACTTCTTAGCACGCGGAATTGCTGCCCCGTGCTCCCACTGGTTAGGCGATTTTTCGCATCCTCCGGTGGCCGGTGTTTTTAATTTAATTAGCCCTCGCGGTGTGGGTTTTCATTGTTCCTTGATTTGAACGCGAGTTTAAGACCCGGATTTATTCCAAACTATCTGGTGCCGGCGTTTATTGGTGCCCTTTGGGTTTTATTTTCCAAAACTGCTTATTCCTAAAACTGTATGTTCCTCTGGTCGCTGCAACCTTCGTAAACTTTATAGTTTTATGGTGCTGTTATTTCGCCTATTTGCGTACTTGGAGAAGTGCTTTCTACCGCAGGCGGCGGCGGATTGACATTATTTCATACGTGCGTCGCTTATGTTCACCCTGACCTTATAACAATAGTAAAAAGGAAAAAACCAACACCTCCCTCAATTCGCGTAATGTTGGCCCTTTTTAATTAATGCGCCATCTTCCCTGTGTTCCTGAGCGGGTTACTGCCCGGAACACTTCCTTTGCCGCGCTGTCATCTTTGTTTTGATGGGTTTATGACAGTTATGCTCTGGGCAGTAGTGCGGTAGCTCCTTGCAAATTTTGGGACGGCTGTTGTTATGCAGATGTTAAAACTTCGTCTTTGGGTTTTTTGCGATCTGGTAATTAATGCCGCGTCCTGATCCTTGTTGTGTGGCGAGGGCGTATTCGAATTAATATTGATAATGGAGGCCCTCGCGTGCCTCCTGAATCATATCAAGTCTTAATACGGTTTTGTATACTAGGACCTTGTTGTTCAAGGTTAGTTTGGATTTGCGCCCCAGTAACCACTATAACTTGGAGAACTTTAGGCCCAGTTGTTTTCGTTTATTAAAGATGTATTTTTTCCAAGTTAACCGTCGATCGAGATGCATACCAAGGTATCTGACATTTTCTGCTTGTGTGAGTGATGTATTGTTTAGTGTAACTGGTGGACATGTTGCTCTCCGGAGTGTAAAAGTTACATGAGTAGACTTTGATTTATTGACTTTGATGCGCCAGTTTCGTAGCCAGTCCTGCACATGGTTGAGAGTAACTTGTAGGTTTCTTGATGCTATTGTCAGGGTTTTTGTCAGATGCTGGTATTGCAGTATCATCCGCGAACGTAGCGATGGTTGTATAATTTGTAATAGGAATATCAGCTGTAAACAATATGTAGAGAAAGGGTCCTAATACGCTTCCCTGCGGGACTCCAGCCTTTACAGGGTGCAGATCTATGAGTTCGTCTTGAAATTTAACCTGGACGTATCTGTCAGATAGGTAGGATTTTATGAGTTGATAATAGGTGTGGGGAAGATTTTTCTTTATTTTGAATAGTAGTCCGGCATGCCAAACCTTTTCGAACGCTTGGGTTTTGTCCAAAAACGCTGCAGAGCAATATTTCTTCCGTTCGAAGACCCGATTGATTTTGCTTACTACCCTATGGATTTGTTCGATGGTACCATGTTCTTCTCTAAACCCAAACTGGTGTTCCGGAATAAAGTGTTTTTCCTCAGGAATTTGTTTAATTCTTTTTAGTAATAACTTTTCGAACACTTTTGCTATTTGTGGTAATAAACTAATGGGACGGTAGGAAGATACGTCTTCTGGTGGTTTTCCTGGTTTTGGGATGCGTATTACCTGAACCATCTTCCATTGGACTGGAAAATAACTTCATCTTAAAATGGCATTAAATATAACAGTTATTAGTTTTATTCCTTTTTCTGGCAGTTCTTTTAAGATTTTTCCTGTGATTAGATCGTAGCGTGGCGCTTTTTTGTAGTTTATTTGAGAATTAATTGTGAATTGCACTTCCTTTACTTTAATTTTTCTAATTGGTAGGCTTAGTTGATCTGGAGCATCCAGGTAACGTAAGTTTCTTCCTCTGGAGTTAATTCAGAGGGGTGCTGTTCAAACACATTTGTTAAGTGTATTGCAAATGTGTCAGTTTTTTCTTGTTCACTTTTGGCCCAGGTTCCGTTGGGTTTGCGAATTGGAAGTATTCCTTGTACGGGTTGCTTCAATTTTCGGGTGGCTTTCCATAATGAATAATCACATGTTTCAGTTGCGGATAGGGTGGACAGATAATTTTGTATGGTTTGGTTTTTGTAATCTTGGAGCAGTGTTTTTAGCCTTCGTGTTGCATTGTTTAGCCTGTTTTTGCCGTTTGGAAATCTGGTGTTCTGCCAGATTATGCGAAGTTTTCGTTTTTCGGCTATTACTCTTTTTATTACTACGGGTAGCGCATTTTGCGTATCGCTGATTTGTATTGTGGGGGTCGACTACCATGCCGCGCTTTGTATGCTGTGATTTAGTTGCTCTACTGCTTCATCAATTTTATCTGCGGTCTTGAGAGGTATTTTTAGGTTTATATTATCGTTGATTAGTTTTCTAAACGTGCCCCAATCGGTCATTTTGTTATAGAGTCTTATTGGTCTATGCCGGAGGATTAATTGTGAACTCAGGGTGACTATGATCGGGGAATGATCCGATGATAGGTCAAGGCATTGCTCAATACTTAAGTAATTTTGTGCTATGTCTTTGTAATGCAAAAGTCCAGCAAGTCCGGAACTTTTCTTATATCCGTGGCCCAGTATGTAGGCTGTCTAGTGTTGAGGTAGTTAAGGTTACTTGTGGTGAGTGACTTTAGTAGCTCGCGTCGTTTGGTGGTAGTTACTCTAGCACCTCATTCTTGGTGCTTGGCGTTGTAGTCCCCGCCTGCGATGAATCTTGCACCGAGTGTGCTAAAGAACTGAGTGTAGTGTTCTACTTTAATATTATGCCTAGGTGGACTATATAGCGCTGTGTTTGTGATCGGTCCTAATCAGTCTTCTACAATCACACTTATAGCCTGGATTTGCTCAGTAATATATTTATCTGCTTCATAATGCTTAATTGAACTTTTTATAGTTACTGCCGCTCCTCCATGTGCCGTTCCGTCAAGGTGTTGTGTATCGTATATACTGAAATTAGGTATTCTGAAGTAACTTCTATCTGTAAAATGGGTTTCAGAGATTAGAACTATGTTTAATTCATGATTGGTAATAAAGGTTCGTAGTTCTTGGATGTGGTTTGACAAGCCATTGGCGTTCCATTCTGCAATATTAAGTGTTTGTACCATTAATGCGGTTTAGCGACGTGGCTGTAAGGAGGTTCTAGTTCTATCATCATTTTTTCTAACTTCTCGATGTTTGACGTGTGTGGTACGTTCTCTTGAGAGGAGAGTTGTGGTCCATTTGCTACAATTTGGGCCAGCTTTCTCTCGTTATTAATTGGTAGCTGCGGCTGGGTAAAACTTGGTTGTGGTATGGGTATTTTCGGGCGTGCTGGTGGAAATTTTCTCTTCTTTAACTTTTGGTAAACTTGACACCCTCATAGTTTGCAGGGTGTGAGTCATTACATAGAATGCATTTAGGTTCAGTTTCTTTTCTTTTAGCACACGTTTTTGTTGGATGGTGGGCTCCGCATTTCACACACCTGGCTTGTGGCTTGATATGTACAGAACCTCTTTGTGTGTCCATATCTTTGGCAAGTTGCACATTGTGAGATTTCCTTTTTCTTGCGGTAACTAAGTTCCAATCCATGGTTTCTTGGTTTAACGTCGCTGGTTGATAATTCGGTTGCTGCCACTGTGTAGCATGCGGTGGTTACTGTGGCCCTATATTTTGCCTACCTATTGGTTAACTGTAGAGTTTGAATATTGAAGTTGTGGTAGTTGGAACTGAGGTTGCAACAAATTGCCCAGGGGCGGTGGGTATTACAGGTAATATTGCATCATAGAAGGCTGTGCGTAGGGCACGAAAAATTGTTGATTAGCGCTATCCATTAGGCTGACACTAAGGTAATTATGTTAGAAATGCACTTCCATTTATTTTATTAGCGATTCTTTCGTAAATATCTACTGTTTGAGGCTTTCGCGGTTACTCGAACTATTCTTCTT